>CM076726.1:1350139-1907639 GCA_038501795.1 Pseudopleuronectes americanus | reverse complement strand
GAGTATCGGCAGCAAAATGACCACAGGAATCTTTTAGTTCAGTTGTCAAGAGCTATGTTTCCCATTGCAGGGACTTTACTATTAGGGTTTGCAGTTCCCAGTTTCCCTCTGTCTTCACTTTTGTTTTCCCCTTGTGGTAAACGACTTGGACAAACTCATACCCTACTTTTTGAGTGTTGATTTTTCCTAAACCTGTTTCGCCTGTGCCCTAGACCTGCCACCCGCGCTCACCTCTGCTGCCTAACCACCTTCAGCCTGGTCCTATCTTTCTCCTGCCATTCCTGCACACACCTGTTCCTGGTCCTGCTCACGTGCCTGGCTCCTTCCCTGGATCTCTTTGCCCAGCTTCAGCTGTCACCTTCCACAACCCCCTTCCACCCCTCTCCAGAAACCCCCCATTCAATCATGCCAGAGACCGGGGACCTATCTAATCTCAGACTCCTGCCACACTAACGCTGAAACAGCCTGCCTGACTTAGGATTTTCTTTGCTCAGCCTTTCACTAGCCTTACTCTCCCGCTCTACCATTTAACTGTTCAATGAACGGATAAACTTTTCTGTTTGTGCTATGTGTCTGCATTGCATTCTTTTTGAACATTGAACTAAACAATTTGCCGATTAACAGGAACCAGATTTGGTCTGCTAGATATTTGGATTCTTTGTAATTAGAAAAAAACATAATTTGCATGGTAGAACACATTGTTCTCTTGTAGCTTGTGGCCAGAAATAATCAGTATGGAGCATTCCAAGCAAATTATGAACCAAAGTTGCTTTGTGTTTTTTTTTGCACCAATGATGTGCAAGGCATCCATTGTTCTTTTGATACAGGTGGACTAATTTTGCTTAATCGTTTACCCATGGGAAATTAGATCCCGGGGAACTTAAAGTTCCTGGAACAACAGTTTTGGCTCTGATATGACACTAAATCAAAGATCCAGGTGTTCTCAGGAGATGGAATGCAACAGTTCATTAGAAACGTAGAAAACTGCACTTGAAAGCCTGTGAACTTAAAGGAAATGTAATGTGTACAACAGGGCCTTCGTGTACACGTCAAATGTTTGATCGCACATAACTTTACCTGTACGTTGAAAAGTGTTCATGCCGGCTATGACACCATATAAATGAACCAGAACCAGAATGCAACGCATTACAACAAATATATAGAATATCACCAGATGCATTTTTGGACAACTAGGGGTTTCAGTGAGCCCACAGTGTATTGAACCAATACAAACTCTAGCTGTGGTTGCATGAGAAAATAACAATTGTGTCAATCTGAAGACACTTGCGTGAAGCCTGGTGCCCATTTTCACAGGGCCTAAGATAGGAATGTAGCAAAAGCAAAACATGTGCATGTAGCTCTTATAAGACTGTGCGAAAGAAAGAGCTATGGAGTGGAACTTGAAGATTACTTCATCAACCTGCCATTCATTGCCATTAGATAGCCACATAGCCACAAGATTATTGGGATAAATCAACCTCAAATAACCAGAGATGAGTCAGTGTCAGCTGTTGAACAGAATGGTGTGAGAGTTGCAGGGCCCTCCACCTCAGTACTACACATCCCCTCTGAAGCTGTAACAGAATCCCCCATTACCAATGATTCAAATAGAAACATGTGTTACTCGGTCTTGGTTTTGGCAGCGGTTCTCGACTAAAGAGCACTTGGAAGAATGTCATACTTGTAGCAATCATGTATGGGAAGCTAATTTGCTCCCCTGTAAGAGTTTGAATACCTTTTCATGACATGGCTGTAGCAGTCCCCTATTAAATATGATTTACTTGACATGGGGAACAAGTCAAGTGAAGGAACTGAGAAAACCCCAGATTGCAGATATTATTCCATCATGTGGACAAGGTAGAAGCATGTGAAGTCAGAAGACAATCAAGGCATGAAGGAAATTGAAGGAGGAGGTAAAAAGTTGACTTCTATAAATATCCATATTATATAACTATTGAATGTTTTCCTATTATCATACTGAATCACTCACATTTGACAATTTTCTTCCAAGCCAGTAGAAACTGAGATGAAATTGAGATAGTCATTCAAACAACTCATATCAGAAAGGAAGTTAAATACTCGGGATGGTGAAAACGGACTACCTATACAGTATTTTTAATTTGACATTACAATGTGTTGCTACATTGCTTACTGGGGTTCAAGGTTTACAATATATACCCTTATTGACCCTCACAGGAGAGCATATCCGACCTCAGGATGAGAGCAGCTGGGTAAAACTAAGGTCAGCAGCTCTAATAGTCTTCTCACTGATGGATAGATGATTATTATGACTATTGAGGGAAGTCCCCCTTTGTCATATACCATCATTCATTCAGTTTGCTTTCTGTAGGAAGAAGCAAACTTTTGCAATAAAACTTGGCAAGTAGGATGTTCATCAGACCATACTACTGGAACAAAATTTAAAGATCATTTTAGCCATATAGAAGAACAGAATCATTATTTAAAATGAATCTACCAAGACTAGCCATTTGCATGTATGTGGATAGTGGATATAATTGTGTATCTCTTTTGTTTACACCTCCTTTATTGGGGCTCTGGCTGAAAGCTGTCATTACGCCGTCAGTATTTTTGTTTCCTTCAAGTATTTGCCATTGACCCTCTTTGCTTTAAGCCACCTCATAGTTCGTTTTGTGTCTTCTGACACGCAGCTGACTGAGTGGTTTAGGAAAGCGCTGTTTCCTGCTTGTATTAGCTCAACCATGGCTCCTCTATATCTTTGGCCGTTTGCAGACAAGACCCTCCAGGGGCCTCGCTTAGTTCTGTCTGTTGCTACACTCAAAATCGAGTTTGAAACATTCACAGAAGAGTTGTGGCTATAAGGTAGAATGTGCATATCAGACAGTCCGATCAATACATGTGAGCATTTGGGGACAGTGGGCTTTTTTGATGAGGCCAATGATAATCCTCACACGAAGATTTATTTTATTCATTCTTAAATACAGGAAAGTTCTGTCCTGATACTGCCCTCTGAACTATTCATACTGTTTTGTACCACAGCTTTTCGCTGAAATGGACTGCTCACATTATAGAGATTGATTCCATGTATTTGGATTTGTTTTCTGCTTGGTTGTTCTGAGTTTTACATTTCCAGATTTATATTGAAATTTCACTCCTTGTGTGTCTCTTGCTTTACTTCCTGCCTTTGTCGTGTTTCCTCCCCTTGTGATTGACTGCACCTGTATTTCACCTGGGTTCAATCATCCCTGCCTCCCTTGAAGCTAGGGAAGATGCTGGGCCTTGGTGGAGGTATGGCATATTTTTTTATTGTTACAAAATTCTTACTTTTGTAACAGCATTTTCAAAGGTCATAACATGTAATGTTACACATTTGCTGCTATCAGTTTTTATTGAACATCGCAGGGGGAAATCCGGAATGTTAGCTTTTAAAAAAATATGTTAAATGGTTCTGCAGAATTCTGTAGTATTTGTATTTTGTCGGCAAATGTAAAATGGTCCAAAAATCCAACATCTTTGCAGTTGTTTTTGGTGAAATCCAGATACCGACCAGGGACAGGACCATTCGTCGGCCTCACCACTGGCCAGGGATAACTACAGCTTTAATTCAAAATGTTTTGTCCAATTGCCTATTCATTTTAGCTGAACTAACTTTCTGATTCTGAGGTGCCAGAAGATGCTACTGTTCTTTGTAACGTTGTTTTATATTCTCATTAAAAAAAAGGATATATATATATAAAAAAAAATTGCCAGGATGTCAGATGTGTAAGACGACTACCAGACAATTATCCATCTAGAACCCAACAGTTGTTTAAACAGCCTTATAAACTGGTCAAATATGTGTTCATTATCTTTCATCAATTACAAAAATATGAAGAATATAGTTTTCATTTATGTCTAGCAAATACAATCCTGTACACTCATGTTCCTGATTCATTCATTCTAAGCAGAACTCATGCATGTCCCACATGAATAGTGTTGTATTACACATCAGTACAGCTGACAGGTTCTCATGTTTAGTCACTCGTATAGGCCCAGAGTTTTACACACACCTCGCAGTCAGGCCCTCTGTTATGTAAAAATATTAAGTGTCCCAGTCAGGGTGAACCCAAACCATGATGACATCACCCCGACATCCTCAGGGTAATTTGCTCTGACTTCAGAGCCACCAACACATGTAAACCCATCGTCATGTGCTATTAACTGACAGCGTTCCCCTTCAAACTGGAATCGATGCAAACATGTGTCCATGTACAGTATAGAGTTGTGTTCTGCAATATTACTCTATTCAAATCAGCAATTACAAAACGGACAATAGCGATTCTTTATTAAACATGTTACAGGATTGAGGAGAGTGTATAATATGAGACAGTTATTCTTGTCTGACAACGGGAGGTTGTTGAAGTGTTGATTGAAGCAGATTCCTGATAAATTGCTACATGTGTCACTGAAGAGAAGGGGACCACAGGCAGTGCTGGGGTTTGTGTGGCTCAGTGTAGCAGAGAGGCTGGAGGATCAGAGGGGATTAGGAGTGAATACACTGGGAGATGAATGATCATATCCCTGCTGTAGAGTGTGGAGATGTGCGCACAGCAGCGCCTTTACCTCCAGCACCAGCCGCTGAAAGCAGCAGCTGCACGTATGTGTGCATGCCGTTTGTTGAAGATTATTTGTCTGTCAACACCACACACTCCTGGAGCTGTGTTTTTCTGGAAAAGCATCGAGCCACCTCATTGTAAATGTCTGTGTACATAACTAATGCACTAATAACACTGCTGGGTAATCTTTAAAAACACTAAGTAATCTTACTACAGCCATGATACTGTGTGAAGATGAGCGGGTAAATCTTGGTGAACTTGATTATACTGCAGGTATTTGAAGAAAACAGTCTGGTAACTTCTCATTGTAAAGAATATCTGGATTGAATTTGGGAAAAAAATAATACTGATGATGTCCAAATTAAACTCATTGCCTAAATAATGATTACAGTCTATTGCTACGATCATCCCAAACGTCACCTGCACTGCTTGATGATAAGTCTTAAACTCTTTGCCTCTATCACATCCAATAATTATGAGTCGCTGAGAAATTTGTGTCTCTCAATTTGTATGTAAACTCATTGCATTAAGTCGTTCACCCACTTAAGTTGAAATATCCACTAAGTGTCTGAAGGTGAGGTATCGCAGTTTGTTCCTTGGTGCACCAGTAAGACTGTACAACCAGCTCTGCTCCCAGTAAAAACTACACGCACCTTCTATTGATATCTGCACTTTTTAACTGTGTAATATTCATTTCTGTCTGTGAAATTAAATTGCTTGTGTGCAGTACATTTAACTGTTCATATGTTCCCTTGTGCATATTAATTTTGCACTGTATATATAAGGTTTCTATTCCATTTATAATTTTGCCCCCTTGCTGCTGTAACGTTGCAAATTTCCCCACTTTAAAATGAATGCAGGATTATCCCATCTCATCTAATCTTATCTATTATTTGAATTTGAGCAAAAGATTTGTGTGACAGGATGTCACGAAAGCCAATCAGCTTTGAGAATGTAAGCATGCAGCATCTGAAAGGCTCTTCTTGTTCATTTTTCACAAAACCACGAGCGCACTATCATGAACACAAAACGTTTCAATAAATCAATGCCTGGCATTTACACTACTCCTTTTTGTTCTCCCAGCAAAGACTTTGGGAATGCTGCTTGCCCCGTTTTACTTTGAAACCTCCAGGTTTATGATTTAGTTGACGTGCATAAACAGATACTTGTGGAAATGATAATGGAAACACCCACATTCACTTCCTGGTTCTGGTCAGTCACGACTCGACCTGTTGTAGATGGATGCAAAGTGAACACTTACTGTTAGTAACAGTTACACCACATTGATGATAATCCCTGTTCTCAAAGTCTCGACCTTACTTTGCAAAAGGGCCTTAAGATAATGTGTGTAATTATTTTGGTCTATACAAATACAATTTAATGAACTGAATGGAACTTTTCACCATTGCTCATTTGTAGTATTTCCAGCAACCAAGCAAACAACTGCCGGAAGACAATCTGCTTCCTGTTTACACCTACACACACATGCTCAGTGTGTGTGAAAGGTTCGGGTTCGAAGGAGATTGTTTCTGTTGCCTGAAATATTCATCTGGACATGGATCATTCTCATAAAACGATAACCTGTTAGACTGGACATATCCTTGGGGTAGGCTGGAGGAACAAAGCAAGTCACATTGGAGCAATTTCTGTCACTCAGCAAAACATTTGTTTGAACCATGATGAGTCCATAACCTCATCAAAGGCCGGACCCCCTTGTGCAGACATTTTCCAGAGTTCATGTCTGAAAATGGCTTACGTTGACTACGTGTGAAAATCAAAACATCTGAACATCTGTGCCACAGGCTGTTCTCAAATAGTTATCATCATAAAACCGACACAAGAAGGCTGGCAACACAATGTATTCACCAGTGTTAGAGACACAGTTTGATTAAACTTTTTAAAAAAGTCTGCCCATGTCATGTGGCACAGTTGTGCAGTGTTTAGCATACACAGGCCTGTCTCTGTGAAGTTTGTGTTTCCTCTTTGTGCTGCAGGTTGAATACTACAGTGAATCTAAAATGCGTGTGGGTGTGTTCCGTTATGTATATCACTTCATCTGATGTCTTCCAATTGGAAAACAAGTTCCCGATATTCATGGGAAAGGATTCGGTCTCCTACCTGATAAAAGTTGTTTTTTCCACTTGATTACATGACATTTGAGTTTTTCAGCTCTAACCAAGCTACTTTACAGATCAGGATACAAACTGATCAGTGGGGAAGGTGAGGGTGGACGTCCAGGGATCCCATTGCATTTGTCTGTTTTCAGAATGCACGCACATGTAAAGGGGGTATAATATCTTAAGATATTCAAATAACTCCAGATGTAAGAGTTCCTTCTGTGTTTAGAGTTACAGTGTTGGGTTTTAAACCTGCAAACATGTATTTAGACCATTAACAAACCCTTAAAATATTAATAGAAACAGTGTCAGGCAGTGTATTCTGGAATGGTAGCAGCTCTCCCTCCCGTGTATTGAATTGTGCTGTGGGGTTATCCTTCCTGTTCATACTTTGAATGTTTTTGTCTTCATGCTCACACCACAGACTGTGCCAACATTTCATGTTTTTGATGATGGGGGATAAAGTTCCTTTGCATTTCACAACCGTCATGAACTGCACAGAAGGTCTAAGGATTCACTGTCTTTGAAAACGAGATGATTAAACTTGAATCAGACGATTAAACTTATCACAGCAGAATTTTTGGGTGAGTATTTGGAATGAGCTACTCTTACTGTCCAATCAAAGATGGGGTATATTTGCTTTGTCTCAAGTGACCAAAATGCTTCCGTGGGGGAAAGAACACTTGATTAATCCAAACATGCGGCTGAAACTGAAGCTGACACTTCAGGACATATATGGTCCACATCCAACAAAAATGTTAGTTTGATAAATGTTATACTTCAAGAAATGAATAACAATGACTTGATAATAGTCAAGTGTCAAGTTAACATATGGGAAGCATGTGACCAAGGTGAAACATACCCAGCGCAGTCTGCCTTAAAGTGGGGGTGCCAGGCAAATTCAGAGTCTGAAAAAAGTTCATTATTATTATTTGAGTATGTTTTGTACAAATCAAACCCCATTCATGACCCATTTAAACAAAATAACCCAAAAACCAGTGAGCAAATCAAACACTCACCAAATGATATTAGCCAAAGGTGCTTCATTTATTTATTTTTTAATGTAACTCACATATTGCAAAAGAGTTCATAACTTTATCCACATTCCTGAAGTTGTTTGTGTGTCCTGATTAGTTTAGTTTCCATTTGTCCCAGGTGGCCTAGAGGATATAAGAGATCAACCGTGGTTCAACAAGAGATGGTCAGCTCGTCTGAGAGGTTTGCTCTGGGTGAATGTTTTCACTATGATCCAAGCTGTGGCTTTCCTTAAGAGGTAAATACCAGTTCCACCATGGATGTAATAGTTCACCATGGTTAACAGGTCGGCCTTTCCAGGGGAGCTCCTAGGAAAGGGTCTTGTCAAAGCCACTCCAGGCTTTGTTCCTAATAATATAATGAATAAGAGGACATGTTGGAACATAAAGACAAAATAACCTCAAATTCACTCCTCGACAGTTTAGCTCCTCTAATTGACCCGTGTTGTGTGATTACATGGCAGCAAACAGAGTCCTCACCTTGGCTTGCTGCCAACTTGTCCCAGACTTCATTTGTCAACACAACAATCCACTCTGGCCTGAAAAGCATTTCCTCCACAGACCTAATAATACAATAGACGTCTGTTAAACTGTTGACAAGAGAGTTCAAACAGGGGAGCATGTAATTGGAGTGACCAGGTGCCTTTGCCACCATCAAACACCTGCAGCGCTGCTGTGAGTGGAGTAAATCTGAATAACACAGACCAAAAGGCTTACACAGTTTCCCATTATTTTAGTTTTCCCAAGATGTCGGTGGTCCCAGTGGGCCATCAAGGCATCTGTAAAACAGACAGAACTCAGTGTATCACCTGTCCTCTCTTGTCACCCTGGTTCAGGGGAGAGTATAGCATACAGTGTGCATTTCCAGTAGGTAATCACAATAATCAATAGGTTTAGTGACAGCTTTGGTGGAGAATACCTGCTCAGGTGGTGCGGTTTCCCAGGAAGGCCGAGATAGCACCTTGCGGGAGTGTTGTGATTAAAATATTTTGAACAGTTTAACTGATGGTATGAATAAGTCAAAATTCCTGATTATTATTTAATAGTGGATCATGAACAGTCTTATTTGCCACATCAGGCTGCTTCTTCTTTCTCTCTTCCTGCAAAGTTTGTTAAAGGAGATTGAAACTATTAAATCATGGCAACATCTATTGAAGTTTGAAGTCGGACTGCCACCATTAGTTTGACCATGTTCTTTTCAGTTTGTAACCTTATTCCCAGCATCTGTGTTTCTTGTTTTTTGGGGGGAAAACAGATTACGGCAGAATGCCCTATGTTACCTGTTTAGTGAAATGTTGTCCACAGTGGACGTGCATAATTTGATATTTAAAGATGGCACACCATAAAGTATTCCAAAGTGTTTGAAGCCAATAATAAAACTGTAGGTTTCTCTACATAAAACAGCAGTCTTGGCTTGCCTTATCTCAACCAGCTCCACTGTCTTCCACCAAACTAAGCCAACATTTTCACAGGACACCCTGCCATGCTGCTTTTTATAACATCACCATGACAATTGTTTTGTCTAAAGCCCCACAAAGTGCTGGTTTCTTCCAAACACGCCGGGATGAAGGAGTAAGGAACGTACAAGAACATGAGAGGGGGTTGTTTGGCTAAGGTTACCCAAGTTGCTCTTGGAGAGGGATCAAACCTTGAAGAGGCCCTTCATCATCATCCTTCATCTCCGCTGCTCTTGTTATGTTTAGGCTTTTAGATAAACTCCTACTCTGGAGGGCAAGCACAGCAGCGGGCCGATGGTTTTCCTTTTTCACTCTCACATTGGAAGAAACCAAAAGAAATCGTGGAGTTACAGGAGGTGCTGCATGCGTGGGTGAGTTCTGGGGAAGATAACGCTTGTCATCGTGCATTCCCTTGCCCAATTGTATGAAACAAACGTGTCTGTCCTGGGGGATTCACAGCCTGTGGAGGAAGCACATTCCTCATTTTGCTCCTGCATTAATCCAATTACCAAACACCTGCAGACATGCAATAACAGTTCCTGTGCCAAGATACCACCATCCCAAGTACCGCTCACTCTCCAGGCCGGGCTTGGACCAGCTATTTGTAGATCCATCATTAGGTTTGTGTTTAGATGTCTACGAAACTACTAGCTTGATGGAATGTATGAAATGTTGTTGACTAGTTCAGACTATAGTAATGTAAACTCTGAAATAATTTCAAAATGTTAAGTTCACGTAGAATATTCAGTCCACTGTGGTCATACCGAGGACAATTGTCAGATTCAAAATTCAGACCCCGAAATAAAAGGTTGCGAAGTAAACATACAGCGAGCTACAGCACATCTTGGCTAACTGGAGTCATGTTGCACACCTGCCAAAGCCTTAAGCTGCAAACACTACATCCAAATGTTTAGAGGTACTTGAGAAGGCTTAAAGTTACAAATCCTGTCATCCAGCTCAAATCTGGGTGCTCAGCCGCTGTGATCCATTTTCTCCTCTCCAGCTTCATTTTGTCCTCTGAGCTGCTTTCTGTTTACTGAAGGAGATGAAAAGAACCCTGCACACTTTGCCAACTCCCATTCACAGGAAACCGTGGACAGAGCGAATAGTTTAGCTTTGGCCCGTTGGGGATGGAGCTGAAGGTGGGGCCTGACACTGTATACTGTAGATCAAAGTCTAGTGATGGAGATATATTCACATGCCACACACAATTAGCTGTTTTCTCAATCATCAACAGAGTGAAACATCACTGTATAGTACAGTGCAGGAACGGGTACTTATGTTAAACTGATGGAATATTCCATTGTTCTTATCTGTACCCCATCTCATCAGTGTGTTATTTTTTATGTTTGCCATGTTGTCATGATCTCTTTGTATCTGCATTACCTACCAGGACAAAGTCGGCTCCATTTATGGATCTCTTTCCTTTCGCAGAAACACTGACAAACTTCTACAAAACTCTCATGGGCTCACTGTCAGCCAAATTCTTTAATGTATAATGTCAGTAACACAGAGAGGGGGAAACTATCCAAGAAAAGGAGCACTGTGCCTCATTGTGTTCTGGTCTATGGAGGATCCTGCAGGAGCACTCTTATCATTGCCACTTCCAGTGTGGATGATCCATATGATTGTTGAATGTATCAGGAAAAGGATGGATCTTGGAAAAAAGATGGAAGTAGGATGGGCGTGCTCCACAACAGGAAGCAGAGGCCCAAGTAGCTCCACACTAGGTTTTCAATATTTGAACATACACACACAAGTGAACACATGTGGTAACACCAACAGCTAGAAAGTCCAAACTCAAATTATATTCCCTGCACATGTGAAGTTGCAAGGGGTCCTTTGATCCAGATTTTGTCATCTGCCCAAGTCAATGATGGTTAATTCAAGCTGTCTTCTATGCACAAGGCCTTTGTCCTCTATCCTATGTCATGGATGGAATCATGTCCTACAGTGTACCTCAACACAAGGGTTTTAGCTGAAGGCAGCACGTGTGTGTTAAGAATATATGTCCCAGCATTCTGCCTGAAATTGCGGTTGTCAATTATATCTCTGCATGGGGCCTAAAACCTGCAGCCAGGCCCAAAGATGTGTCCTAACCCAACTCAACCCAACTGGTATGTTGGAGATTTTCTTTGCTTCCCTTTATGCATGACACATTGTTAGTTGAACAGGCTAATCAGCTCAGTAATGCAATCTCTTCCCACTGGACATTATGTACTTGCCAAAACATGTCTTTATAAATTACACTTGATCGAACCCAAGCCCAAAATATATGCAACAAAAGGGCCTTCTATTCTGTAATTTGACCCAAAGTGTATGCTTAATAAACTGTCAACTTAAGTAAGGACCATCACTCTCTGTTTTATCAACGTGACAATGTGCTGTTCAGCTGAAGGAGAAGGGAATGTGCTCGTGCTGGCGTAGCCAAACTCTCAACACCAAGAGCTTCAGATGAAAAGAAAAAAATGATCCGTCAGACCTTGGTGCACTCACTAAAGAAGCTATTTGACATGGGCCTCATGGGTCTGAGTGCTGTTGTGTTTGGCTGAAGAGGGTTTCGAGCTGCAGGGCAGCAGAAGCCACCTGTGGCTGCTGTGCTGGAGCTGTTTGGATGGCAGGACAAGACACGGCCAACCTGCTCTTGAGAAATCGTATCAGAAAGGTTTAAGGTTTAAGAAAAGAATGTGGAGATGAATGACATTTCCAAACCGAAAAACATTTTCATTCAAGAGCAATATGATCTGATAATTTGGTAATTTGATCAAATTCAATTTAGTGAAAAGTTGTCATTATCAATTATCAACATCAGCTTTGACATATTCTCAAATTCCATTCAAGCTATATTATCATGCAAAATAGTTTTGGTGTTAAATGATGATGATTATCAAAACTTATTTGAATTATTCATTGCTGTTTAAAAATACTAATTAACTATCCCCTAACAGACTCACATTCCATTCACCATTTTCAGTTGTACAATGACTTCCTCTCACTCTCATCTTCATAATTGAGTTAAGTTTCAACTTATAACTTCAGTTTACTAATAGATCACCCTATCTGGTATTAGGTGCAAATCACACAATCAGCCTGGACCTCCTGTAGAAACTGAAAATGGACACACTTGATCAAAAAGATAATAAAGAAAAGTTACAGAGCAATTGAATTCCAAAATGCTTTTATATATCATGTTTCAAGTTTGTAGATGGTATTTCAAATAAATTACTTTCTAAACTTTCTAAATGGGTTCATTTATTTACCCTGTCTTAAATCATTACAGGGATGCCTAACACCACACGAGCCTTCTTTCGTTCTCTGCACTTCAACATTATGATTAATAATGTTAATCTGCATTGCCAAATTAGTGATTAATCTGTGTAAACATGAAGTGTCAGTGTAAAGGATCAGCATTTACTCTGCACCTGGAGGACACTGAACCAAATGTTGGGATGGACTAACAAATCCTGTATGTAACAGACACTGACTGAGGATCTGTAAAAATGTCTGACTTCATCCACCTGACACACAGAGAGAGAGAGAGGAACAAAAACAAATCCACTTTAAAATGGTCTGAGGGAATGTGAGTGAACTCCAGCCCACAACAGAATGTGATTAGCATCAAACATCACCTCTAAAATTGGTTTTAGTTTAATTTTGTTATTTTTGGTTTAAATTTCCGTCTGGGAGACGTAGCTTTCCTTGAGTTTTCTTTGTACTTCTCAGTTTGGCCATTGCTGTAAAATGGACCTATTCCAAATTCGAAGGCCAGGGATTCTCTATGCTGCCTTTCTATTTGTCTGATAAACTGTCAGTCATGGTCATTCATTGATTAAACCAGGACATTTCTGAAATGAGAAGAACTTTATCGCACTTTCTCAATTTCCAGGTTATGAGGGTGCATTCATAAGATGGTCCAGAGCACAGAGCTATGGAGCTGCTGCCTTAAACTATAATTTTTAATATATTAAAAATCTAGATAAATGTTCATCACTCCCTTTCATATTAATGTAATCTTATCTGGGGAAGTGGTGAAGTCGGAGCCTAGATAACAAACTGAGTTGTCTGACAAAACTAACTTTAATTAAAACTTTTATGGTATACGCTACTGTCGGAATGCTAGCTCATCAGAGCTTTGATCATTTTCCCAGAGATCCTTGCAGGATAAGAGTAAGAATTTAAAAATGCAAAAGGATCACAATATTACAGCACTACATGCTGTAGCATTTATTTTATCTGTTTTTGTTGCACTTTATGTTGACTGGTTGGTAATGCCACATTGTCTTGCCTTTTTGTTAACAGACAGATTTAACCCCATTAAGAAGTTTGTTAGGGGAACAGGTGACCGTCTTCATTTTTACATAAAGGAACAAAACTGTCATCAGTGAGCAAATAGCATATCATCTTTCCTTTTTCATGACTGTAAATCCTTTAATTATTCACTGCTGCTCTTC
Source organism: Pseudopleuronectes americanus (assembly GCA_038501795.1). NCBI lineage: Eukaryota > Metazoa > Chordata > Actinopteri > Pleuronectiformes > Pleuronectidae > Pseudopleuronectes > Pseudopleuronectes americanus. Next base: position 1,894,006 of record CM076726.1, on the reverse strand, counting down.
CAACAGTCTCTGCTTCATCTTCACTACATAAATGAAGTTGAAATGAGGAAACACTACCCTACGGAGCGGGATGACAATGGTGAAACCGAGTGGAGTTTGGATGTTGGTTAAAGAGTTTGAGCTATGCTTTCAAGCACAGGAGGTAGTCTGGTGCAAAGTACCCAAAGCGTAGCAGTTTGATTTCCCAAATGTTCATAATTAAACATTTTTTATTTGAATAGCCAGCGGGGAACTCCTCTGCTTGTGTTTTCGTAGAGGCTATTGTGTTTGTGGAGCCAAATATTGGAAACTTTGATACCAAATCCCCTGGTGTATGTTAACTTTGGCAGCTGCCAAAGGATTCTGGGGATGCTTTTCCTGCACATTACTGTGCCTTCACTGTCCACCACCCACCATCTCCTCAGGTCGTGGAGTTCCCTGTAGCCACTGCTCGCTGAGCTGAGGAGGGAGAAGCACAGGGAAGACATTGTGATGCATCTCAGGGTGAAAACTTATCTCGAGTGTCTCAAAGGTTTTTAGAGAAAACACTTCAATGTGGAGAGGCCTATCTCCTCTTGCTGAACTCTCTGATACCTTGCAGCACCGTCTCTCAGGCTACAGGAAGCCTTCAGCCACCTCCAGAAGGAATCCTCCTGTTACAGCATGTATGATGCATGAACCTCTCACCCTGTGATCTCTCCCTCCAGCCCAGGGAACAGTAAATGTTCAGACTACTGTGGAAAGAGGACAGGGGCAAGGCTCCTTTGGCAGGTCTCTGTGCAGCACAGGATGATTCCCGGCTGGAGGGGAATGTGAGCTGAGGGCCGCACAGGAGGAAAGGCAGAGTCAGCAAACAAGCGGCAGAGCAAATAAGCCACACATACTGTTTGTTATTAAGTTCTTTTTTGACGTGTGCATGTGCTTATACAGTATCACAGATAGCAGGATCATCCAGTACTGTAGTGGCTTTCTTTCCTCTCTTATTTGGGGTCACTCACCTTTTTTTTCATTAATGCTCAAAGAAAGCTTTTCTCTCAGAGAAACGAGAATACGTGTGCATTGTTTCAAATCCTTTTAAGTGAACATACAAGGGACTGTGAAGACATGCCGGGTGGTTCCTGGTAGTTCAAGCCCATGGGGCCTTTTTTAATGTTTTCCTGAAACATCTGATTGGGCCAGACATGTATTTCCACACCATGTATGTAATAAAAATAATCCATCAATTCTTCTATAATTATAGGTATTTATCACTTACTAATATATCATTGCAGCAGTTTTATTTTGGTTAGTCTGAACTTATTATGAGACAGACAAGGAATGTGTGTCTACATGTGTTTTAAATGTCAAGTTGGTGAGGTATCTATATGCTGTTAGTCATGTAATTTGGCACGGTCTGAACAGATATCTGTTGTGAAATATTAAAACATGATGCCTCTGCGCCAGTTACAGACAGTGGCTGGAGGCATTATATGTATGTATTTTTATATGTCATGTTTTGGGGTATGTAAAGTATGTAGAAATATGCACCGTTGGGCGGAGGCAAGGAGATTGAAGTTTTGCTTGTGATGCTCCACCACCACTCAAGACAATGCCCAACATTTTATGCTCTTCAGTCTAGCTCTGTTAAACAATGTATGCTGTTTTCTCCACCATGATCATGTGTGTTTGGACCAGAGGCTGTATATAGGGATGGCCGACATGATTACTCTTCAAAAGTGAAGCCAATGCATCTGGATCGTCCCTGATCGCTAGCTGCAGTGTAAGTCATAAACCCTGCCTTCTCCATGTCAGTGAATTGGACATAGACCATATTAAAAAGTCAAAGTAAACTTCAAACAATTTTTCACTCAAATGTAATTTCTGTCCTTTGAATCTGGTTGTAATTGGATGTATGTTCAAGCGTTCAAAGTTCTGATAAGTTTGGTTTTGGTGGGATGAAAAATCATGAAGCAAGTCCCTTGATCTTGGTACAAAATGGGGAGATCTGTCTTTTCTGGATTTACATATTGTTCCTGTCAAAGAGGTATGCTTCTACTATCTGTGGGCTGTTGTTCATCTCTTTACCCTCCGAGTACTTTAAGACTGTGAGCAGCTGATAATAATAATGTTGCATTTTGTGACTGGAAAAAAAAATCAAATAAGGCCAATGTGAATATGCAATAAAAATTCAGACTTTAGCAGACCTAATGCAATTAAGAAAATTTAATATTCACACCATCATCTGTCTATGCTGCTATGACAATTAAAAAGGCATCAATACATTTTTTTCACTTATCCTGAGTTAGGACATGGTGTCAGAGGTTAACCAAAATAGTCCAGTATTCCCTTTGCTTAGCAACAGCACATTCAAAAAGAACAAATAATTTCCCTGGTGTGTCAGGTTCTTCTAAAGCTGTTGATTGTTTGTATCTGGGTAAACAGGGTTAAAAACTAAACTAAGAACAGACACATGGGCCATGTGAAATTTGCATATTCTAATCACTTCCTGAACTTGTTTCAGAGTAAAAGTATTTTGAGTGTATCAGTTGACTTCATCCATTCATTTATTTAATCAAATAATTTAAGGCCAATTTCAAAGCCAAACATTAACTTTGTCAAATATAGGGCTTGCAGTAGCAGCTCAGCAGCAGGCAAACAGCAGTTCCCAGTGGGAACAACAGATGCACAGGAGACTCAGCAGATCAGTGACACAGCCGTTACATGCTGCAAGTGCACCGAGTGTGGCCCAGGCGTGAGATGTGCTGACCCTTACCGCAGGGCAGGTCTGATGAATCCTAAAGAACCACATCATCTGCAAATTAGTAAACATGCCATAATTTCCCTGCGTCAGTGGCAGCTAGTTTAAATAAACTATATTATTGGTGGATTGGCTGAGCCAACATAAACAATAACACCCAACCATGGAAAGAAAGCCAAAGAACGAATTTGACTTTATCTAGGACACCACCTTAAGGCAGCCAATAGTCAGAGGTAAGGACTGTAACAAAAATATTTTGCAAATAAAATATTATCTTTTTGTCTTTTCAACAGCTCCCAGGTTTAGGATATTTCTAGTTCCACAAAGCTGAGCATTAATTTGCGTGTGAATGTAGCCTCAGTGAGACCAGCAGCTTTGTGGCCCGTGGGTGTTTGAGTAGCTCTGGATGAACTCATTGGAAAGGAGGATTCTGGCGAGAGATGTGGTTTTTCCTGGTGAGAAACTAGCCCAGGCACTTGTGACTAATATGGCTTGTTACTCTTATAGTCAACTGCTCTCTTTGTCTTTCCCCACGTCAACCTCCTAGATTGGCGGCACTGTAGGAACTCTGACATCAAAGGCCTCCCCATGAGGCAGGAAAAACACCATCCCCATCATGCTCTGGTCATGAACTCACCACCAACGGCAGGCCATCTTTTCAGTGTCACTATGGCATCATCATTGAGTTAATTATGAGAAAAAACATATTTGGAAAAATAATATTTCAGTGGCCTTGCCCAGAACAACACTGCTCTGTACATGATGTCAGTCAAGCAACATTCCTGTCTTGTCCGTGATTCCCCCAAAAAACGAACACATTACAGGGCATCATTAAAATACATTAGAGTGATTAAATGTCTTTTTGTACTTTTGGAGCTACTTTTGGTATCACGCTTCTGAAGCTGGTCGTGAGGACTTAAAGGGTCAGTTCAAACAATGAATGCCTCCAACTATCTACATAACCCTATATCCTTCCAGAGAATGTAGTTCCTGATGCTAATTATGGAAAGAGATTTTACTTAATAGATAGAATATAGATTTCATGTTTTATACTACTTTGGTACAGACCTCAATAGCTTTAAGTCTATAGATTTGATTGTCATGAACATCCATTCATGTTCCAAAGAGGATGAAAGACTTGGTTAATCCCTTCTTATCTTTTCCTGTATTGCTAACATCAGATTCAAATCTAGAATAAATACCAGACACAGATCTCTCTTAAGCTGGACAAATACTATCAGATTTGACAGATATGAAAAGGTGTGTCAGAGACTGTGTTTTTTATTTTATTTCAGTGAGCTGACCCTATCTGGTATTGTCTAGAAAAATGTTCTGAGGTGTAATGTAGTTCAGCCTGAGTGTTCTACTCAACCATTCACTTCGTCATGCCTTTTCATAAAGGCTATTGTAGTTTATTTTATCTGAGAAATGAAAAGCTTTGCTCACAATGGACTTGTACTGCACATTGAATGGTGACCATAAGTTGCACTATAACAAATCCAAGTTGTAGGTGATAATAAATTTGGCCATTGAATAAATATATGAAACATTTATTTTATAAGGCTTTTATATTTATTAATTTATATGTAGTTTGTTTATTTCTACTACCAATACAATATATTATGAAAGCCTAGGGATGGTCTGGCTTTAGTGATAGGAAAAACTAACTGTTGGTGTTTCCCTCCTTTGGCCACATGGGGCAGCAGAGAAATCATTCCAATTGACCTCAAAAACCATCCTGTATCATCCACACAAAGTATAGAGCATTGTTATTCAGTAAAAGCTGCAGACCCAATTACTCCTTCAGAGAGTTGCCTGGGCTTGCCTGACTGGACGTCAGTTGGTGCAGATTATCTGCCAAATAAACCTCAAGTTTGAGGGTTTACAAAATATTTTTAATGCTACCGATTTAGTCAGAGCCTCCCTGATCTCGAATCGTATCACTCATGTTTGATATTAACGATAATTGGCTCTGATAGATAAGTTCAGCCAATAAGAGCGAGCTGAGCGTAAAACGTCACCAACCGGATGTTGCGCACTCGAACAGGGACTATTGAAAACCAACCAACAGCCCAGATTGCTAAATTTATAAGCCTTCTCATTTCATCCATGGTTCCATAGTTTGTTTTTGCATGCAAAAGAGAGCACACAACTTCGGTCGACCCCTATGTGTGCCTTTCTTCTGAAGTCATGTTCAATCACACAAGATTTCAACACTCAAGTTCAGAAGGTGAAGGCTGCAGTGCACCTAAAAGCTGTAACAAAAAAACTGAAGAAGAAGAATCTCGCAAACTTCTTTGAGATTCCAGGTCTCCTGAATCGCCTTGTTTCAGCATGAAGGTTTTTTTGCAAACAGCAAATGTGTTATCCTACGTTCTGGCCAAATCATCCAGTGTGTGCATTCTGACAATTTAGGATAAAAAAAAATACATCTGTCTTTATGTCTATGGTTTCTGTCGAGAATTAAAAGTGTGCAGCAGTCTTAAGTGTTTGTGTGTCAAAATGCAGGTTTTATAACTGACTATGGGAAATGTGCATTGGGTTAAAATTCCAACTTCACTTGTCAGATAAAGATGGTTCAGTATCTCTGGGCAGACATGAGCAGCAGTGTCCCTGTTCCTACCTCTGCTTTACACATTGTTTCTATTCTGGAGAGTGGGGGGTTAACACTCCGTATTAACCCCCACTCAGACCGCTAGGAGCCTGGGTGTGACACTAGATAGCCAACTCTCCCTTACTGCTGTGGGAGCCTCGCCTTGCAAGAGTGAACAGTGGGTACACAAAGCTGGATAAAAGAGCAGTCAGGCGCAGGGGTTGCGATGAATACAACTCAGGAGTTTATTTAAACTGAGAGGGAAAGGGGAGAGGGATTATAAAGGTAACTCAACAAGCTTCGCCGGCCTGGCAGGTTGCATCAGGGTTCCGTCTGGCTCTTCCTGGTCCAACAGAGAGAGAGAGAGCAGTTAATCCTCTTCATCAAACAAAGGCAGGCCGCTGGCCTCTTACCCTGAGATTTGTCTGGCAAACGCGTCTGGGTCTCACTCCTCTCCAGCTCAAGGCCGTCTCACTCCTTTGTCTGGGGTTTTAAGATGGCTCCTGATTGCCTGCCAGATTCACTCCACCTGTGAGAGGCAATCAGAGCCACCTGGGAGGGGAGGAGTTTCCTATTGGGATCCTCTGGGTAGTACCGCCCATCCAGCACCACGCCCCTTGATCTCCTCTGTCTGGCTGTCCTCAGCCATGTGCACTGCTCACCGGCTGGGCCCTCACACTGCCAACATTACTGCAACAACACAGTCCTGTAGATTCATGCTGTACAACATCAGGAGAATACGCCCCCTTCTCACTCAGAAGGCGGTGCAGGTTCAGGCTCTGGTAATCTCACGCCTAGACTACTGTAACTCCTTCCTGGCAGGTCTACCTGCTACTGCCATCCGACCTTTGCAGCTCATCCAGAATGCAGCAGCTCGACTGGTCTTTAACCAACCTAAATTCACTCACACTACTCTGCTTCTCCGCTCCCTCCACTGGCCCTCCCTCCACTGGCTACCAGTGGCTGCTCGCATCCGGTTCAAAACACTTGTACTTGCGTACCATGCTGTGAACGGATCAGGTCCGGTCTACATCCAGGACATGGTCAAACGTTACAGCCCAGCACGTTCACTCCGCTCTGCTTCGGCCAATCAGCTCTCTGCTCCCTCACTGCGAGCTAAACACTCATCAAAATCCCGACTGTTTTCTGTCCTGGCGCCTAGATGGTGGAATGACCTCCTCATTGACATCCGGACATCAGAAAGTTTACACATCTTCCGCCGAAAACTAAAAACACAACTCTTCCGACTATACCTTGAATAATATAATTTAAAAAAAAATTACTAACAACTTTTGTAGCACTGAAATGGCACTTACTTATAGCACTTTGTAGTTTTGCTTTATTTTGAAGAAATTGTACTTTCTTGATTCTTGTTGTCCCGGGTCTGTACCCTTGGGGTTGAATGCACTTACTGTAAGTCGCTTTGGATAAAAGCGTCAGCTAAATGAAATGTAATGTAAAAGCTATCTGGCCCCAGGCAGTGCAAATACTCAAACATTAAATTTAAAGATCCAAAACCACCAGTCGCAACACAAGCCTGAGCCCCTAAGACCCCTCTAGTTCAGGGGTCCAGTACATGGGACTGCTTTGCAAAGTCAATTATTCATCCTTTCTTCACCTCAGATAAAATACAAATGCTTCCCCATATATTTGTGACTTCTATGTCGTGACAATTCCATTTGGCACCATATGAAGCCACTAGACAGAGATTACAACTGTCTGTACTCCTACTGAACTACGTGTTAGCTGGAGCACAACAGTGGATGTCTGTCCCTGACTCACTGATGAAGATACACTATTGGTAAGACAACTGCAACATTTACTGCTGTGTCTCTTTAATCCAGCCCAATGGCAAAATGGAGACCATGGACAAATCTGGTACATTTTACTACCATGAAAACACACAGAGCTGGACAGTCATAACAAATCAAATACATCCTGCTCTCCTTAACCACAATGATGATTCAAAAGCTAATCAATCAATCAATGGGTTTGGATATTAATTTGTTCAATGGCGAATGGAATGGGTGAATACACAAATGGACCAACAACACCTGGATGAATTGGCCCAACAACTGGTCATTGAAACAGCCATATATGTATTTAACAAATTACATTTTTGTTATGTTGTTTAAAGTTTCAGTTGTTAAGTTTATTAGCAGAAACTAAATATAAAATAATCCTAGTGATTTTTGCACTAGTGTGTTTTATCTAAATTGTACCAATTCTTTACCTTAGAATGGGGCCCTTTATTTTTAGATACTTTATATTCACATCGGAGCAGGTTCACTGTTCAGTCGTCCACACTGAACTAACTAAACACTGTTTGAGTTTTTATGACAACTGAAGTTTACCACAGGTTCTCTTTCATGTTTGGCAGGGGAGGGTGAGGTAAGGGGGTATTCAGCTGCAATTTCCAACTTCACCACTAGATGTCCCTAAATTCTGCACACTGAACCTTTAACTTCATGTTTACAGCATCTCGGCAGCTGTAGTGCTGCAGGCTCCACCCCCTCCATGTTGACACTTTAGCTCGACTCCTGCATAATTGCAATATTACAGTATAATTTTAGACCACAACTGACATTTATATGCCTAATAAGAGTTTTTGGCTACTGTGAAAAGGGTGCTTTCTCCCTCTTTTTCACTAGGCCCTGTCTCCTTACATTCAACATTTGAACATTTGATCATGATTTGAATTGTGATTATCAATTAGATTACGTAGATAGTTTGATCATTTTGAGTTGTGTATTGTATTGTTTTACAGGAAGTGTGTCTTGACAGTTAATTTTGTTATGTCTATGATGTTCCCCTGTTTGGTTGTTGTTTTGCCAGGTACGTGGGGGCAGATCAGCAGGTCAATCCGAGAGATTGACAACAGGTTAGCACGATCAGGTCTCTGTGAGAGGAGGGGCTGGGAACACTCAAGGTGATAGCGATTGGGGGAAGTGCGCTGCATTGGATTACATCTTATCCAGGATTTTGCATTTATCGTCTGTATTTTTGCAGATAGGTTGAATTATGAGGTCAGCAGTAGCCCAGAGTCCAAACTTGGTCTTATCTCGAGTGTGGTTTCTATATGTCTTCGGTCAACACAACAACGGTACAACCAGGTGGTAAGGCTGCATGTTTTAGAAGATATTACCTGTGAATTCTTTCAGAGAAGTTAGTGTCCATGGAGAGCAGAATAATGGACCTGTCGCCTTGGCTTGTCATTAGGAGTCCAGGACTTTTGCAGCCAAGTCAATCAGCTGTCCTCCATCAGGAGCTCATGTAGGCAGGCACTTCCCCCTCGGCTGGGCAGGCGGCCAGCAGAGCCAGTGAGCTACTGGTCCCTGTCAGAGTCTTTGATGGGGAACAGTCAACCCACAGCAGGGTGAAATCATGGGAGTGTCATGCTAATGCACTCATGAGCCAGATATAAACCGTCTGACATCTGGTTCAGTGGTGGTCGAGAGTTAAGTAAAGGGCTCTGCAGTAAATGAAACAGCAGTTAAAAGTTACCGATAACATGTATTGAGTTAATAGATCAAACTTAACAGAATAAGAGAGCCACCTGAAGCACAATACAAAACAACCCTTTAATACTATCAGTTTGTTTATGAACTTGAACAACTTTTTATTTAAATCTCAACAATAACTGAAGCAACATACACCAATACAGGCAATTACTTTTTGTCGCACCTGAGCAAACCCCACTGATGTATTGGCAGGGTTTGAGGTTTTTGACTTTCTGAGGTATCAAGCATGAAATCTGCTTGATACCTATTCAATTTGTAAATGTAGACTTGTTTTGATAATAAATCAAAAAAATCACAAATTCTGAAAAAAAGCATTTCAAAGCGTCAAAAGTAAACAAAGCAAGGATTATTAGATTATTTCTCACTTTTATCTGGAACCTGCTACTATTCCACATTATATGATTTAATTTGATGTGACGTGACATGATGTAGGCTGTAGGAGTGATATTATGTCAACAGGAACTGATACACCAGTCGCAGCAGACACATATTAGAGACTGTATGGGTTTTTTAGGTGTGGAAATTGTGGTTCTTCACCAATCAGGAGGTGGTTGGTTCAAAGGGTCTGTGGACAAGACACAGAGCCCTTAACTGCCCCTGTCTGTGCATGAATGGGAGAATGGGACTGATTTGGAGAGTTATGGGATATCATTTAAATCATTACTGGCCCGTGGCCCATAAAGTGAAGATATTTAATGGTAAAAATATTTTTCAAAGGGGCCACAGAAAAGCATTTGGGCGTTTTCACACCTGAATGTCCGCACCAATGTCTTCGTTACATCGTTTACATTTGATCTGGTCAAAGGTCATGATGGCCTCATAAAGTACATTTATATTTTTGTTGAACAGGATTTCTGATGTGTTAATATTTGGTACAAACGTTCACTTGATCTCAAAGATTAACTGCTTCGATTATTGGCGTCTAGGGGTCAAAGGTCAAGGTCACAATGACCTCATGTTAATGTGTTTCAGTTGTCAAAAGTAAAGGTTACACTGACCTTTTACATGAAAATAATATATATAGAAATATTTACACAGAAACTTGGCCCTGACTAAACTGAAAAGTCCGGAAGTCTTTACATAACAAGCTGTGAAAGCTTCGTAATGCAAGGGCCACAGTAGATAGGTTGAGCGGCAATGGTTGGTCATAGCGCTTCTTGCTTTTCATTTTGCCATCCATGTTATAAGGTTAGAGCAGCCACACTGAGCCATGAGGTGAGCAAACCCATAATAATTATATGAATTAAGATTTTTCAGAAGCTGTTCTTCTGTGCTTCACTAAATAAATGGAACAACAGTCTAACTACACTTGTGTAACTTTGTAGGAAGTGAGTCTCTGCTGAGAATAACCTGCGTGTTGCTGCAACCTCAGAAAAGCTTGTATGCCATTAGTGACAGTCTCATTACTTTTGTCAGTCTTGAAGTGTGTTGATAAGCTCAGGTTCCAGTAGCTACTGAAAGGGAAGAGAGCCAAGATGAGAGCTGAGCTTCAACTGAGCAGCAACCAAGAGAGACTGTTCACTGTACCTTTGCAATATCACTGAAATGATGAATGAGTCAAAACTCTCATCATACACTAGTTGGATCATCATTATGTTGAAGATTAAGGTATTTGAGCTTACAAGTTGACAACAAATTGGTTAAATCCATTCAATTTTTTATTTGGGCTGAAAATAACAACCTCAAGGATTTTGAATGGAAATATGGGTTTCAGTGACAATACAGGAAGTCAAGGTCTTAGGATGTTTGTTCAGAAAACTGCAAAAAATTATTTAAAGTTTTGACAAGACCATGGAAGGGAGCCTGAATATATGCACTTCATTCTTTGGTCAGATGAAACCAAAATAAATTTATTTGGACCAGATGGGGTCCAGCAACAATTGGCTGACCCTGCACATAGAGGTGGGAGGGTTCGGAGGTGGGAGGGTTCTGGGAGTGGGCTGCGAAGAATGATAGAAGATGTATCAGCAGCATATCTATCCATTAAAAGGATAAAAGCTCTCTAATGAAGCATAGACTTTTATTGTAATTGGTTCCATTTCGCTCTCAAATGAATTGGTCTGATTTACCTTGGTCTTGGACCGTGTTCAGTTCTGTTATGGATCCTCAGGATAGATCAGACAGTGATGTGAAGAAATAACCAATTAATGAAAAGTTGCAATACTGTATTGACCTGAAATTATTTTAAGTAAGTATAAGTATCATAAGCGGAACTTATAAATGTATTGTTGGCTATTCCTAGGCTACCTCCTTTGTTAATAATTTGGATACAAAAAAGAATCATCTGAAGATTGGAACGAAGTGGAGACATCATGTGTTGTGCGTCTAGCTTGGGTCAATTCGACAATGTCACTTTTTCCTGGAGTCCGTTGAAACGATCCTCCATGCATATCATGGCTGCGCTTTGGTGAAAAAAGACATGTTTCTGATACTTGTGGAGGGTTCGGGTTAGGGTTAGGTCTATCTGCAACATTTGTCAGCTGTCTTCATTGAGCAACAGATATCGTACAATCTGCGAACCACAATTACCATCCTGTGTGAATCAACCTTTTGTGTCTTCTCAGTTTAACATGTCGAAACAGAGGAGTCGTGTCAGTAGCTGAAAACGTTGTGTCTCAAGGCTAAATTGGCCCCTTCCCAAACTAAAAACCACTGCTGTTCTTCAATAAAAACATTTTTTTTAATTTAATTCTTGAATGAAGGCAACTCCTGGGAGATGAGATCATCAATCAACGTATTTCTTCTCAATCCAAATCATTAGCAGTGTTACCTCCTGAAAGAGTCCACATACAGTCACAGGGGTTTAGGGGAGAACTAAGGCATCAGTTAATTGTAAGTAACATACAATACTTAAGTGTAAGGAATAGACAAACATATAGAAAAAAATGAATGCACATGAACCGTTGATATTGCACAGACAGATGAAAATGGCACCGTGGAGAATTGTAAACGTGACATTCCATAATAGTGGTGCATGAGGATTTATTTGGGGCAGAGGTGGTTGTACAGGCTTACTGCTGCGGGAAGGAACGTCCTGCGATAGCTCTCCACAGGAATGGTGAACTAGGGTCTGCATGTTTCTCTGCGCACATGCCCCTGGGCGAGAGCTTGTGTGTTGGTGTGTGCGAACGGAGGAGGATATCAGGGGATATTTAGGCAAAATAAATGACACCGTTTCGAGTCAAGTTTAAATGTCAGGGCCGCGGACACTTGGATGGAGCCACAGCAGCAGTATGGAGGCATTTGAGTCAAGAACACTTAGTCATGATTTAACTATTTATTGCACAAATGTGAAATTGGCCTGGTGATGAGATTCTTTCCTCACAAACTCAAGGCATTAATTAGATTAAAGTATTTCTGATTTTCAGATTTCCTATTTTCCATTTTTCTATCCAACATTATCATAGAATATTGAAAATATGAGGCCAACAATTTTATTATATGGATCACCATTTCACTGACTAATGTGGCAAATGAAAAAAGCACTTTTAGAAAACTGAATAAAAATTGCTAATTGTCTGTTTCTTTTATTTAAATACGCCTAAATGGTACACTGGGCTTAATCCTTCCTCAAACAATTGCTAGAAGCAAAGTAGAAGTCAATAAAGACAGCTGAGTGGCTTTGAATTGCATTATGCATTCTAAAAAAATAAGAATAAATAAAAAAGTGTATTTACCTTGTGAGCACAGTGAAGTGCAGGAAGAGAACAGAACACGTTGTGCCCTACAGGCTGGGTGTTGCACCTTGTAAATATGGATCTGGGCACCAAGTTCTGTTCCGTTACACTGAGAGTGACACTCTCCCTTGTAATTCACCACATGTCATTCATGAGCAAGTGTTTAGTGAGTCAACACAGAATGCCATTCTATCATTTGGGTGTTGTCTTTGTCTTTTGATTTGCATTTGAACAGCTAAAGAATCAAACATTTTTTCTGATTGGGTAATAGATTAGTTTTTCCATTTAATGTTTGTACAGTACCAAAGGAGGACAAATGGAAAAATAAATAATTAATTGGAAAGTTTTTCCACCAGCAACTTTATTTTGTGGGAAAAATACTGAGTGATATTATTACATTACGGTTATTTCCAATGAGCATGGAAACTCTTACTATCCAGCAGCACAAAGACACAGGTGCTTTTTGGGGAAACACCAGCTTCCTGTACTACAAGACAAGTTCAACATATTCAGAAGATCTGTTCATTATCTTGTTTCACTGAACCTTACATTGTATTATAAAGCTGGTTGTCATCTGTTTCAGTTCATTTAACTCTGTGTTTTCTAATTCAGCTACGAGCATGTTCATGTGGAAGAGGCAGAGTCGCTAATTACAAGCAACATCAGAACCATGAAAAGATTATAACAGGACTGTTGGTGTCAGAAGGGCTGGTTTGAGAAATGTTTTTAAACTGCTCATTTCCTGAGATTTTTAAACAAAACAGTCTGGAGCGAGTAACGAGCCATCCAGTGAGCCGACTAAAACAGCAAGAGACGATCAGAGTGTGAATGATGTGGAATAGAACATTTGGGCGTATAGAAGGGCTCTCTCTCTCTCTCTCTCTCTCTCTCTCTCTCTCTCTCTCTCTCTCTCTCTGTCTCTCTCTCCTGCACCGACAATCAGACAGACACACAGACAGACCTGCTACAGTTTAAACATTAATTTTTTTGCAATCACCGTCACAATATCAACACTGATCACCACATAATGAATAATGCATTTCTTAAATTCGTTCAAATCTTTCTTCATAGCTGTGCATTCATTCATCTATTCAGCTCCTCTTGACTCCGCTCGCTCTCTTCCTCTCTCTCTCTCTCTCTCTCATGCTAACACACAGACACATACCGACACACAGACTCACACACACACACACACACAAACACTCACATACACACCGTGTCATCAGAAACATCTGTTAACTCAGACTGGATAAAAACAACATGTTTTTCTCGTCACCAGCACAAATGTCATGTTTTGCACACAGAGCAGTGAAGTGAGATCTGATCTCAAGTGCAATAAAGTTTTGGTTGGTCCTGATGGTCACGATAATCCCGCCCCCAGCCTCTGACTGAGAAGGAACTTTCTTCTGGGTGGTGCCACCCTGGAACAAGTTGTTCTGATCAAGAGCAAGTTGTTTGGTTCTTGAAACACAAAGAACTGCCTACACAACAGGCATTGGCTCCATGTCGAACCAGGAAATGACTTGGTGAAAAAGGGGAATAACCAGTTGCTAAGATTATAAAACTGCTTTGTAAATTCAGTTCCTTTTCAATTTACCAGGGAATACGGCAGTTTACAATATAAATTACATATTCAAAAGTCGAATTCTTTTGTGCGACAGCAAAAGACACAGGCATGAAATCCAGTGCAGTGGCTTTGACTACATGTTAAGATTAAGATTAAGATTAAGATCCATTTATTGTCCCAAACACATGCACAGAAATGCAAAGGCACACTCATGCAGGTAGGGAAATTTTACTTCTGCTTTTGACCCATCTGTGTGCAGGACACACAGAGCAATGAGCGACCATGTACGGCGCTCGGGGAGCAGATGTTGGGGGAGTAAGGTGCCTTGCTCAGGGGCACTAGACAGCCTAGGGAGACTCTTGGATGTGAAACAGCAGGCAGGAGTCCCTGATGCACTGTTACTCGCTGTATGAAAGGAGCTGACCTCCCACCAGCCACCACTGGCACCAGCTCACATCTCTGGAGCCTCAGGCATACTGAAATGATCTGCAAATTATTTTGTCCATTTACATCAGAAAATAGTTTAAAAGCAATAAATGTCTATTTTATGGACTAAATAAGTCTGTAAGACATGACAATACATTTGCCATGAGGCCGTGCTTAACGGGCTGAGCTGCATTAAAACCAGAGCCCGATGCAGGGAGTTAAGTTGGGGATAAATTTATGAGCTTTATAAATATTAGTTGACGATCCAGAACCCTGGGCACTTTCCCATTTCATGCAGTGAGATTTCTCTTGATCTTTATTGTAACACACTTTATAATGTGGCCCAGTGCAGAAAACTCCAATGGTACCATGGGGATAGCTAAATGACTCAGAGCTTTTTCAGAGGTTAGGTAAAAAATAGTCTGTTGTGTATTCTCATACATATGCTCATTTTGGGCATTCCTTCTGTATTTTCATCCAGCTCACAACTTTCCCATGTCTCGACTCTGCTTAAAAAACCCATTACCTTCAATTCCATTATTTATCTTTTACACTGAACACGATTTATTCCAATAATTACACTGCAGAGATGATGTCTGGGTCTTGACCAGAGTCTGGAATCACCTCCATCATGAAGCGATTTGTGAAAGCTTTTTTTTAGAGTAAATGAACTCTGAACTTCTATTTGAGCAAATTTTTCACAAATAAGCCACAACACATGCGTTCTGATCTGGTGCCTGTGTCGGTTGGAAGACACTGTCACTGGCTTTAAAATCAAATATCAACTGCTCTGATCAAAGTTTGGTTCTGTCAGATGCAAACCATCTTGTTCAGAAAAGATCATGGCACTTTGTCATCGTGATTAAAATGTTAACAACTTGGTCTTGACTGAGTAAATGTGGGTGACAAAACCAGTTCAGTTGTCTAAAACAGGAGGCAGCAAACAAATGTGTTCCTGTTGTGATTAACTACAAATTACTGGATGGAACTGTCGCCTCACTGACTGAGCCAAATGCTAAATGCTCTGTAGTTATATAGCGCTCTTCTAGCCTTGCCGACCACTCAGAGCGCTTTACAGTACAGTTTATTGCCATTCACCCTTTTACACATATATTCTTACAGTGCATCTTTGGGCATGAGGGGCAGGTCGTGGTTCAGTATCTTGCCCATGGACACTTCGACATGCAGATGGAAAAGACTGGGACTGCTGAACCCCCTCGCCCTAAATGACAAAAGTAATGTTGACACTTGTCCACTGGTCAGTAATATTGCAGCACAGGAAGTAAAGAATAACTCTGTTGACAATCTCACCTCATACTCGAAATAGATCAAATAACAAAAATGTTATTTAATCATTTTAATTTAGAAATGATATTTCACAAAAAATAACACAGTATACCACAGATTACAAACTGTTATAGTTACCAGTTTACATAAAATATTTTTCAAAAGAACATAGGAATGACTCCATTTTCAAACAGGTCCCATATTGTCTTTGTACAACTGAGCAAACTAAATCTATGAAATGGCTTTATATATTATAGTTGACAGCTAGCAAGTGAAAAGTGATTTGAGAATTCAGTGATGAGTGTTTGTCAGAAAAAGGACATTTAACCTTTCTCCCATGTCCAACTCCAACTTATGTTCTTTCTTGAGTCACCCATCCACCCTGTCCCACTCCATACAAGGTTTTGAGGCTCCACTTTTGAGAGCTGTGTGTGTGTGTGTGTGTCTGCGTGTTTGCGTATATGCTTGTTATTTTGGAATACAATCTAATTTTGGAAAGGATATCGTTGAAACATCTATGGACATTATCTTCAAGGCGTTCGATCCACAACAAGTCTTTTCCTTGAACTCCTGCTGCAGCCAGAGCCAGTAAGTATGAACGGGGCTGACCATGTGAACTCTTCTGAGAAATAAAAGTCATATCTAATTCAGATGACGACTTGCAAGAGCCAGTTTCAACAAATGAACCAGTCCAGCGTGCTGGCAGTGGTGAAGGTGGACATTTTGTGTTACTGATGTAACATAAAGTACTTTTGGTTCATTCTAGCCAAATCAAAATGGCTTCAATGGATTTCACTTGGACACATGATATCCAAGGGCAAACTTTACATTAGGTCTCAATAGTTTAACGCCACTTAACACAGGACCTATAGTTGGCTTGACCGTCCAACAGGGGATGAATCCATGTGATTTTGATCACCTCAGGACTTTTACTGTTGCACCGCCAAAAGAAAAAAAATATATAATATTCCAAGTGTGCACGAATAAACAGTCAGCCAAGAGTACAATTGTGACCTCCAGGAATCACCCTTTTTTAGAGATTGGGCGAATTTCTGAAGTTTGCTCAAGTGAAAACTGTCAAATTTAAACAGACAATCCAGATCCCAAACAAGATCGAGTTCAGGTTGCTGACAGGTTTGTTAAAATGTTGAAGCTCATTCCCATTTTTTTTAAACAACCATGTGATAGGACACCATCACATCTGACACATTATACTGTAAAGATTTGTTTCAGTGTCTTGAATACAATACATTAATTACACATTAAAAGTCATTATTCAAAATGTAGTCGAACAACTCATCAACATGTTTAATTACTCACATGCACGTATACTACTTCAATTCATTATTCACCTGTCTAGATGTAGCACCAGGTGTCCGTCTAAAGTTTTTACGAGCACTATACATAGAGTACACATCAAGCCATGCCTAGTCAAACTACACTGGCTGCTTGTTCGCTACAAATTTCAGTTTAAGATTCTATCACTTCATGGTCGGTAGTTTTTCATATTTTACGTAATTGTTTCAATCTTCTTTTAATGTTGCCTGCATGAGTATGATTAGGTTTTGCTAACTTTGCGTTTTAATTTTGTGAATCACCTTGTAATTCTGGTGTTAAAAGGTGCTATAGAAATAAAGTTTAAGTGAACATTAACGCATCTGATTAAATGGTTGTGGTGGTCATAGCAACAATACCTAAGGTGACACCGATATTATACTACAATATTGTAAAATGAGGGCGGCCCTCACATGGGTTACACCGTATGGTTAAAGGTACAGTGTGTAGGATTTAGGTGAAATGGATTTATTGCCTTGTACAAACTGTTGTTTTCTTTACTCTAGAATGGGCCCTTTACATGAATTATTTTAGTTGAGTTGCTATGACAAATGAAGGCTACCACATGTTCTCTTACATGTTCAGATTGGAGGGTGAGGTGACAGGTATTTAGCTACAACATACAACTTCACCACTAGATGTCTTTAAATCTTACACACTGAACCTTTAAGTCATCAGAGTAATTCAATAATCCCAACTCTGCACGACATGACTAGTCCTACTACTGAATAATTTATTCAGGCAGATAATCTGCATCATGCCTGCATGCTCCAATGGAAACGTCAAAGTTCTAATCATCTAATATTACTAAAATATTGGAATAAATTACATGAGCATCAAATATTGCTGGACAAGTGTTAAGTGGTATTTGACAGAGATATTCAAGGTCAATGGGATATCTTGGCAAATCAGGCTAACATGACGGGTACAAACACAACATTGTGTTGACAAACAACTTCCGATTATGAAGTTTAGAGGGTTTAGATTGTGTGTTGTCGCTACTATCATTACTTACATTTATTTTTAAGTCTCGGCTATAAATTTACTATTTTGTAAGACATATTCGTTCTGGGTGTGCTGGTTTATTAGTGTTGAAAAGTGCTGTATGAATTAAGTTATTATTACTGTCCATGTGGTGGATTCAGGTCTGCGTGATATTCTCTGTGCAGAGATTTGAGTTTGCCTGGGTCTTACAGTTCATGAAAAGGTGGCCTGGGTATGTATCTGTACACAGCTCAAGGAAGGAAGCTGTTGCAGAACCTGGTAATGGAGGCCCTGATGGTCTGGCACTTCCTTCCAGATGGAGTGAAGAGACATTGACTGGGGTCGATGGGGTCCTTCATGATGCTGAGCACCTTGCAGGAGCCCTGTGCTTCAGAGCTTGGTTCCAGTTGTCCAGGTCAACGAGGTCCCCATGAGAAACTGCCTCTTTGAAAAATCTGCATCCTATGGACAGACCTTAATCTGTTAGAATGGCCTGGAAAGTTTCATGAGCAAGACAGAAGTGTAGTCTGAAAAGCCCAGGAGCAGGCGGATAATGCTTTGTATGAATTCTGTTTGTTTGTGTAAACACATTTCAGTATATTTTAATCTCTTGTATCTAACTTGACTTGAATGATACAATTTGCTGAGTGAGTTTTTAGAGTTTGCTTGTGATGTCACTGTGCACATTCCACAGTACAATAGCATTAGGATTGTGTTGACTTTGAAAAAATGGGGAGGATCTGACATTACCAACCCCACTGATCCATTGGTAACAGATACATTTCTAACATGTTAAGATGCTGCTGTTGTATCATTGTCATTATCACTTATTCAATCCAAAAGTGGTTGCCATGGCCCCCAGTAAAGACAGCTTTTACAACTTTGAACCAGCTATGAAACAGCCATGCACGAGTACTAGCCCTCTGTTCACCTTGGTGAAAGGAGGAATATGAGCCACCATGGCTGTGTAACCTTACTGTAGTGGGGTGAAGAGGCCATCAACCACGTGGAAGTGATTTTCATCAAGACCTGGCTTCACCTTCCTGGCCTGCTCTGATCCTGCTCTATAATTGTTAGATGGGAGGGAGGGGGACTTTTCCTCCCTCACTGGAGGAAGCCTGGGGGGGGAACCGCCGGTCCCTGTCGGCTCTGTATCTGTCAGTTCACTGTGCGTCCATCCTGCCACCCTCCGACTCACCCTGCCGGTTGGAAACAATAAATGTGTCAGTGGCCCAGAGGAACGTCTACTGTGTGAATCCCGGCCTTACCCGCTTCATGCACTCTGCCAGCCCTTCCTAAATCATTCAGTTAGGACAGTAGCAGTGAATGACATTTCCCCCAGGCCCAGAGGACAAAGAGGTAAAGCCAAGGCCAGGGGGGAAAGTCATTCCCCTCACTGTTCTGATATCTAATACAGTAAACAGCCACTCCAGTGGTAGGTACTTGCTATCATATGCTCTTGTTTCAGTCACATAAGGATAGTTCATCCAGTGTATGTGGAGAAAATGTGGAAATTGTCTTCGTTTTATTTTCAAATTGAATCCCAACAGTTGTTTGCAATGTGTTCGGCCACAAACGGGCCGAACACATTGCAGAGTCAGAACTTCAGCGATTGTGGTGATTGCGATATTGAAGTCCTGCTGTTACACACGCTTGACCAATTGCGAGTCGGTCTCATTAGCCCGTTTTATGGCATAAAATAACAACTGATTTCTGTGGCGGTATTCAGGGTGCACGAGCATGTGCATGTATACAAAAGTCGCGCAACTAATTCAGAGTGAAAGACAAGTTAAGAGAAGTGCATTGCATGCAAAGATGTCAAGAGAGTTTGTGGTAATGAGAGCCCATGTCTGTGTTGATGTACAAAACCATGTGATCTCTGCAGGACAATTGATACGTTGCATCCTGCCTCGGCCTGCTGCACCATCCCTCACACCGAGCCTGCACAGAGTTTGTTGTTGCTGGGAACGCATCTGAGCGGGTGTTGTTCATGTGTTTAAAAAAAACTATATCGGCTTTGTGTTGTCTGCAGATTGATATTTAGAAAAGATAATGCTAAATTATCACATGAGTGTCCTGCACTCTTGTGGAATGAAAGATGCTCAACACTCTGAACACTTGATTTAGGGTTCTAGACGCTGAGTACAGCAAAGAAAGTAACACTCAAAGCCCCCGGCACCAGTGTTCACACATACACACACAAAGGGGCAGGTTGTCTCTTGTTGTGTTTGTGCTCAGCACATAATTTACATACTCAGCTAAACTCTGTTATTTTCTCACGTTGTCTAGAAATCAACAAACCTCTTTTTGTCTTTTGTTCTAATTCAAATCCCAGTTGTCAACTTCCCCACATCACACCCCTCTGCAGCAGTGGAGGTGCGGTGAGGAGAAGAGTGGGTCTCCTCCGTGGCCCTGACACGTTGTTGTACTTCTCCGGAATCATCCCACCCATGTTACACAGCAGTTAGCCAGGAGGTGTGAAAGTAAAGACAGGATTTCAACTTGTGTTTCATTTGTTATACAAATACTTGTGTTCTTGTACAACTAAGAGCAACAGCATTCATTTCTATAAAAGAGCATGACCTTAAGTGTTCTATTCAATTTTATGTGTGTAGTTTATTATGTCTCTCCACATGGTTGGATGATACTTCAGATCAAGCCTGTAAGGGCTTAAAAGGAGAGATTCACATTTTCCTGAATAGGCCTTAAAACAACACTCATGGTGCCAAATATACACAATGCAGGTCACAACCTTTCTCAAAGCAATTTTACTGTCAATAATTCACAGTCCTGTAAACTTTTAAATTCAGTCGACACTGATTGGAGGCTTCGGCTGTCCAAGTGAGTCAAGTGGAAATCTTTAAATATCACAGGCTCTTTCAAACTTAAGTCCCTCTTTGTATTACTACTACCCTCTGGTATGTCTCAGTAAGAAAACAGTGTGTAGGACCACAAAAAAGGAACTTTTTGCTAAAAGGATGTAATAATGGAGGTTATCTGACAAACTTAAGCTGTTTTCCCATATAAACTCAGAAGAATCTGGCCCAAACGTTGTTGCTCTCATGCTCTACACGCAGCACATAACGTGTGAGGTGTTTTCTCGCCTACTGAAAAATGTTCCTTTTGTTTTTGGAGAGGGGTACTGTCTCCGTTTTCTGGGAAATTCCCAGACAACGACAGGTTGGGACGTCACGTGGACTTGGCACTAGGGAGCTGCCATTTATTGTTCACGTCCGCTGATTCGGACATTCACGTACACACCTCCGGGTGATGTGATGTCTTGAGCTGCAGTGCATGTATGGAAAGAGAAACACACACAGGCACATGTGAGTATTGTCATAAGACAGACTTAATAAAGAATGAACATATCCCTCCAAATAATGCAAGTGTGTGTGTGTGTGTGTGTGTGTGTGTGTGTGTGTGTGTGTCTGTGTGTGCATGTTTGTGTCATTCTACCACATCTCTTCACACTCATTGCCGCTTGTCCTTCAACTTATCGATCTCGGAATTATGTTTTCTTTCTTTCTTCCCTTGAAAAGGGTCAGAGCACAGAGCAGGTTAATGCGTTTTACACTGTAAATAAAGCGCTGATATTGTGTCCAATGACCTCTGCAGTGTTGTCTATTAGATACAATAAGCTGGAGAGTAACATCACACTGCTGTCAGGGTATAGGGTATAGGGGTATAGGGGTGTAGGGCACCTGTCTTTGTTTTTAAAGATCTGATTCTGCAAGTATGACGCAATTAAAGTCCACCAAAATGAAACGTCCTGTTTTTATTTACTGAAATAAATGATCGCAAAACCTCCTCATCAGTAGGTGGATCTATCACCATAGCAACCGGATGCTAATATAATTAAAAAGCATGAAATAAAATTATATCATATTTCGTTATTATTCATGCCATTATTATTTCAAATGTAAATCAAATATAGTCATCAAAATATCTTAGTAAGAAGAAAAGTATTTACTAGATTTAAATGATCGCAAAACTTCCTCATCAGGAGGCGGTTCTATCACCATAGCAACCAGATGCTAAGATTTGAAATAGAAGATTATTTTGATTGACAGGTACACTCTCTCAATGCCTCCTTTGATGCTTTGAAGGAGGTATTTTGATGGGGAGCCCTCTGATTGGCTGTTGATTGCCTTAAATACCTTTAAAGTTCAAGACAGTTGCTATTGCACTCTGACCTTGACTGAGGTAAGTCATGTCTCGCTCTCTCTCTGTATTTACCCAACATGCTAACCAATACAATTCAGGCTCATAATTTAAGATTGAAATGAAACCACTGTATATTTTGAAGCGGCTTCTGTTACATGTTGATAATGTGCTGTTTTCTGTTGCTTTTATGACAAATGTGGGAATATTGTAGCTGGCTTGTTTTGTGTTTTGTGCTGCTTATCTTAATGAGTGATACGTGCTAACGTGATGCTAAGTAGCGTTAGGTCGCCTAGGCCAGGCAGAGAGAGGCATTTTGGACAAAACACCTGTAGCACCAGGATATTTTCACATTTCACATCTTATTCTAACAAACAATGTGATTTTTGTAACATTTGGAAGATTAACCTTGGTGTTTAACTTTAGTATTTAAGACAAAGTAAAAAAAAACTGCCATCACTGCCAATCAAATTCAGATTCAAATTCAAATCAAAGGGGCTGGGTGCCATGGTGATTGATGAGGAGAGTTTTCCCAGTAATTTATTTCAAAAAATGCTTTTTTTTGCTAGTGAGTTTTTTTGGTTAAATTGGAGTTTGAATGTGTTTAAGGACAAGTTGAGGGGAGCTTAAGCTAATGCTAGGAGCACATTACATGAGGTGTGTAGCTCCTTTAAGGAAAAAACAATCCCTCTCCATTGGGTCTAATGTTATTTCAGAGAAAACATTACTGGAAGGAGCATCCACTCGCATAACTTGCTCACATGGTCCCATTTTTTTACTCTCACAATTTCAAATATATCTGTGTGTCCGGCAAAGTCTTTCTTTATTTTCTCACGATGTCTTTATTTCACAAATAGGACTTATAGTTTCTGAATTATAGTTGTTTGAGTGCTGCACTCAGAGTTTAGATTTGACTCTTCCCAGTGGGGAGAGAACAGGTGCATTCAGTTGAGTTTCCATGGCAACCAGATACACACGTAGCAGGAGGGGAGTCTCTCTCTGTCTCTCTCTCTCTCCCTCTCTCTCTCTCTCTCTCTCTCTCTCTTCCTCTCTCTCTCTCTCTCTCTCCCTTTCTCTCTCTCTCCCTCTCTCTCTCCCTCTCTCTCTCTCCCTCTCTCTCCATCTCTCTGCGTGTGTCTCTCTGTGTATCTCTATCTGTGTCATTTGTTTTATATTGAATGTTTGATAGATCAATTGCACCTAAATCTTACACACTATTTCATCCTGTCACCTGCAGACAAAAGCTATTTGACTTCAAGATCCAGACAAGAACAGAAACTTCTTCTGAAAATAGTGCATCAACTATTCCAACATTCCAACAGCTTCATAAACAAATAGATCTGCTCTCTGTTGTAAACCATGGAGCAACAAGATATTGTGATGAGCCTCAAGATTGAACTCCTCCGAGCCAACAAGAAGATTATGGCTCTTAAATATGGAACCGAGTCTCTGAGGGAGAAGTTGTGGCAGCTGCAAACCCAGCTTGACGACAAAGATGATGTCATAAAGATGCTTGTGGAGAAGGAGAAGGAGAAGGAGAACGAGAAGGAGAAAGAGAAGGAGGAAGAGAAGAAGATCCTTGCTCTGAAGGAGAAGGTGGAGCAGCTGGAAAACAAGCTGAAAGACCAAGATGATGTCATAAAGATGGCGGTGGAGAAGGAGAAGGAGAAGGAGAAGGAGAAGGAGAAGGAGAAGGAGACGGAGAAGGAGAAGGTGAAGGACAATGAAATCCAGGCTCTGGAGGAGAAGGTGGAGCAGCTGGAAAACCAGCTGAAAGACAAAGATGGTGTCATAGCGAAGGAGGTGAAGAAACGACGCGCTCGCCTCAGGGCTTACATTGACTGCATGGCTGAGCTCACTGACTGTCAGGCCAAGGCTAAGATGATGGAAGAAGGTCTGCGCCAGGAGCCACCCCAGCCTGATACAAGCTGTAGCACTGAAGTGGAAGTGGAGAAGGAGAAGGAGAAGGAGAAGGAGAAGGAGAAGGAGAAGGAGAAGGAGAAGGAGAAGGAGAAGGAGAAGGAGACGGAAAAGGAGAAGGAGATCCAGGCCCTGAAGGAGCAGGTGGAGCAACTGCAGCTTCAGTTGATCGACAAAGATGGTGTCATAACGAAGGAGGGCAAGAAACGACGCGCTCGCCTCAGCGCCTACATTGACTGCATGGCTGAGCTCACTGACTGTCAGGCCAAGATTAATATTCTGGAAGCCAGTCTGCACCAGGAGCCTGCACCAAGATCCGGAGACAATAAGGAGCAGTGAGGTGGAGCTCAACAAGGAGAAGGAGAAACTTTGGGACTGAGCTGCAGACAGGAGGAGGCCGAGATGAACTGAAGGAGAGAGACGAGGTGGAGAAACACTTGCCCCCGCCGCCCTCACCCTTTTCCTACTCTTCAAAACAAACCCCTCCCCTGTCACCCTTTGGACATATTTGAAATAATTTTATGTTGTGTTGTAAATATGTTAAACTTTTTGAATAAATATAACTAGTACAGTAACATCTACCTCTGTCTTTCTGATTATAGATACAGGATTTATTGATCAATTAACACAGTGTTGGAGTGAAACAAACCAGTGTGATTCATTTAGTCTGCTACTATTCATACGAACACAGCACAGCAACAGAACACAAACAATGTTTCTTAACTTTTACATTTGGTCAAATCTATATATTAATTATGACAACAATACAATAATAATAATAATAATAACAAGAATTAATAACCTTAATTAGTCATCAGTTAGTTTTCATATTTAATTTAACTGTTTGCTCTTGTTTACAAATGATGGAACCATTTTCCAAACTGCTCAGCTTTTTTGAATGTTCAAGGCTCATACCTGTCGGGTTTACTTAAAGCATAAGGACCCAACATGCATAGACAAACAATTTTCAACCAAAAGTGTCCTCTTAATGAGGCAGAGTTCTTCACAAAACAAAATCCAATAAGGTCAAAGTTCTCCAAAAACACAAAAGAGAAAAACACAAAAAAACAAGGGAACACAATCCACATTCCAGAGTAATAAAGAGTCCGGAGTAGATGAGTTCACAGACATGAAACATGCATCGTTCAGAGAGTTGATGGGGGAGCAGAGTCTGAGTGCAGGCCCCAGCTTCATGTCCATGGTGCTGACCAGGAGATCCTCAACCACGACTCGACCGCCTGGAGGAAGGAGAAGAAGAAATAAAATCCTGTTCATTTTGATGAGGGCAGATATTTGACCTTATTTATTAAAGCTACAACTAACAATCTTATGCCTCAACTGATGGGATGATTTCTTAAGTTATTTATATTCTTTTCTAGAAAATAAATGAATAAACGCTTTATATATTTTTTCCACAGTCCTGATAATTTTTAACCTGCACCTCAGTATTTTTTGTATTTCATGTAGATCTGAATATTGGTAGAAATTCCAATAGATTAGTAAACAGCAGGTAGTTACTGAAGAACAACTAAACTTGTTCTTTGTTAATGACACAATTCTGACTTTTTATCTATCCTTACACACAGTAAATAACCACCAGCCATTTAACATATCCTCAGTCACAAAGGATTACCGAGAGTTGATATAAGAAATCCCTTGTTACCTGCTTTCCTTTCCCTCTTCATGGGAATGGGAGAATCATCTTCCTCTACCTCCTCCTGCCCCTCCTCTTCCTCCTGAGCATCGTCTTAAATAAATACATGTTTCATTTAAAAGTAGTCACGCTAAACTACTTAGATTTCTCATTACCACTGTGGGAATAAAGTGAGGGATTTCTCTGGGTTTGTTGGAGACATTGTTGGATAATGTAAGTGTACTATACCTTTAAAAGGATTTTTAAAGCTCCCAACTATTCAACAAGTACAATTTAGGTCTTAAAACCGTTCATCCTTGTGTTATTCTACAGATATAATCGCCACAGTGGTGCTACTTTTATCTTTGTACATTAATCACAACTGAAGTGCTCGACTGAGGTCTTGTTGTTACACAACTGCCATTAGCTCCCTACCCGACCTCCCTCTTCCTCGTTTCCTACCTCAATCCCTCCCTCGCCCCCTCATATCACACCGCACATGCATTCTGTTATCAGGGAAGGTGTCAGAAGAGTGTGCTTAACACTTACAGCGTCAATGTGTGTGTGTGTGTGTGTGTGTGTGTGTTCCACTATTTAGCGAGGTGACACTTTGGATCGACCATGCGCTACCACAGGGGCTGGTGCCGGTCTATACTGAATTGACCGTGTGTCCGTGTGTGTGTGTGTGTGTGTGTGTGTGTGTGTGTGTGTGTGTGCGTGTGTATGTGAGTCTGACTGTGTGCTTTAGCCTCAAAAAACTAAAATACACCTCCACTTGCCTTTAAATGTTAGAGCTGTTGCCCACCCGGCCCTTTGGCTTCTGCAGACTGAAGTTGAACTCCATACTTGTTCTACCGGTGTGTGGTAGCACTGCTTTTGTTACTTACTGTTTCCATACTCTAGTTTTACTCTGTAATCTTGCCAACTGCCCGAGGACAGGAGGCCAAGGAGCAGGAGTAGCATCCCCTCTGCCACAAACTGGACAAGACTTATGTCACGTACACCATCCCAGGCTGCCCAGCTGTGTTTGTGTGTGTTTGTGTGTGTGTGTATATGGCCCTGGCTGCTCAGAGAGTTGATGACAGACTGATGAGTTCCTGACTATAAGAGAAACGGTGAACAACAGGCCGACCATCCGCTCAGCTCTCCTTCTTCCCCTGGACCAGGAGCCTTCTTCCTGCATGATGCACTAAAATTGCCAACACACACACACACACACACACGCACACACACACACAATATGTGTACATTTCCCCTTTCATTAAATGAGTATTGGCTCCTAGGAAAGATGAGACAACTTTTTCTTAGAATCTCTAAATCACCCCACAACACTTGCGGAGAAGATGTGGTATCAGTCAAAAAATATCCCATTCACGTTTGGTGAAGATCCAGATCAGGAGGCAGATACTAGATTTTTTTCGCTTTCTTTGTTGCAAGATAAGGTGTTCTTCAACATTTGTATTGATTTCTCTGGGAGTAATTCATTATCTTACCAAGCTTCAAGGACTGACTTGTTTGTACACTCAGATACAAGAGACATAATACAGAATTGACGACAACATCACTGAGATGTGATTGATCTCCTGTCTTAGCCTCTCTGCATTAGCTCCCTGTAAAATTAGTAATAGCACTCAATATTTGCTCCTCACATACAAAAGCCCTTAACTTACAGCCCTTCACAAACAGACAACCAACCACTGACATTTGCAGTATTTTGAAAAATAAAGTGCACATGGAAAGAAAAGAGGGGGTGACCTTTGACCTATCTAATATAAACATATCAATGGAGAGACACAATCTTTCTTCAACTTTCAAATCAGCAGCATATACAGACCCTCCACTCTGATCAGAGCTTGTGTTATAGGCATGAAAAGAGTTGGTTTCCATGTGACATGAGTGGGGTGGGGAAATATATCTAAAATAACATGGGTTTTACGTTCTACATTGCATTGTACCAAATGGTAGTTGATGGTTTAGGAGGGATACTTGTTCAGCTTCTGACATTTAGCTCATTAAAGTTTGGGGCTACTTTCTTTTATTTTAGAACATCCCAAATACACATTTATGTGTTTGTTTTAATTCACTTTGTGTGGATATGTGTATATTAAATATCTGTAAAGGTCTCTTCCTCAAAATTTGATAATTCTCATACTCAAGTCAAAAATCTGCACTTCACCATCACCTGTATACATAGCACCTTCCAGTTGTATTTGTGTCTCTGAAGGATTTTACTGGAGGGTTTGTTCATACGACATCCAAAGCCTGTTTTCTTGAACATTTTCATTCTAACAACGTGGTAAAAAAAACTCTGATATTCCATAAAAATTTTGCAAATTCATTCACCATTGGTGGAGCTTTGATGCAGCAGCATCACTTTGTGGTTACAGTGTCGGCTGGTTAGTCCTTGTATTTAGTCCCTGTGGTAAGTCAAAAACCTCAACATCCATTTGATAGATTGTTGTGAAATATTGAAGACATCCGCAGCACCCAGAGAATCCAACTGACTCAGGTGAACCCCTGACTTTACATCTAGCACCACCAAGAGGTTGACATCTTTATTGAAAAAATCTCAGCAACCATTGCATGGTTTGCTGTCAAGTTGTGAAACAATTGTCTCCTTCTGGTGAGAATTCAAATTCGTCCACTTCTTAAGGTTATGTACAAATGCCTGATTAAATCAGCTTCAGTTGTTATTAGTGTTAATTAAAAAATGTTAGCATGATTACACACTAAAATAAAATATGGAGTATTCTAGCTGCTAAAGCATGCAAATGTAATCATTGCAAGTATGCTAGCATACTAATGTTAGCATTTAGCCTAAGTGCTTCATTCTTCCCTTCAATTATTGAAATCTTATTGAGATTTAACAAGTGGAAAAAAAGTTTAAATTTAGATTTAAAATTAGTGAAGGAATAAGTGGTCTTTTTACCCCATCAAGCACATCCTCCTCATCGCCACTGTATTGCTCATGATGAGTTTTGATGACCACCTGATGTACATTTTCACCTCATGTGATAAACCTTCACTCAGACAAACCAGGTACAGTAAAATATTTTATTTAGAAATGATTATTCATTCTGAAAATAAGTTTAAGAAATCCAGTGATATATGTAAATAATCAATAATCAGGTTAAAGTGCAAAAATACATTTTGATATAATGCATCTGTACAAAAATATCATTGGAATGTGATATTGAAAAGGATGAAAATGTGTCTATACAAACATGGCTTTGATCATTCTCAGTTTTTGTAAAAAATAATTACATGAGAGTTGTGTCCCTTTTTTATAAAATCTTTGGATTATAAGCTTCTGAGCAAATTATTTGCACTGAGCAGCCACAGTTTATTTTTAAGGTTGATTTCACATTCCACACTTCCACTGGGTTCTCTGCCAAGTCAGGCTTTGATAACTAAGCATACACTTATCCACAAAGGCTTATTTCAGTATTATGTCTTTAAGAATTGTCTGGTAAAATATTTCATCCTTGAGGAGTGCGAACACAGAAACCGAGGGCTCTCGTTCTACTGCTGAAAGTGAAAAAAAGGTCTTTGGTTGTTCTTTGCCTGTTGTCGTCTTTGGTCATGGTTTTTCCAGTGTCCCTGTCCTTCCCCTGCTGGCAGAGTCAATCACTTGATCTTGGCTGGCTTCAGTTCCTTGACCTGCATGTGTAATGTTTTGTGGACAGCCAGAGTCCTGGACTGACAGAAGCCCTTCCCGCACTCCTGACATTTGAAGGGCTTTTCTTTGGAATGAATGTACCTGCGAACGGGAACACAACAGAGCAGCTCATATTAATACCTAGAGCATGTCAGATTGCAGAGCGTTATCATTTGTTCCAAACTGGCAAACATTTGTCAAGATTTATGATCCTCCCAAACCAAACAATAAGCACACGATTTCAGAAGCAATTGGAATGAGCATGTCCGCTTTAATACTAATGTGTGGTTAGGTTCGGGAACAAACACTTTTTGACAAATCCAAGAGGACTTTTGAGTATTCATGTTGGGGGTAGGTTCTGTTGGAGTGTTATCTAACCTCTTGCTGTGAGAGATTAACATACTCCAGACCTCATTAAAAACTAAACAAACATTACTCAACATTCTCGATCATTATCTCTGCCATCGTTTTCTATCCCTAGCTATAGCACACGTTTCAATCGTGGTTTATTTTGTAAGTTACTATTGATCTAACACACAAGCGGGCACAAATTACAAAAAAAGGGCTTGCCATGCATCCTAACTATGTGATCAGGCTGAGCACAAGGACTTGTTTCCATAGACATATAGATTGTGCTCATGCTTGCCTACAATTAACATCTGTACAGCTGCTGGTTGTTTGGGACACGTCACAAACTGCACATTAAAGCATATAATGTGGAGCAAAAACTGTCTTGCATTCACCTTTAAACCATTTTCAGCTTTCAATGCAATAGATAACATCCAACTCTCCCTGCAATATTCTTGTTGATGTTTTATTTTTGGTCAATAAGTAATTCTAATATTGTCTGCAACATCTGCAGACAGTATAAAAAGCTGCAGTATCTAATATTTGGAAATGTTAAGCCAATGACTAGGGCCAGTTTTAAAGACTTGAAATTACTAAGTAGATTCATGTTGGTGGACCTCTAAACTATCTGTCAGCCACACTCCACACTTCATGTGTGGCTGCACAGTCACATGGAAACATTCAACATCTCGTATCCTCTTGTTACACTGACAGAATTAAATAGAAAAACCCAAAGTAGCAAACTCCTACATGTAAAATATGTAGCTCCTTACTAACCCTGTCACACCCTTAAAAAGAACCACTCAAATCAATTCATCATCTTCTGGAGAGTGACATCATCCAGTATGTACATGGTTTTCTTTCTAAACGCTGAATCTTTATCATTTACAATAATAGTTTAATGTGACAACTTCACCTGTCTCCATTAAGACTTACAGCTTGTGCACACAGGAGGGGTTTCAGCAGCGTCTTTCAGATGTCGGACTTGTGTGCATCTGACCCAATACGCATGTAGTGTATTTTAAGCAGCCTGAGGAATGGCTCACTTTTCACTAAACATGAATCAGGGCCTATTTTTGCACTTCAACTTCAACTGTTGTCTTCCAATGTACACGTTACTGCAATGACTGTGTGATGGGCATTGCTAAAGAGAAAATGACCTGCACTCTGTGCCGTGCTTGAACGCATCCTGCACACAACCAGGCAGAGAACTAAAGCCCCTCCTCACACTTTGCCTACTGGGCAGACGTGGTGTCACATGTTTGAAGAACATCAATAAAGTCTTGAGTTAAGTTAAAAATTTGGATGAAAATTTGAGTTCAGAGAGGTGACAAGGTAATTATACAATTGGGGAGCACACTTTTAGACCGTTTCTCCAGGATGGCTGCCCCATGGTGCTACATTCAGATAAACCATGACTATGTGTATGAAAGTAGTTGCTTGGAAACTGAAAGAGAGAGGAGGAACTCTCACCTAGCACACCTAGCTAATCACATCACAAAGGGAGCATGCTTGTCAGATTGACAATTTCAGAAAGGAATATAGCAAATACAATGTTCTGTTCTGTAATTTAATCGACATAATGACCCTGGTTCTCACCTGTGGTCCCGAAGGTGGTCCTGTCTTCTGAAGGCCTTGTGGCAGATATCACAGGTATACGGTCTCTCGTCTGTGTGCGTCCTCTCGTGGATCAAAAGATTGTAGGATTTGGTAAAATGGCGGCCGCAAAACTTGCAGACAAATTCTTTCTTGGTCTTGGAGGGCAGTCGGCCTCGGCTGGATTTGCGTTCCGGTGAGGAGAGTTTGGTCACATCCAGGAGGCATCCAAGACCGACTGAGGTCGCGTGGTGAGGTGACGCCTGTGCTGCTGCAGCGGCACCCGTCATGCTCAGGTCCTCCGCCTTCAGGTGGTCGTCCTGGGTGGCTGCTGCCGCCAGGTTGGCAAAGTCAAAGCGGGGCTTGTTCTTGGAGCTCTGCAGCAGCCCTGCGGCACCCTGCTTGGGCTGCAAGAGGTGGGGGAACATGGGGATTGAGGCCATGGAGGAAAACTGAGCTGGCAGCTTGGAAATGGTGCAGCGGGGCAGATTCAAAGGCGGGTAGCCGAGGGTCCACTGATGGAGATGGATGGCGTGTAAGGCACTGAAGCTGTAGATGCTGTGAAAATGGTCTGCTGGCAGCTGGAGGCCAGTGGAGCTCTGGAGGAGGGAGTAGTTGGCCAGCTGGAGGGATGGGTGGAGAGGCACGGGTGCTGGCAGAGTCTTGCTGCCCATGGCTGCTACACAAAATCCAGCAGGTCTTCTGTTAGAGACAAAAAATTTGAAGATGAAAATATGCAACAATATTCAACATTCAATGTGACTTCTTACAATTTTATAAAATCTTTGAATGTTTACAACAAGACAATTATTTGCCGACTAACACATGCGAAAACTTCCAGGTCACCTTAGATATGAAAATTGCTACTGCAAAACACAAATGCACAAACTTGTAATCACTTACTCCAGCCCTTGAGTAAATATACATAATATTATATCACCGGCCCATGGACTACATACTTTGTGAAAGTAATTCTTAAAAACTTAAATACTGATAGCATCATTGTTGATATCTATGTATTTTTTATACATAAATGGAAAACATGAACCTGAATGCTGGAGAAAGCAGGTTATGTTTTATACCGTTGTTTTTTCTTGGTTATTTGCTGAGAAAACTTTGATTACATTTTTTCTTTGTCTGATGTGAAGATACTGAAGCTAATATTTTTATCAAACGACCAAATCCATTAACTTCTTTGATATGTTAATAATTGGTGCATCCCACCCCCATCTACACAGAACCCCAGTGCTTCACCACACCCCATACAACAACACACACACTTCAGTCAGGAGTCAATACACATCCAGTCTGGCTGATAAAGCTGATGAAGGGGGGCTGATTGCCGGCTTATTGAGGCTGTGCATGTGAAAGGCCCTTGCTGTTGGATCCACACTGTCGAAAAGCTTTTAAAGTTATAGGAAGTCTTTGTCCAATGCTAATTTATACTAACACTTTGTAAAATATCTAGGGTATGGTTATGAGTTGATGTTTATTGATTTGGTTTGAAAAGAGTTTATTTGAAATCAGAGCCTCTGGTATGATCCTTTAAAGTTGTTGTTAATTGTCGTATGAGAAAAGGGATCATAATTACAGTAGGGGTCTAACCACTGATGATGTTCCCCATATAAAGACTAATGTGGGAATGTGTGGTAAATAAGTACATAAACAACTGGCTTCATCAACACACGCTAGAAGACGGGTTAGACTGAGTATGTGTGTGTGTGTTTGTGTGTTTGTGTGTGTGTGAGAGTGTGTGTGTGGGAGGGGGGTTCCTGTTCCTCAGAAACATAACATGCCCAGGGCTGTTGAGGGCAGAGACACAGAATGACAGTGTTCAGCCAGAGAAATACCTGTGAGCTGTTAAATCAGGTTTGATAAGCCGGAATAACAATAGACAATAATGTATCTTTGTCTGAGGCAGACGCTGATGGACAGGAGCCACGGCAGCTCCAAGTCCCACAGGCCACTCCTCATCATCCTGCACAGCAGACCTCTCTACTCATCCTGCACCGCAGCAGCGCAGCACACTCACACAGAACTCTAACTCAGGTGCTGCAACAGTTTGGATTTTCACTTTTCACTTCACGAAAAAGTCACCATGACTGATTTCCCATTTGAAATGACTTCTTTATTTTCTCTGCTACTGTTTTACAGTGTATAAATCTGATAAAATACTAGGATATTTAATATAATAACATATTATTTCCTATAAAAAAAAGCCAGTTCAACAAAATCTACATGCTGCTTACTTATTATTGCAGCAGTAAATCCAGTAATATTATATTTGGTAACTTAACAGTTTTGGTTCAACTCTACTGCACATGGCTATTTTTAGCTTTAATCCTTTAATATTGCTGTTTTATGTATTCTACCACTCTAGCTATTGTTTCAGATGAGGACTGACAAATGAGGGAAAAATATGAAATTCTAAGATTCAAAACACATGGCGAACTTGTGTTAGAACAAGTGGTATGTGTGACCCCAAAATACTCTTCACATGCCAAGTATCAGTTCTAATGTCACATAAACATTTCGTTGTTTAATTTGTGTACATACATTTACTTTAAGTCCGAACCTTTCCTATCGATCACTTTTTTTTAAAATTAATTTAGCCCTTTTTTCCTCACTGTGGCATTTCTGGGAAGGGACGTCATTGTTTCTTCCACCATGTAGCTACAGCGCAACTCAGTCAAACAAACACATCTGTAATCGTAACCTGGGAAAACACAGATACATTTTTCCTCCGCTTTTCAGACTCACTTGTTACCAGATCCGTAATTTATGATAATGGCCTTATGAGTTGTGACAAGTTAAAACCATTTATTGAGCATGTGTCAGGCTCTTTTTTGAGAATAAGGAGAATGAGAATACACCTCTTCACACTTTGTAACCCGTGTAGCCGACACCGTACAAGCTCACATTGTTCAGACACATATCCCTGCTTGTTTTGGCAATAATAGTAATAATAACGATACTAAGGCATTGACTTAAATAGTAGCTGGGGGGGGAATAAGTATCTCCCAAGCATATCACAACCTAAAAAAAACACAAGTTGTTTTAAGTTTAAGCGGAATTCTTAACGTTGTAAATCCTTTCTCTACTGTACGCATAAAATAACTGATTATAATACAGGCGCAGAGCGCGGAGTTTACATTTTTGTAGCTTTATACATGCTGTAATAAATGTAGTAAATGGGGGAATTAGAAAGGCCTTAACCTCGAGCCTGAGGCCACGCGGCTCGTCCAATAAACTCCAGCGAAGTAGTTGTAATGAGGAGCACTGGAGCTCAAACTGCCCCCTGTGGTCTGTTCCTTTCTGATCAGGACGCAGAAGTAATTGACTTTTACTTAGGAGGTCATTAGAGGAGATAAGTGGTGTGCTGCTGAGCCTCTCCTCACCTTTAACCCTTTGAAGTCTGCATACCACGGACCTCCAGAGCCAAGCAGCCATGTGGGGCTCTGCTCCGGTCCAGACTCAGATCTGTATTGGGAAGAGTGAGCTGCTGCTTCTCACCTCCATGTCAACGTAATCAGGCTGGGTGTAGTACACACAGACCCAGAAATTATTAATGCTAATCACTAAAACTAGGGAAAACACTGAGGTTACCTGACATGTCCCCAAATCTTTTCTATATGCTTTTGAATATGTTGGGTTATAGCAACTGTACCAACACTGACACAGGATGGGCGTTGTGTAATCGGATTCCAGTAATTTGTGGCTCAGTATATTTAAATTGTACCCAAAATCTGCAGTGACATTAAAAAAATAGCAGAATGATACCAGTTGTCTACCACAATTTTTCCGAGTAAAGATTTACAAGTAGTAAAATATATGGTCAATTATAAAAAATTTAAGTAAACTACCTCCTGTGGTGCTGGTTATAACTGATTCATATAACGACTCATGGCTAAAACCAGTAGATGGCCTTGTGGGTGTGAGTTGTGAGCAGGTCGACCAAAGTGATTTTCTCCCACTCAGAT
Source organism: Pseudopleuronectes americanus (assembly GCA_038501795.1). Taxonomy (NCBI): domain Eukaryota; kingdom Metazoa; phylum Chordata; class Actinopteri; order Pleuronectiformes; family Pleuronectidae; genus Pseudopleuronectes; species Pseudopleuronectes americanus. The sequence continues at coordinate 1,858,604 of CM076726.1, read as the reverse complement.
TGTTTGAGTAGACAGACTAAATCAAATAATTCAGCCTTTCACAAAAAAAAGATAGAAAAACAAGAATTAAAGAAAGTCAGAGAAATGAATTGGCAGCAGTAACTATCTCTGATCAGAGCTTTTTGTTTTTTCTCTGAAAATTGTTGGCACTGTTTTATCCCAGGAGCCCTCAGGACCACTGCTGTGACCATAGTTGTATAAGCATAACATAATAATAAATTACTTATAACTATCAAATTAAACAGTAGACGTTTAAACTCTTGAGAAGTGCCCACGTCTACAGGAATAATCAAACATACGAAGGATTATTAGGGTCTTTGTTACGTATTTGATCAGAGTAGACAGAGTTCAGTTTTGTGGCAAAATAGTTTCTTCATTATAATTTTTAAAGTTTGACATTCACATGAATCTTGCTGATTTCTGCTCGATCTTTGTAACCCCTAAACAAACTACACCAAGTCAAGCACGTTCCGGGCACATCAGGCTGAGCCACACCTCGCCGCCTGTTGCTATTTTATTTAGACAAACAGTAAATGTTCACTTATTTATATCTGCGGCTGTTTAGAAACCATGGGCCTTTTGACAGCATCCTCTTTGAGGCCTTAAGCATTAAACTTGAACAGTCTCAGATTGTTAGTCTCATGTAGGAGCATGACATTATTTACACAATGTGTGAGCCAACAATGACAGATCATTTTTTATCAACACAATCAAGATGTATCAAGTCATGGAAGCATCACCATCCTGATTTGTCACTTCAAAATACTGCGTATACTCATGTCCCAAATTTATCGCCTAAAATAACACAAATTCCCTGAGTTCTGAAAAGTTTGATTTCTATTGTAAAGGAGCTGAGTGTAGCTGTTTTTATTTGAGTGAACGATCTAGATACTTGTTTCACATTGACTAACATTGTGGCAGGAGATTATGATGATGCCCCCCACCCTCACCTCTGTCCTCACTGACACTTCAACCATGACCTGATCTCCCTGATCTGAGGTGTCGAGGCCTTTGACCCCGACCCCCTCAGACCCACACCTGCCTCTCCGGCCTCTTGTGATGCAGATGCGCTGCGTTTGATCCGAGGCTTCCTCCAGCGGAGCAGCATCATTCATTAAAGGTGAAACACGGAGAGACAGAGTGGAGGTGTCAGAGAGCAGAGGGGAATCTCCTCTCCCTTGTTGTTTGGACGATGTTTACTCAGACTGCCGCAATTTAGCTGTTAAAGTCTTATTTGAAACGGTTGTTTGCAGATGAGGATGAATGAGCCAAATGAGATGAATATGCATCTGAATTAAAGGTGCAGTTGTATCAGACTGTTTTCTGTAGAGAGATGATTAGAGGCACAATATGCCACTGACAACAAAGTTTTGTTAATTGTGTTTGGAGTCTTGCTTGTGTGCACAGAAAGTGCAGAGCAGCTTGTAAACTATATTTTCCCTGAGCGACCTGAGATCTTACATTTACACATCTGCTGAGAAATAAATAAAAACTTTGCTTTGGTGCTTTTTACTAAACTTAGATACAAACAATGAGGTGGTTTTAGTGGGTAAAGTAATGTGTTTTAGCTAAAATTTCACTATTGTCTCTTTACTTATCTGCCATTGGATTCAAAATGAATACCTGAATTTTGTCATTAAGTACGATTGAACACACATTTAAAAAATCTATATTAATATTGATATATTGGTAATCATTTGAAAGAATTGAATGTCACCTGCTGCTCGATTCCTTATTGCTTATTGGCTAAATACTTAGATTTAATTGTTACGTTGACAATTATTTCCTACTTGAAAAAGGGTGTGAAACTTTCTCGGATAAAACTTTGTTTGTCTTCGTGGATTTTGTTTGAGTTTAGAAAATTAAAGTGAAGACTTACCCGATCAAAAATATGTATAAGTTCAAACTGTCCCTCTGCAGCGCGGAGGTCCTGCCGGGGGATCGAGGCGTGTGGGTCCGCAGAACAGCCTTCTGGCGGTGGGATGAGTCAATGGGACGGCCGGAGCGGCAGCATGTTCCCGCTGCTGCTGCTGCTGCTGCTGCTGCCTCTGCGTCTGCCCTGCGAGGTGAGGCTGATCCTGCTCTGCGCTGGTGTGTGCTGGTGTGTGCTGGTGCCGCAGCTGTACGCCTCTCCTCTCCAATGGTATGCGCTCCCAGCTGCCGCCGCCTCTTTATTGCAGCGCAGAGTCCGACTCCTACTGGCGCGTCATTCAGCCAACCCATATACTAAAGAAAATAACACAACAGGACATAGAACATCTTTCTGCTGTGTGATCCAATGGCGTCAGGCAGGAAAAAAACTCTGCTGATGTGTTAATGTTGCATTCGGGTCCGAGGAGCAGGAGTGGTGATATGGAGCGGTGCGCACACGCGCATGGGAACCAAACAGAACATGTATCCAAATATAATTTATATAAACATTTTGTATTAAACAGTCAAGAGGAATAGCCAAGACTTTTTCTGGCACATAACTGTAAACGAGTAAATTAAAGGGCGCATGGAGGCCATGTCTGCGCGTCTCTAACTGTGCGTGTTAACGTGCCGCAAGTTTGATATTTGATGATTACAAATCTGGTTCAGAACATTTGTCTGGCAAAAATCCAGAGTCAGTCAGAGAAGGTGAGAGTTTGTGACTTCACAGCACCGCGCGTAAAACCTCTCTCTGCTCCCGCAGCCTGTGCGCTGCCTTCACAGGGACTCGCTCCCGCTGGGGATGACATTCATAGACTGCTGCTGTTAATGCTGAGAGACCTAATGGACTCATTTGGGTCATAGCGTGTGATGCTGCCCATTGGCACTGAAACCTGCGGGCCTCAGAAACCAGTGAGTCAGTGTGGGAGAGAGTGAAGACGGTCACCGACTGATCACCTTGTTAAATGTATCATATATTGTCCCTACAAGGATTTATGTAGAATATTGATTGCACAAATTAACTTTTTTATTTTAAGGTACAAGTTAGATATGATCTTAATGCAGAATAATTATATAGTCTGTGTAAAACTAAACTAGAAGCTCATTTACCATACAGGAGTCCTGTGGTGATGGCCACACATGACTTTACTTGACTGCTGTGATATCGGTACAGAAAAGCACATTAATCCATCAAGTGCCAAGCACATTTGTGAGCTACATGAAACAAATATGAATTATAACAATTAGTATTAAAGAGATCAGCTAAAGAAATAATGGAATTCAGTACCCACAGGTTAAACACGATCAGACTCTTGTTAAATATATTTAGGACACACTACGTTGTATTAAGTTTGTATTGGTTAGGGTTATTCTAAATTTACTTTCCGAAAAAATGTACAGCAGTGCTACTTATACAAATTCATCAAACTGAATTCAAGTCCGCCAGGAGCATTTTCAGGTTAACAAATAGCTTGTTGTACATTCTAGGTGGTTACAGTCGGATTTGCTTGACCTTGATTCAACATGGAAATCAAAAATAGTAATTTCCTGCCGTTAACGGTCAAATTAATAATCATTTAAATCTTTAATAATATTATTATTTTACTTTACAAACAAATAAAATCCTGTTAATTAACAGCCCTAACACAATAACCCTATCTGTGTGTTTGTGTGTGCGTGTGTCTGTGGGGGTGTGGGTGTGTGAGTGTGTGTGCGCGTGCATGCGTGTGTGTGTGCAGGCTAGGACACATTCATGAAAAGACAAGTGTGTCAGTGTGAAGGATAGTTCTGGAACCACAAGTGTGTGCGGGGTAGTTACTGGTGTCATAGTGTTGTTGAGGTGAAGCAGCTTCTAGTGAAGAAAATCTGCCCTCTGCTGGACAACCTGCGACTTCATCCGGACTCATGATCCATGTGCTTAGTTCCTAACACTTCCTCACTAAGCATTGTGTCTCACTATGCTCCACAAAGTAAACTCAACTGTGGGTGTAAGAATGATGACGGACACAAACTTGACCGAAAATGGATTATTTTGGCTTCACGTGCCCTGCTGATATTTTAAGAGAAACGTGGAAGGACCGGTTCATATTGCATACTAGTGCCACGTTTATGAGTGCAACCACAGCAATCAATCAGAGATGTTGGCACAGGAGCCTCGCTCACCTTCCATCTATGAGCAATAAAACACAGTGGCCAGACATCATTTGCATTGCGTGAGGCAGCAGAGGAATACAAACTGTAAAGAATGGCCCCCTAAGTGTCCACAGTGGGGTGGGATACTTTACTGTGCAGAAACACACAGCATGCACATGCACACAGAGCAGCTCATCCATGCTCACTGGCCCTCGTCTGCAGTGGTACAGATCACATACATATACATACACATGTTTCAGATGAAATTCAAACACTGCAGACAAAAGAAATGGCTAAAATCACTCAAAATACACCCGATCCTCAGCTCCCATAGGTCTAACAGTATAAGTATGTTTTTTTGAAAATATACTCTATTTTAAGGGTATACTAGAATGTGCAGAGTAAACAATCGTTTTCAATTTCTTTCTTTCATTTCTTCTATTGTTTGATGCACATGGAGTTCATGAGGAGTGGAAACAGAAAAACAAAACATGCACCATCCACTAGTGAAGACTGTGAGATACAGTTCAAAGTTACACTTTTGCTGATCAGACCAAATATTAATACAGGTCAGAGCTTTAGATGTTCTACATTAATCTTCTACACATTATACTCTTTTGGGGAGGGGGGGGGGATCCATAAGGCCGATGCATTACATCTTAAGCCACTGTGCAGTTGTCTGCAAAAATGTGTACAAGCTTGACACAGCACCATCATATTTAATACTGAAAACTAAATGAGGCTGTCCGGAATGTTTCAATCAGTGGTTGTGACGTGTGCCTCAACCGTTATTCTGTCAAAGTGGATTAAACCCATCACTCCCACGCAGCTCACCGGTTTCAACCCGTCTTACATCAACCAACGTGGTTTGGCAGAGATAAACGGGCGAGCAACTGCCAGATTAGGCTTCAGTGGCCAGGAATATGGCGGAGACATCAATGTAGCTGTTTGTCTACCTAAATTAAGAAGTTTTACTTTGGAAGTGTAGGGATTTATCTGTATTCAACTGTGTTTGTGTAACTACTCTCACTAGCAGAAAGGGGAGTCAAAAGTTCCATACTTAAAGAAGAAGAAGCCACTGTCCTTTTATCCCCATAGCCAAGGAGGTTACGTTTTTTGTCTGTCTGTCTGTTAAGTGTTTTTCAGACATGCACGGAGCCACCTGGCCCCTTCGCATGAAGTCCGCTGAAAGTGCCTAGGAGACAATGTAGGAAAACAGCAGGAGATCCTCTCCAGGATTCACCTGGAGTCGGGTGTGTTAATGATACTTTTCTAACAGGCAACAGACGCAAACATTTAAAACCAAAAAACGAAAGAAAAACACATTTTATCAGAATGAAAAAGAGCTGCCATACACTTAGAAGACAATGTGTCAAAGTGCTGTAAACAAAAACACAACGGACGCGGCGGAATTAATAGGTTCCATTCTGCCTGCTGCACCATCCCTCGAGTCCTGCAGCGGATTTGCTGCTGTTGTATAAGCGTGTGAGCAGAGAATGTCCTGCTGCCTTGCTCATGTGTGAAAGGCAAACTGCGGAGAAAGTCCGGACCCAACTCTCCCGTTCCTCTGGAGGCCGTGTCTGAAAACAGCTGTGGTTGACGGGATAACACAAAAGCTACTGGACAGATTACCTTGAAGCTGGATGGAAGGATGGGGTATGGGTCAGGACAGAAGGTACACAGCCTAAAGAGAGAAAGACAAGGTCTCACACAAGTGAATGACACAACTGCTGCTGAGACTATGAAGTCGGACGTCTTTATGGACGCTGGTGCTGCACACAGCTATATGATATAATGGAGAAAAACACAGAGTTAGAGATATCTTTTGTTGTCATGAGTGTAAAGGTATGAAAAATGTATTCTTTATCTAAAAAATTTTATCTTAAAAGACTGCTCCAGATTGTATTGTCTATTTTAACACAATACTCGCATAATCACATAGCCAAAAGAAGTTATTGGTGTGTGTAATAATTCCTTCCCTCCATAATGGGAGTGAAGTCATCCCGTCCCAACATGACCACACTGGGAGAACGGGGACATGATCCAATCTGTTCTGTTGGAAAAGAGCATGAGAAGGTTATTCTAAGGTTTATGAGGCCTCAGCTGTCTGAGCCTCACAGAGCAAACGTGTATTTTCCAAAGTTAGTCCATTGGAAATGGGAGTGTTTTGATCTGTTTTTGTTCAGCAGCAGCAGATTGACATTAAAGATCACATCTAATGACACACAGAGTGTTCTGTCATAAAACTTTGGTCGACACCCACATGCCTCTAACATACTGTTGAAACCTCATGAGAGCTTTAGCCAAACTAGAAAAAAAAACAATTTGTGGCTTGCCTCATTTCATTCACTAGAGTTAACGGGGTCACCAAGTGTGGACATAGCTTCAGGTTATTCTACACTCAGTGTTGCTGATACTGAGAGCTGGGTGTTGTGGCTAAAGTTGTGTTTAACCACATCACAACTTTTATGACTATAATGCATTTCTTTCTCCAATTCTGTCGGGTTGGGGAAGGTCTGAAATTCACATGGTGCATTCAATTTAAGGTGGAAATTAAAAGACAAACATTTTTTATTGTCGCTTTACTTTTTGAGTATTTATGTGTTAAAAAAAACACAGGAACATGTCATTTTTATTACCATCGCCAAGGAGGTCATGTTTTCATCTGCGTTTGTTTGTTTTATTTGTTACCTAGCAAAGGCTACCAGACTGATTACCACAAAATTTAGTGGAAGGATGCGGTATGGGTCAGGAAAGAGTTTGGTGCGGGGTGGGTCAGGGATTTTGTTTTCACTTGCTTTTCCATTGGGTGATAGGGTGTTATTGAACATTGATATGTTACTTCCTTAGAGAAAATTCATGGATTGTGATGACAAAAAAACAAGAATGTTAAGGGGACTGATACTGATTATGAATGTGTGTGCAATTTGATGCAGATGAAAATATAAATTCAGATCTGATGTCTAGTACAGTCTATGCCCTGCTCATTTGTGACTTTCAGTTGTGTATTTGAGCAACTTTTGCAGCACTGATAATCCACAATCAACATTTTAAGCTTTGCAAGTTTCTTTGTCCATCCATGTTTTACCTTAGTCATCATCTTAACGACCTTAGGAACATATCCGTTTCACTAATACGACAGGGACTCTATATTTGAAAAAGAGTCTATCCAGTGCCTGGACAGTCACTGGCTGGGCTGGTGTTTCAACCAAAATTACATGTCATTTTAATCTTAGGGGAATAATATAGAAAATACACCGCCATTAACTGATCGACCATGTACAGAATCACTGCAATAATGGAAAGTGTAAGATAGATTTCAGCACGTTCAGCAAACTTGTGACAAACATTTAAACAGATTCAAGTTAATAAAAGAGCAAATATACAAATATCAGTCAGTTGTAATATTGTCAGAAAAACCCTCATAGCATAAAATATAATTTAAAACATAATTTGACTATGAAGTCCAAGGTGTGACTAATGAGAAATGGTGTGTCGCAGAACTAAACCTCTGCCCAGCTCCACATTATTCAACACACAGTCAATATGAAAACAGAAAAGAAACCACAGTCAGCAGAGCAAAACCTTGTAAGAGTTCATCCGATGGGCTGTTTTAATTTCAGTCACATTACTTTAACCCAACCCTGGGAAATATAAGTCACACTGAATTGTGCCAATATGTGTTTCATGCGTGCGTTTTCAGATTTGACTGAGTTATGACTTCATGCAGTATCTTTGCCTCGTGTCTTTCCCTCCGCGGCTCTCCGTCAGCTCTCACACGCCCCCCTGGGGTGGTTTCTGGCCTCTCTCTCTTCATCTCTCTTGGCTTTGTCCTGTGGAATGTCCTTGTCCATTACAGACCCTATCCTGTAATTTCCTGACGGTTAAAGTGCCATCTGGAGCGATGAGTTAAATTAGTGAGGAGCACGCTGGATATTTCATTCCACACCTCCACCTGTAATGGTAATCCCGACGGAATGGGGCTTTATTTATATTGCAAGTGTTTTCTTTTCATTGCCATTAAAAATTCTCCTGTTGCAGTGACTCAGTGTAGCCACTGGCGTCAATTAAATTTTATCTCATCTAATCTTATTTGTTGTTTGGGGTCCTAGTTAGTTTGAGCTAAGCTAAAACAGCAGGACATGATTAGAGTTGAGCAGAGAGTGAACGCAGTGAGGCCAGAGCTCTCTCTCTCTCTCTCGTGCGCTCTCTCTCTCTCCATCTGTCTCTCTCTCGCTCTCTCTCCATCTGTCTCTCTCCCTCCTACTGATTATTTCTTTTGTTTTCCACGCTAAGTGCATGTAATGCTCTTCACCTCCTGACAATACACTTGATGTATTTTAGCACTTGCATCTGGGACAAGGCTGGTGGACTATAAAGGAATATGTAATTTTATTATCATATGAAACCACAGAGGGTGGCTGTTCGCAGAAACCATCACACTGTTGACTCATACTGGAACTATTTGAGGTTGGAGCTGTTTTTGATTTAGACAAATTTAGGACTGTGTGCAGGTGCGCTACATGTGCACAGTAACACACACACACACAGACAGACACACACACAGAGAGATACACACACACACACACGCACGCACGCAGGCACGCACGCACGCACTCACGCACACACACACACACACAAACACACACACACTTCGCTTAATGCATAAACTGCAGCTACCATTGGCTCCAGTTATAAGCCTCTATGACTTCAGCATTCCTTTCCTAACTGCTGCTGCTGCAGAGGTTTGCTTCAAAACAAGTTTACATTGTTTTCTGTATTACCGTGTTGACTGAAAAATCCTGTCCAGAGCTACAGATTCGACAGCAGTTGCCCAAATCTCTGTGAATCTGCTGTTTTGGCCGATTATTAATGCAGTCGTCATTGTCTCAGTGAAAGTCGATAGGCCTTGCCTTACACTTAAGCCATTTCCAGAGATGTACTGCAGAGAATGTCTGGACTAGTGGGTTCGCCTTTAACACATGAACAAAGCTGCATGAGATTCTCGGGTCAGACGTGTTCACAACAACAAAGACATCTCAGAATCAGAATCAGAAAGGATTTATTGCAAAGTAGGTTTACAACTACCTGGAATTTTCTTTGGTAAAAAAGGTGCATACATTGAACATAAAACATAAAAACACAATAAGTACTTCACATAAGAAAGAAATAACTATACATAAAAACTAACAAAACAAAATAAACAAAATAAATACAAGATATAAATGCAAAACAGGAGAGAATGAGGATGTGCAATGTGCAATATACTATAGTGTGTGTTAGTGTAACACAGAATTGAGGCGTGTGGGCGGGAGTCCGTACAGGCGAAGGCTGGTGCACCAGGGGAAGTCTGCAGAGATCACCTGTTTCGGTTTACAGCGTACCTACACCGTCGTCAGCTCAAATCAACAAAAGCGCTCTTGACAACATCGTATGTGTCTTCTACATGTATTGAACCGCTTTTTCATCCTGAGATATTTGGATTCTTTATGGTTTTGTGTGTCTGTCTCTTGTTAGAAACGTCTTCGACACACGCTTGCTCACACAATCCTCTGGGGTATCTCCTGCTGTGCTCTCACATGGACTCACTCTGACAGTATCTGGAGTTCTTACTTGGGGGGCTGGCAGAAGAAAGGCTGGAGAAAGTCTGCAGCCTCTCCGGAAGATCTCCAGAGTTCAGAGCATGTCTGAGAGCAGTTTATAGATCGCCAAGTGTGATGGGAGCCTCTTTGCTAGTTTCGGTTACAGTTGTCATTTTCCCCATCAAGCACCTATGTTGTTAAGATATCAACCAATGTGAGCATCTTTGGGCAAACTGGGTCTAAAAATGAAGTGCAGTCAGAACACATTGTTGCTAAGAGGTTAGGGTTATCTAGTGATTGTACTTTTGACAAACCAAAAACCTGGTCTTAAGTCAGCAGTTATTTTATGAGCACATTATCAAGATAGCTGTTTGGAGCTTCGACCCAGATTGTCACACACACACTGATGATTGGGTTGTTGTGCTTTATCTCGCCGACTCACAATGATTGTTCCGTCTTCCTTAATCTTTGGAAAGTATAAAAAAGAATAAGAAAATGGGAAAGAGCTGTTCTGTGGAATTGAAGCCATCTTTTAAGACCATTCAGAGATTAAGAAAAAGGAAACAACAAATCACAACAACAGCTGGAATCCAGGCACTTAAACTCAAGTATGTTGAAATGTTGGATACAATTATAATTTTAGTTACTCTAATATCCTGTGCTGACTTCCCATCAAATACACTTTAAGCATCCTTCATTATTCTGTGTACCTGTAAGGCCTGTGATACGTGGGTTGATTTCTTGTTGGCAGCCCTGTTAGCAGGTTAGCCCGAACACACTGCCTGTACGTGAGGCACATATCAAGAGAGGAAAAAGTCCCTTTCAAACTATGTGGGGAAAGAGCCGACATGAAGCCCCACATTCGAGATGATCCTCTGCAGAGCCCCACAGTGGCCATCAAGAGCAAATAATACATTGAATTTTATTACGTCAAGGGATATTTATGCTTTCATTATCCCACTTCTTGATGAATTCATTCCCATGTTTTGGTTCACTTGTGCACACAAGATTAATTGTACACAGAGAGTCAGCACAATAGGCCGGCCGTTCTCCCAGAGGCTTTGTGGTCGAGCAGCCGCCCCTAAACTTGGAGTGCACCCATATTCTGACCTCTCCGATAAATGCACTGAAAAGGAACGGGGGGAAGTAACATGCATGGTTGGTGACTTCATTGTGTCACTTTTCTCCCTTTCCAAAGAAAAGGGCTGCAGTATGAAAGTTAGAAAGCTATGAAATCTTAGCTTAGTGGTGTAAGAATAAGCAACATATTCCATATAGAGTATGAAGACTAAAGACTTTGACGAGGCTTCTCACTGGTCTTAAAAGGTGACATCACATCACCCCGATCCTTGCTTCTCTCCATTGGCTCCTGTCCGTTTGAGAATTGAGTTTAAGATTTCACTCATCACTTTTAATGCACACTAGGGTCTGGGCCCAAGCTACAACACAGAATTGTTGACCCCTTACGTGCCTTTTTGTGTAGAAGTTTTCACGTGACACAGCTCTTTATTTTTTCATTTGATTTGAACACTACCTTGTTTCCGACCACCTAAACAAAGTTGTCTGGCCTCCTTTTCACATTTCTTCTGATTTGTATTTCTCTTATATTCTCTTTTCTTGCTTTGCTGTTAAACCACTTTGCTATATATTTTTTAAAAGTGCTATGTAAATAAAGTTGGTTATTATTATTATTGTCCTCCTGTCATACTGTAACGCAGCTGTGCAACTTTAGCTTCAAACCTTCTCTTCGGAAAATTTGAATTTACTATACACAATACAACAGAATAAGACAATAGTATGGTAGTATCAAGTATAAGTTAAATAAGGAGCAAGTAAAAGCGGTAATATTGCACATGTTACTATGCTTAACATTAACACATGGGAAAAAACCTTAGTTTGTAGTTAGTGTTGTTATATAATTTCTCACGTTATCAGAGGTTTTATAAGAGGTTCAAAAATTCCCTAGCCCCATCCTTTATATTAGTGAACAACAACTTTGAAACTTAATAATATACTCATCTTAAGGAAAAAATTAAACTTGCTGCAGTTGCACAATTTGCTGACTCTGGGTAGCACATGACTTTCACATCTGAGTCAGGGGCCTGATTGTCATTGGTCAGCACCAAACCTGGAAGCAGTTATCCTGGCACATCCCCATGTGAATACATCCTCATGAAGCCTGCTCCTTCATCTGCTCAGCGTACTTACACTGAGCATCTGTGATCGACAAATCCTCAAAGACCTAATCACATTTGTCAAGTAGTTTACGGCGGGTCAAACCAACATTTTCAGCTTCATAAAGCTGCCCTATTGGTGCAGGGTAGCCATCCTTCACAGCCATATGGACAAAGTCTCGTTCTTATCCAGACGGTGTGGAATTTCATGTTCTGTAGGTTGAGGTGTAGCATCAGAGGGGCCGGATTTTATCGATGGAGCTTCACTGACCACCTTCTTGTTCACTGGCTTCAAAACCTTTCTACTCTACATTGTGGGACAGGTCCTATCTATAGAAGACATTTCAGAGCTTCAGGGTAATTTTGTTTGTGTTGGCTGAAGCCACTGACATTGATATGAATCGCATGATGTCATCACACCTCCTCACTACGTACATAACTGCAAACACCTGTTGAATGGGTTAGGGTTCTTTCTTTCACTCTGACAACGTCCACTATCACACGGCAGCCATAATACAGTATGTTTTGCCACTTAAGCTACACTAAACATCAACTCTGGAAAATGTCCGGACACTGGGGCCTGGAGTTTGCATTTTATGCATGAAGAACGTAGCAGGACATTCTCCAGTCAGACAGATTCCCAACAACAGAAAACCCCCTGGAGTGTTATTGCAATGGGTGGCGCAGCATGCAGAACATATCGTAGTAATTCTGCTGTGGAAATCACATGTTTTTGTTTACAGCACATCAAACTGTCACCAAAAGGAAGAATCTCTTCTATCAAGAATGATGTATTCTGCTTTCTCTCAAGAGATTAGTATTCTTTTTTTTAAAGTGTTGTATCTGTCTTGTGTTAGAAACATCATTAACGCAGCCACTTGTTCGCAGTGAATCCTACATCGGCTCTTTTGGAGATTATCCAAAGTTTTTACAGGGGCTGGGAGGAAAATCTCTTGGACATTGTGTTCAATTCAATTCACATCTGATCCTATATCATTTACAGACTGTGCTGACATCATGTTACTGGTCATCCCTGCCCAGGTTCACAAACAAAAAGTTTAAGGTAGAGTGTCTTTTATTCGTATTTAAAATGATTACTCAAACTTTTAAAATAGATTTTTGCCAAAAAGTGAAATTGGGCTAAAACAAAAACAAAAACAAACCATTGCAGTGTATGTTATATTAAGCTTTCATGCTGAGGAAGACTTAAATCAGTTTCCATTGTTTGTGCATAACCCTCTAAGTGTTCTCACTACATTTCATGTAAGCTTGATACCCATAACATACATACATACATACATGCACAATCCCACAGACACACATCCCACAGTGTAAAAACCACACATGAAAAGCTCTGAAATCCTCATGAGTAATGCCTGAAGATGTAGTGTACATGATGAAATGAATTGTGTAGACACCACGTGAAAGTACTTTTGCACAGAGGCAGAATAATAAATGAACACTGTTTGGCTGGAGCAGGCATTATAAATCAAAGCGCTGGGATGAACCGTGTCTCGTTACCAGAGCACAAGTATGGAATTCAGTGATACATCAAATTTGACCAGAAGCCGGTCTTCAAGCTTCAATTGCCCACCTTCATCCAATGCAGGACGCTCCCCCTCCCTCTGAATGCCCAGCATGGAGGCTGCAGTATAATTTACCAAAGAGAAAATCTGGCTTTGATGGAGAATGTGTAGTACCTGTGTATCACAGTCATATTTCCAGTACAGTAATTAGATCCATATGGAGAGAGGACTGTAGCCGGCAGTAGCCAGGCCTGTGTTAGGACACCTAACATGCTCCAGCAATAATATAGACTAATTACAGTGAATGTGGGTGTCATATGTGTGTGTATGTGTGTGTGTGTAGCTCATATCCATGTGTGTAGTTTTGTTTGTATGCTTGTGCATCTGTAAACATGTGTCAGTGTTGATCTATTAATAACTTCACTGTCTATCAGTTTCTGTAATGCACTGATTTGTCACTACAACATGGTAAAAAGCGAATCAAGATGGTGAACTTCCCTACTCATGTTATTTTTCGTTTTCTGTGCGGGGCAGACGTTTCTATGGACAGGACTATCGTTACATTGATATAATGGATGTAAACCCGCTAACAGACTGTGTATTAATCAATAGATCAATCTGTCCTGTCTATCCTGCAGTTGTCAGATGTGTCAATATTATAATGGTTGTTAATTTAATAAATTAGTTAATAAGTTATTATTAAAAATGTTATGTATTGAGGGGCTGGAGAGGACAGAAAGCAAGCTGTGACGGGGGGAAGACATGCAGCTCCACCAGGTGAGCCATATGCCACGCCCAGATTGAAATGCTTTGTCACTGTAGTAACTTTGGTTGGCTTCTGATGACAAGATATTCTAGTCCTCCCCCTTGTGGCTCAGTTTAGAAGGGGACACTAAAAGCAAAGGGAACTTCATATCTTATTTTATTTTATATTAATTCTTTAGTTTTTTATTTTATTTATTTTTATTTACTTGGTATTTTATATAATTTGATTTAGTTTTTTTAATCTATTTTTTATTTTGCTTGTGTAATATTTTTGAGTATGGTTAGAAGGGAGCCTGTGACACTAGCATTTCATTGGCAACGACTGCTGTATGTAATTTATTTGATAAATGAAGTCTTGAATTTTGACTCTCCAAGGGAGAGGAATAAGGTCCAGGGCCTTATTCTGCAGCATTAGCTACATATCTAAATACATTCATACAATATTATGTGCTCTAAAAAGGTCAAGCTGACATCCTGGTCCCACCCTGACTACTCTGGTTGAAGACTTACTTCAGTTAAATTTAGGTTCATTGTCCGGCAGCATCACCCAGCTTCCACTGCGCTTCAGCTGACGGGCAGTCACCGCGAATTCCTCCTGTGAAGTTGTTTCATAGGCGAACAAAACCAAGAGCTGGTCCACGTGAGATGAGTTCTCACCTGCAGGAAATACTGCTGGTGGTTGAGGCGAGGACCGAGGCCTGGGAAGCCCACCTGGGAGGCAGGATAGAAACGGCACCAGAGCACCCACTGGGAATTCTCTGGAACATTACCTGCTCGATTCACACAAGGGCTCAATCTGACATCACAGGGGCGTCACGTGACAGGAGCAGGCGAGGTAAAGACCGTTTAGAGTCCGCCTCAACGGAATCAGACATTCGTGTTCAAACAAACAGAAAAGTTAACGGACGTAGTGCATGTGTGAAAGTAGCTTTAGATCCTATGATAAATGTCACACTCTGCCTCGCCTGCAGTCGCTCTCCCTGTGTGTGTGTGTGTGTGTGTGTGTGTGTGTGTGTGTGTGTGTGTGTGTGTGTGTGTGTGTGTGTGTGTGTGTGTGTGTGTGTGTGTGTGTGTGTGTGTGTGTGTGTGTGTGTTTCTCTGAGTGGAGACAGGTGTGCTGGAGTCAGAGCAGAGCCCCACCAGCAGCATTCCATCCTGTAATCAAGACCCGTGCAGATGCCCAGCTCCACCACCACCACCACCACCACACTGCCAGGTCCTGGTTCCTTCTCCGTCTGCACTTCAAACCATTTGATATATTTGGCGTGTTGTCTAACCTGTTCTACTCCTCCTCCTCCAGTCCTGTCTGCTCAGCTCAGCTCAGTGACTCCAGGGTTAGCCTGCTTGGCTCAGCCACCCCCCCCCTCCCCCCCGAACGCCAGCCTTCGTCACCACTTTCACAGCCATCCCCTCTGGTCTGTTTCCTTCTGTGTCATATCCAATCCGTTAACCAGTGGTGGAGGAAGTACTCCAGTACACATAAATCCACAAAAGTACCGCACTAACCTTTAAACTTAAGCAAAAGTAATTACAATACTTCCTTTTAAATATGCTGAGAGGTAGAGTATTAAAAGTACTTGCGAGTGTAGTATTGGTTAGGCTCAACTTCACACTGAATGATGGCAAGATTAAGTTTCCCAGGTCCTACACCAGCTGAGTAGCTGTTTCCTCCACTCTGCGGGGATCTTGTTCCGTAGTGCAGCATGTTCATCCAAAAAATTTTTTTAATTAGTTTAATTAGTCAACAAAGTATAACCCCAACCCATGAAGTTTGTCACCTGCAAACTTCAGGTGATAAATTAAAAAAAGAAAATTCCATAAAGAGATATCTAAAAAATAAAATACTAGAAAAAAATTAAAGCAAGGTGTAAGTAGCATCGACTATAGGTTAATCAAATAACTGTTGAGACAATCCAACAAATAGACCTCAGCCATAAACCAGAGACATCACTCCAACTCCAGGAGAGAGTCGAGGTCACCTTCCAGAATCAAAGGGCAGCAGGAGCAGAATCAGTCACATGAAATGAGAAACATTCTTCACTGAGATTTAAAAATGGCTACATTTGGAACATATCTGAGCTCTTCTGTCCAAATGTTTGCAGCATAACAACTAAATGCTGCTGCGCCGTGTTTAGTTTGGACTCTGCACTAGCTGACCTGATTCCATTAATCTGAGAACCCTACTTGCTTTGCATTCTTTGAGCACGTCAAAAATGTATTCTGGGCCTAAACCATTCGGTGATGAATAGACAAGTAGCACTCTAACATCTATTCTGCAACCAACCGGGGGAAGTTCAAAGATTTCCGATGTGTAGTAATTTGTTCTGTTTTCTTGGTCCAGCATTGGGAATGAGCAGCAGCTGTTTAATGGTGTTTAGTGAGAAGACCATTACAGTAGTTCTGCCTTCTGGGAATAAAAGCAAGGATTAAGGCTGCTGCAAACTCGAGGATAATCAGGCCGATTTTAGACCGGATTTGACCATTTCAAAAATTGCGGGGGGCATTCCAGACTGGAGGTCACTTGGTGATGATTATCTTCCCAAATAAGAAGTGTGGGGGGTTTACAAAATAATCGCAAGGCTAACAATGGAGTCGGAGCCTCCCTGATCTCAAATCGTAAATATCAATGTTCTTAGCCATCGCTAGTCCCAAATTATTATTATTTTCGCTGCTAAACAGAACACACTGGTTTTTCTTCTGAAGTTCAGAAAGTTGGCGGTAATGAGCCTAAATGTATTTTGCCAACCACCAAAAATAATAATAAGAAGAAGAAGAAGGTAGAAAAGGAAAAACGCTTTAATTGGACATTAAAACTAGGAAAGTTCTATAGTAGTGCAGACAGGAAATACCGACACAAAGATTATAAGATAAAGAATCTAATCAAATCTGTCGTTATGTCTGTGGTCTCCCACGTTTTAAAAAGACTTGAACATCCTCTCATGTGCAGCAACCTTTACCTTAACTTGTCTTTGTCACCAAAATACCCTTGATTCCAGTTATTGTCATTAAAAGATTTTTAGTGATAGCTTTCCCTTACTTATACGTGGTCAAAGTAAGACTTGAGTCTATTAAGCTGCAGCAAGTTCCCACTTTCCACATTTTCACTGATTTCACAGAGAATAATTCATGGATATGATATATTTATTGACCCGAGTTTGAAAACTTAGTGTAATTTGATTTAAATGAATGGGACTATTGGGCCTAGGCGGAGGTATGTGCTCTACTGAGTGCCTATAACTGCTATTATTATTGCTGGTATCATTGGCGCTATTAGGATTATTATAATATTATTTATAGTTATCACAAACATTATTATCATTACAACAGCCTGTGTGACTGTGCTTTAACAGTTACAAAACTCTTACTCCCCCACCCCTTCTCCCAGATGTCCTTTCTTTCAGCCCAACTGGTAGAGTAAGATGCCCCAGTCATCAGCTTCCAGTCATTCAAGTGAATAAAGGCAGCAATGAGTCCAAGGGCACAGATAACAGAGACAAAGCTAGGAACAAAACAGGAAATCCAATGCAGACGGGAAAAATCCACAGGGAAATGACAGGGAACTAATACAGTCGAGCTGACAAGGAGTGAAGGGAACACAGTAAGTTACAGCAAACACACAAGGGAGGGAGGGTAGAGTGGGGACAGGTGAAACATATCAGGGCAGGGCAGACAAACCCAGGGAGTCTGCGTTGAACAAGAGACACACTGTAGTCATTTCAAAGAGTCCATAATAGAGATGTGACACTAGCATGTACCTGTCTCACTGGTCCTGTTCCCCTGTGTGATTGTGACACAGCAGAAAGACATGTTCGCTATGGGAGAGGATTCAAAAGTCAGAAATAGAGACAGAATGTGGGTGGAGGCTCCTCTGGACCCATTAGTTTTATCCAGTGATGCGTTGCTCCTCAGGAATGTGTTCAGTATGAATATGGTCCTCCTGGGCTGCTGCATAAACCAAGAATGTCTCCACGCATATTTGGAGCCATCTGTCATCACTTGAGAGCCTGAGTAGGATCACACTGTTAGTGAGCAGCTACTTATTGCCCTGGAATTACAAGTGAATTTCACTTCACACGCAGTAAATAATGGTCCTGTGAGGTTATTATCGTTTTCATGTTTCTGGACGTCCAGCGCACACGGTCACCAGACGAGGAAGTATGGAGCTAAAGAGAGTTGAATCTGAAGGCATAAAGATATATTAACATTTATTCCACGTAGTTAGAGAGTCGTAACTTTAAATGAGATGTTTTATTAAAAGGTGTTGAAAAGGTAATTTATATCCATTCTAATATTAACAAGGGTTATGTATCTACATGGGAATACATGTTATCTTAACAGGAACTTAACAGGAGCTGCGCAATAACATTACAAAGTCAAAAGCAGGAGAAGAGTGAGAGCTCGTAAGGTCCTGTTGACTGTTCCTGGGTAACGCTGAAGACCAAGGGTGATAGGGCCTTTGCTGTCAGGGCCCCAAACCTCTGGAATACATTACCTGATGAACTCAGACGAAAAACGTCACTGTCTGTTTTTAAATTGTCCCTCAAAACTCACTTTTACCTACATCTGGATTCAGGTCTGATGACCAGAGAGGCTACTGAAGTTCACTGAACTGTTCATGGAATCTTGTTGAGATGACTTCAGGTTTGTGAGGAGGTGCATTTTCATTCTCAAATCTCACTGTTACTCAATGGCTCATAACTACTTGTTAGATTTGTGTTCAATCTTTTTTTTATATTACTTTTGATTGTTCGGGTTTATTCAAATGGAATCTTTTGGAAATGCTGCTGAATTGTTGTGTTTTAGTCGGGATGAGCAGAAATGGAGACAATTGGAAAAGGTGATGCAGGCGGCCACATTCGCATCCTGATTGGGTCTTAGCATTCACTACCAGTGCTGAATGCAAAACCTATGGTCAGTATCCACTGCGTCATCAGTCCAATAAAATAAATCTGTGCTCTTTAATTTACCTTTTTCATATGATTTTCTGCAACTAAGCAACCAAGTGCAGAGGAGACAACCTGCTCCCTGTTTACGCCAAATTCTGCATTCCCTGTGTGTGTTAACAGTCATATGTGTTTGAAGGTGTGTAAGTATGGATGGAGATTTATTTTTATATAAAGTGAAGACACTTGTCTGGATGGATCATTTTTGGATCATTTTTGTTTTAAAACAGTATTTTAATTGAATTATATCATTGTGGACGTCGCTTCAGTCCTGCTGCCATATCTTCCAATACTCTATCCATCTGTGTATATGGCCTTTGATCACATGGTGCTAATGTGTAAAAGCGTAAGGCGAAATCAAACGAATGTACAGCAAATACACTTACTGCTGTGTACAGTAGCTTGGCCTGGAAACAATTGGATAGCTGTACAATCAAACAGTGCAACTAAATGTGTGACATGACCAGTGGGGGCCAGTTGGTAAATTAACATTAAACCAAATCCTGTCATTAGTACAGCAAACACATCTTTCAAAACCAACAAACGCTCTAAATGAACTTTTTTGATCTTGTTTTAGAGAAAATAGAGATTGTTTAAGATTGAACAGCCTTCTGCACATTGGCAGCAGCCATCTCTGTTGTCCACAAAACTGATTCAGTGGTGATCAGCTTAAACCATCCCATTTTGGATAAATGGTTGTGACACATGGTTGTGAGACCTGTCTCAGGATGGAAATCTGTCTGAGTGTGAGGGTAGGTCCCATCTGAGAGAGTGCTCAGACGGGGGGTGATAGAGACAGACACAGATATAAAGTTGTATTATAAATACATTACATACATATTAGAATAGAACACTAAATGCAGTGAAATGGCAATAAAAAATTGAAAAACTTTCTGTGACTGACAAGACTAATGAGCCCTGTAATAACAGGTCTCCTGCATTAACAGAAAATATACAGGTAGCTCACTGACACGAATGAGTGATGAATGGCAGTTCTTTAAATTACTCCATTAATTAGTTCCATCCTTTGGGCTTTGAAACAAAACCCTCTGACAAACAAGCAGCTCTTACTAATGTTAACTTTGCCCTCCGCCTCCACATTGATCCCATTTTGGGTTAAACTAGGACTGCTTTGAATCACAATGATGAAGGGAATAAGATATTTTCAAATGTTCTTTTTGGTGTTTTTATTGTTTCATGACAAACAGGCTTATTTATCAAGAGGAACTGATGAAGGCATCAGGGACTTCAGGGTGGTTTGTCTCTCTCTGCCAAAGGGAAACAAAGGGGCCACAGATGAAGAAAACACATTTTTATGCATCAGTGCAAGCAGTGCTGCCAGTGGGTGACATGATATTTTTTTGGTAATTACACAACAATGTTATCGGGCCGGCAATTTAAAAAGTTCCCACAGCTGTAGAAAATGCTTTATTTTAGTTGCACAACACCACTTGTCAAATTCTGTGCCCTTGCCCTTTTTTCCCCAATTCCTCTGGTTCTGGCATCACGCCTGAGGAAATAATTCATGAGCAGGATGACCGGTTGAATTTACAATTTGATAATCTAAACCTTCTTTCACTCCACATCTTCACTGTCAGCCACAGGAGCCTTGAAACACATGCTTCTGAGCCATTGTTCAACAAGCATCTGCTCCATGTCAACAGGTTTAATCAGCAAAAAATCTACAGCTCAACTTTCTTGCACAAACTTTAACTTAAAAAACAGTTTTTACAAGAGGGATCTGTGGGAAAGTCTACTGACTCAAGTGACTAAAAAACAAAACGATGGCTACACGAAATGAAGCCTAAGCCTCTCTATCACCACCTGGTGGCTGGCTGCAGTAGAGCTCATAAACCTGCCTCCCATATGATAATAGGTGGGACATAGATCAAAATAAAAAGTCAATGTACAGGTCAAACAAAACTTTCTCAATGATAGTTTCTGTCATTGCAGTGGCTCTTATAAAACTGATGTTTGTTTAAATAAATACTAATTCAGGAAAGATTAGTTTTAATTAATTATTTGATGCTACAAAAATAGTTGGAAACACCATGATTGACAGCTCAGACCCGTAGTCAAGAGTGGGTTTTGACGGGACATCGCTACCATGGCTCCTCCCCCTGATCCAAATGCGCAAGTTGGCAGTATTTGCATCAGAGAGACATTCTCTTCAATGGGGGGAAGTGTCTGTTCTCAGTGTTAATGTCTAAAGCACATTTCCACCAAAGTACCACAAACCTAGCTTTGCCTCATGTGAATGAACCTGCCACTTGTTTGTGCCTCTGCTCCCATCTGTGGACCGTTCTACAGGGTCTTACAGGAAATTATAAGTAACTGATCTACAATGCAAACAACTAACATCAGTTTGCTTGCTTCTATTTAATGGGCTCCAGCCTTCCTCCATCCCCCCCAACACACACACACACACACACACAATCTAGAGCTGTGTTGACGATTATCTCCCTGGCCTGCATTGCATTTTTTTTTGCTCTTCCATAACTGTTTTCTAAGGCCAAGTCTTGTAATATCATCTTGACATGGGAAAAGCTGGGGACTCAGAGGTTCACCACATGAATCATATTTGTTTTTCTTGTTTTGTAAAAACAAAATGGCAAAAAGATGAAGATGTGTATTTCTGGTGGGAAAAGAGAAAGATGGAATTAATTTTTTCATTGCTGTTCTTGTCCAGCACTTTTTTTTGAAGGAATTTGCTGTCAGTCCCTTTACTTCTGTTCTCTCGACATAGGGCTTCTCTTAAGCAAAAGGTCATTCTATGTTTGACTTTTGTCAAACCACAAAAATCAATTGCAGCTTCAGATCTGAGAATAATGTTTTTTCTGTGAAAGAAGACATATTTTTGACTAGTAAATGCCATATGAGCAGCAGCCGTTCCAGGTTATGGCTTCCTTATACCGCCAAATTTCCCCCCAAAAAGCTCTGTTTAGACCTGACATTAACATCTGTGATCCAATCATAAGTGGAGAGCTCTATGTGCAGGTGTGAACAGCTGGAGGACTGGGATACATGTGGACACATTCTATTCACTGTGAGAATACAAATGTGCCCTATGTATTCAGTTCCATTTTCTTTGTATAGCACCACATTACAACATGCATGATTTGAAGGCACTTTACATAAAGTCAGGACCTAACCATATTATAGAGACCAAACAGTCCCAATAACAAGCATTGAAGGCTCAGTCAGAGCAATACTGTTATGATGAAAAGTAGAATAACCGCACTGCGGCTGTATTTATCCACCAACCAGGGAAGTTTCTGTTTACTTGTTTTTAATCCAGATTCATATAAGGTCACTGACCTTTGACCACTGAAAAGTAATCACTTTATCTTTGAGTCCAAGTGACAACTAATGACGGCGTTTCAGAACTACAAGGTAAATAATGTGCTTTGTGTGGTCACCGTGACCTTGACCTTTGACCACCAACATCGGTTAATCCTTAAATCCAAGTGAATATCTCGATTTGGCACAATTCCCTTGAGGTATTATTGAGATATCGCGTTCACAAGAATGGGATGGACGAGCAATCCGAAAACATAATGCCTCCGGTCACTGGCCGTCACTGGCGAAGAGGAATATTTACACATGTAATGATGTCATTAGTGATAGCAGCACCAGTTAATAATAATAATAATAATAATAATAATAAATAATAATAATAATAATAATAATAATAATAATAATAATAGTGTCAGATCTGGATGCTGCAGCTCTAGAGTCAGAGTTAGGATACCTGCAGAAAGAAGTGTCATTTAATTGGACTTTTACCTACTTGTTATTTAGGTGAAGTGATCCTTTACACAATGCAAGTATTGGGTTGCACTCAACACATGACAAGTTTAACAAATGCTTCTTGCACATTCACCCAACGCTTTAAGGATCTGGGGTGTATGTAGAACATATTTCAAAAAAGTAGTCATTGCTTTATTTATGAGCCTATCTTGGTGGATCCATATGTTTTCAGTTGCACTTGGCACAGAAGTGGTGGAATCCTCTGGTAATGGAAATTACAGTACCATGGCTTATGTAAACTAAATTTTGTGGAATGGACTGGTTTAGTTTATTTTGATATTAGGTAGAAAATGGGGGAGGCAGGCGTGGAGTGACCGGGTGGAGTGCGGTGGGATTCATCCTCTAGGGACAATGAATATGATCAGTGGATTTCAACACCATCTGCCCATTCTCACGTGTCTTACTCTACCATTATTAGTGAGATCACTTTCTTTACTTCCACTTTCTTTCTTTTTTTTAATATGAGAAAATAAACAAAATAAAATAAAATGTCCGCGTCGGCATATTTTAAGGGGTTAGCGGTATGACATTGTTACGGTCAATCAAAGGACAAGAAAATCCTATTAAAATGTTTAAATAATTACATGAATAATTAATCAAATGCATTTATCAAAAATAAATCCAATTTTGAATTTATGTGTTCACTTGTTTATTTCTTTGTTTCAGTATTATTCAGTGATGCATTCATTTCTTTGTTTCTACCTTTAAGAAATCCTTTTAAATGTATTTCCTTAATTAATTCATAGATTTTTGCAGAATGAGCTTTCCATGTGCTGATTCAGAACGGTCTTTTATTTTGACGAAGCTCGTTGACTGGGTCGTTTTTACATTTAAATACTCTCAGATTGCTATTTTGTCCCTTTCATATTGACAACATTATTTAATGCATCAATTTAATACATAATTTTATGCATCTGATTTTGGAAAACATGTTTTTCAATTTGTTGATGTAAATGGAGCAAATTTGGTATGCACTTTAACAGCAGCAACATGCACAACATTGCATCATATAGAAAAACATTGTTGGCAGAATTAAGTAAAGAATGTTTCTATTTTAGCATTAATAAACCACATACTGTAGATGTACTTGAACATTGAGAATAAACGATTAAACATTTTTTTGGCGGCTAATTTTGATCACCATTTTATTTCCTTTTTATTTCATTTTTCAGACTTGGTACTGTTAAATCTAATCGCTTTATTTAAAAATTCAGTATAAGAGAAAACAATGATCCAAATTACAAAGGTTAATTGAACATGTTATATATATATAAAATGGAGTTACCAATAAAACATGAGCTGTAAAACACTGATAACAACTTTTATTTTAATATTGTAATTTATGGTAATTTTTCTATTACAAGTGCTAACACCACATTGCGATACACTAGCCAAGTGTGGTTGGATTAGTGCTACACAGATTGCACAGTCTGCATTGGTGGTTATTGGATCCCAGCTAACTTTGCCTGCCACATTAAGGCTGAGGCTTCTATGACCATGATGTGACAGATGCCTTTAATCATGTTGATTTCATGTCAGGATCATTACGTCTTTGCTTCCTGAGCAACCACAAAATCTTTGCGTAGCAAAAAAAAATACTTGATCCCATACTCAACATGTTATTTTGCGTCATATTGTAAAAATGTATTATACAGAGCATTGACTCAACTCAGGAAATTGTTTGTTTGAACATTTGACTAAAGATGTTTTTTTTTAAGAATAGGGTTAGGTTACCTAACCTAACCTTCATTCATCAATTCAGTCTTGCAGCCCTGACCCTGAATGAATATAAATATCTTCTATACAGCAGAGACTCGATCATTTAGACACACTGGTGGGTACCTCTCAGCAGTTCTACATCCACAGACTGAACTGAGTGTCAGTTTCCTTAAAATGATGAGTACTGGTTGTCTCACGGCAGTATCTGATTTCACTGTGTTCAACTGAGTGACTTAGCACTGCAACCTATGTCACATTTCATTTACCAGATGAGTGCAGTCTCCTCCTCTAGGCTCCAGCTCCTGTGCTCTTTACCGTGTGAGCCAGGTGTCTAAGCTAACATTTGATTCCAACGGGTAATTTCCCGCATTACTGTAATCAATGAGCTAATAATTGACATGGGCATAGAGATTTGTTCCTCCTCTGAATAACTTTAATCACCGACAGCAGCTCAATTTAGCACAATTATACATATTGTCCTAAGTTGAGGCAGATGGGGATAGGCTCAGATGACAGAGGGGATGGGAGACTTTTTTTTTACGGAAACAAGCCAGAGCTGTCAATCCACTCTCGAAAATAAATTACACAGTATCATAAGGTAATGGAGGAATTCATGTCGTTTGGGAATCTATTTCAGGAACATACTAGAGTATTTATCTATTAATTTAACAGAATAATAAGACAGTGAGTGTTATGGCAACAGCTTTATGCAGTGATCCACTCATGGAGAAAAAGTCACCAAAACAGTGGAAGCTATTTCCAAAAGAGAAACACAATGTCTTGTTTCATGATGCTACACCATCAACAGTTGAACTGGTTTACCTGTTGATGGTGCAGCATCATGAAACCTCCTGGATCTTTGACAGCTCTGATCCACGTGTACATAGCCAGAGGTATCTGAGACCTTCAAAAACATGTTGGTTGTTTTGTCTATTAAAGGAAAAGAGGGGGAAAGAAGACGCGCGTGTGGAACTCACAGACAATATGACATAGGTAAGATATAGATAGTTGAAATACTATGGGTGATTCTCTGTATCTCAGTCAACTGTTGACTCTACATGCAGTAGTCTCCTTGGTTCATGCATCTGCTTTCTTGGTGTAGCTCTCTCACCAGCCACTTCAGCAACATAAGGAAAACCAGTGCTTACCTGATCTAGCATGTCACCCCATGATGCAGCCTGTTATCGCTCGCTAGGATGATGATGCAATGGCGTGGAACCCTTACAGATGGTCCAGAATGTGGCAGCACGTCTGGGCTTCAATCAGCCTAAAATGACACATGTCACGACACTGCTCATTGACCTCCATGGACGCCCACCCAATGATACTTGTCTGCTGAAAGCCTTCTGGTTCTGCACCCAAATGCCTGAACTCAATCATACGGGTTCATGCTCCTTCTCAGCAGCAATATTCCTCCAAGTAATGTCATCTGGACAGGCCATTCCTGCACACAAGGCAATCACAGTCCAGACTTTTCTCATTTTTTGTTCTCCCCCGGTAAAATGTTTCCAAATTCCATCAGAGCAGGGGCGTCCCTCTCTATCTTCAAGAACCTTGTGAGCCCCAATAATCCAACTGTCCATTATCTATACCACTTATCCTTTCAGGGACGCAGGGTGAGCTGAAGCCAATCCCAGCAGACATTGAGTATCACAGGGCAAACATACAGAGAAAGAACCATTCACAACACTATGGAGTCTCCAATTAACCTAACCCTGCATCTATTAGGGAAGGAAGCTGAAGTCCCTGCAGAAAACCCGCACAGATGGGGAGAACATGTAAAGTCCACATAGAAAGACCCCAGACGAACCAGGATTCTAAGCATTTTGCTATGAGGTAATCAATGCCCCTTCTGAGAGCACCTTGTCTCCTAGCTCCTCTAACACCTTCACATGACTAACCAGCACTTCTGTACCTGATCTCCTACTCTTTGTCTTTTTTAACAGCTGTAGCTCTATGCACAGAACTAGAGCTTGGGCTTAAAACCGACTTTGTTAGTTCTTTACCTTCTGGCTTTTCTGGTTAGTCCGAACCAAAAATAGCCAGTGTAAAAGGGGACCTGGGCCAAAATCCAAATGCAGTACAACTAAAAGCTGTGGTCTAGGTGTAAAAAGACTGATGAGACAGCATTAAACAATAGGAAAAGAAATGTCTTACAAGATTGTTTGTTGTCTTCCCCTCCAACATTATGTTTGAACGATGAGAGCATTCATTTCGTTGGTAGCATAACCACAATGATACTACATTGGCAATGAAATTAACAAAGTAAACATAATTTTCTCTATTCAAATGGTTAGGATCATGTTTTCTTCGCACTTTGTTTTCAAAATGTTAATAAATAGAATATCGCAGTTGACAACTTGCCCATCTACAAACCAATCAATATCCAGATAGATGCGGCAGACGTAGATGACAACATGTCATACATAAATCTTTATAGCACTCCCTAAATTACATTATGAAACCTAAACTAACCATATCAAATCTAAACAGTGTAACAAAGAAATTAACCTGGTTTCGGACCATGGGCAGGTGTGACAGCGTCCTTAGACATGTCCCTCAGTTGTAAGTTATTTTGGTAGCTGAACTGAGAGGCGGCGATTTCCTTCTAAATCCCAATCTAATTCCAAATAGTCTGTGGATACATGATGTGACTGATGTGACAAAAGTCTACTGCAGTTTCTTTCCTGGTTTACACCATTTGATCGGAGTGGAACCACTGGGGTGGGGGGTATGATGGGCTGAGCAGGCCAGGGAGTAGAAACCAGATCCCAATTTTACAGCCATTCGCAAAAAAAACGTCTCTTTATAATATAATGCAGTGTTGATCAGAACCCCACTGAGCCAGCAAGCTACAGAGGCATTTTTAATTGTTGCAGGTGGTCTGGCTCAGGGAACATAGCTGTGATACTCAGGGATCTGCAAATAAAACTCCAAAGCGTGCATGTGTGAACGGGTACACAAACAAGAGAGCTGCGTCCAAGACAGCTGTGTCTGGGATCGCTGTGCTAAGGTTCAAGGCCTGAGGTAACAACATGGCCTCATTTTGCCTCATGTCACCGATTCAGTCTGTTGCATTACCATTAGGTCTTTTGAAATTCCACAGGAGGGCTCTTCTTTGTTTTGACTCACAGTGTCAGGATTTTAAGAAGTTTTCTGTAAACATTTAATGTACTTTTTCCTCTCCTTTTGTGAAATTGCCTTATTGAGAAAATGATAATGTTTCTTTAAGTAAAAGACTGTCACTCTTTGTCAACACAGTAGCCATATTTAAAGAGATTAAATATATACGTGCAGCTGTAATGTTTTTGATACTATGTGGTTTGATTAAAACAAGACTGTAAACGCTTCAAGTGGCCCTTGGAGACGGCAGTGTTCATAAAACCCCACAATGCAGACGTTTCATTATTAGCTTGCCATGAGGTCATTCAAGTCTAAAAGGATTATTTGCTTGTGAGCATGAGTATGCTCCATTAATGTCAGCGCAAGACAACTGAAAGAGTTTTATTATAAAAACATGTTACTCACTAGGTAGACTTCCTTGCAAGCTATTATCCATATCTCAGTGCCTTCATTAGTGGATGGCGTTTACCAATGCATTATGTGTTATTAGGTACGAAACTTGGAATTTGTATGTCATGATGCCCTGAAGGAGGGGGGGGGGAGAAGACATTTTAGAATAGTGATTCAAACACTTTGTGAACTAGTAAAGGTCTTGTTGGGGTTGTATTCATTTTTTTCTACGTATGCTTTTTTAGTTCTTGACCTTACTATGTCAAATGCCTTTAGATAATGTATGTTGTTATCTGGTGCTATACAAATAAAATTGAATTGCATTTTACAATTTTAAGTTAAGGTTTATGATGTGAAGATTGAAATATTGTTATCAATCTGTAAAACGTGATCATTTACATTTTTTGTAGCATTTTGAGATATGTATTGAAGAATAGATGTTGCTTTGTACATCAATATATACTTGAATTAAAAATGTTAAACTTCTTTCAAACGAAACATTTTATATCTCTCTTCCACAATTTGACATAACTAACCAACCAGACGATGAGGCACTCCTGCCGTTGATGAAGACACCTCGTCACTTGGCTGAAGAGCAGACAAAGAGACTCCCATGTGTCCACACACCATCAGATCTGTCCAGACTGTAACTCTTGTGTCTTCTGAGGTTCGATGTAAAGATGCATGGTCCTCTGTGCAGCAAAGAGCATCAGAACATTTTCTTCTCTTCCTTTTCTTGAGGAAAAAAGGTGATAGTTGGCAAAGATAGTTCTGGATTTGTGGGCGGAGCCTTGGATTCTGAGATAAGTGCCGCTCCAATTCAATAAAATCCGCTAATTGACGTCATTTGGTTCTCCCAATCTTAATACCTCACTGGTTCACATGTTTTCAGATGTAGGGAGCCACTAAACAAAGTGACCTGCTGTGACGTTTTGGCCTTTCGGCTTTGGTGGCCACATCAGAGAACCACATTTAGAAGCAGCCACTGCAAATTCACATTTTCATAATCTGTGAGATGGCACAAAATCAGCAGCATGAGGTCAAACATTTAACAGCGGTTAGACCGGGAAACTACATTTCATTATTCTGACAGCTGACAATTGATAAAATAATTTTAGCATTACATATTTTTTCTATGCTTCTTCCTGAATTGTTCTCCAATAATTAATAATTAATTCATACTAATTTGTGCTGTGCTTTGAGAAAGCAACCAATGGATCACAGATTAGCCCATACAGTATCATCAGGATAGCTCATTTCTAGGATAATTCATTCAAATTATGACACATAAAAGCATTTGTTGTGAATATTGTCCTGAGTGTGCTGATTTAAAAAGTAGAATTAAGTTGAAGATGTTAAACTTTAATAATAATCTAAGTCCACATGTGACATTTATTGTGGTCTCTGAATGTAGCACACTTCCCAGAGTGTATGAGGGATGTGGCTTTTTTACACACTGCATGGAAATCATTTGAAAGAGCTTAACCAAATGGATTAGTTCCACTGTGCATGTCCCATACTGATGCTACAAACTCACATGTGCATAAGAGCTCAACATGTCAACAGTTTCTTCTCTGGGAAAGGGGGAGACAAATAGTGTTTCCACTCTATATAGATTGCGTGTCTATCCAAACACTAACCAGTGAAACTTATTCATCATTTTCAGGATGTGTGTTCACTATTTTCAACCATAAAAACACAAACTGGCTGAAGGACTGAATTCTGTTTGGACATTTAGCAGGATTTAGATCAAAACTTCACAACATTTGTAGTATCATATAGGGAGCTGACATGGGTAGTTTCTGGGGGTGCATCAGAATAACAAACTGAACTGGTCAGACAACACTGAGGCACTCAGAGCAGGAAGTTCTGTAGATGGAACTGGTCTTCATCTCTGCTGAACTGAGGCTGCTCAGGAGCTAATTCAGTCACATACTCATCATCCCGCCATGTCTCTCAAGCTGCTTGTGTGGCTCCGCTCCTTTGTGCCATCAACCATTAAACAGCACAGTGCCACAGCACCTACAGTCAAACACTGAATCATGTATCTCAAGGAAGAACATTTTGTACTCAGTAGATCACAAAGAATATTAATTTTTTTTTCTTACTATCATTTCCCCTTTCACTGCTACTTTCTGGTGCTGCTGTGTCATTTTGTGATTTTCCTCTAAGGAGGATAAAAAAAATATAAAATATATATAAAAAATATCTTATTTTAAACTAACATGTGCTGTACATGCTATTCCTCATGTCGGGCTCGGGGACGATCATGTCACCTACCTTGGTGCAGGCCTATAAGCAGTCATCAACCTGTTGCTTTCTAACCCTAAACTTGCACTGGCTCACCCTTTAGTCCCACCTTCCCTCCCCATCAACACCTCGTACAAGCATTCCCATAACTGCGAAACAGATTATATTGCGCTAACAAATGGAAATGCAGAAATTGACTTGCTAAACAACTAAATCATTCTCAACTTAAATTCAAAAATAAGCCATTTTAAGCTCATTAAAAGGATTCTTCAGGCCCTGTGTATAAGACAAGAAAAGCACTATTTTGCCACTTGTCATTTAGGTGAGGTTCAAGGGTCTGGCCTGCAGTAGGAGCATGGCGGCTATTGATGGTGAAATGCATGCTGCGTGATGAACAACTTCCCTTTCCTGCCGTTCTGCAGCTGTAGCAGGGCCCGCGGCCTTCAGGGCTGTAAATCAGAGCCTTTGTACTCCAGAAGGATCCTATCAGCCACAGGTGTGGGCTCTGCCTGGGGAGTAGACAGCCCAGCGCTGGAAATACTAAAAACTGGAGCGCACCAGCTAAAGCCCCCGCCAAACACAGGAGGAGAGGAGGATAGTGAGACAACTGAGGAAAGGGTTAGGGTTAGGGTTAGGGTTAGAGACAGAGGTGCTCAGGAGACTCAAGTAAAACCTGCTCACTGTGTATAGAGCCAATGAACAACTGATTTAATTTCTGTGGTCAAACAAGGTCGTTTACCAAAACAATAAAACAGGTTGTCAGATTGTGATGATGTGAAAAAGAGACGATTTTTTTTCATGAGTTTTCTCAAACTACTCACCATGACAGTGACCATGATCACTGTCATGGTGAGTCATTGTGATTTTTTTTTGTTCATGTTCTGTTTAACTGGTAAATGTACTGTATTGTATGTAGTAGTGCTACTACATGCCATCTTTCCTCCATCACTCAGGCCAGCACACTCCAATATCTTGGCCAAGGACCCTTTGGCATGCTAGCTGGAAGAGCTGGGGATTGAACCAAGAGCCTTGAGTGGACAACCTGCTCATACCCTTGAGCCACAAGCAAAAGGAATGAGCCTTTGAAAAAAACATTTGTGTTAACATCATGTATCTTTGAATGACAGCAGAAAAAATATGATACGCAATATAATGGTACTTTCAGACTGGTTAAAGTGATTTCAGTTAACTAAAATTATTCATTTTTGAAAATTAAAGGTAAACTGTGCATCCTATTTTATGTATTATTTCAGTTTCACTTTTGCATATGTTAAAAAGCAGTCAGCGAATGCATCACGAGAGCTCAGGTGCAGTCCTAGAGTTTGTGCGGTTGTCTGGGAGATCATTGTGGCATTATCCACTGGGAGGAGGTCACTGGTGAGGAGCCAGTAGACGACCACAAAAATAGCAAAGAGGACACCAGAACATGACCTTTGCTGGTGATGTTAAGTGGTTACACATGTTCATCCTCAGGTCAGGTGATGACAATTATTTTTCTGATATGCCATGCAGTTTTAAAAACTCTTGCCTATATGGACCTTGAGATTAGAAACTAAACTAATGTCCCCAAGTTCAAGAATTCTCTTATAATGTTTTTATTAGAATGGTCATATTCGTAATTTTTGAAGGTATTGGCACACAAAACGGTGGTTGCGATTTGTTGCATTGCTCTCAATATTTTACTTATGAGGACACACACGTACACACACACACGTAACACCACTCTCACACACAGATGCACACAGCAAATTCTGACTAGGCCCCTCACCTTTGTTTAACGATCTTAATGTGCTGTTTTATGATGTGGGGAGGCTGTTGCTTAACCTGATACCAAGGAGGTAACATGAATTGCATAGCTTTGTAGAGATTTAATGCTGGATTAGCTATTGTTGAAATGGAAAATAAAATGTTATTGGCAGTTATGTTCTTTAATGTTTTGAGAAGTGTTAGCCATGATAATACAAGTCGAAAAAACTAACCTGTTTATAAGGACACGGCTAGTCTCTACTGAGGTTTAACATGTGAACATATACCATTATATCAGCCAACAAAGCAGCCCCACCACCAACTAATGTGAAAGTAAGGTTGGAATCTGCACAGCATACAGTGAGGGGATGGTGAGGGTCTGCAGCAGGGTGGGGGCTTCAGGGACTATGCGTAGCCAAGCCTTCTTTTTGGACACCAGCGAGGGGAAAATTCACTGATGAAATGTGGCACAGGCCCATGGAATGCAATTTCAAGCTTCCACATCTGCAGGAAAGATGAAACCAGGTTCCTAATTTTACAATGATGATGTCAGTGAGAATACGTGACAGCACTGGGTCAGAGTGCCAAGTCTCCCTCCTCATGTTCCCTCTCTCTCTAGTTTTCCTTCAATATATTTATGTATGTATTCGACCAAGAGCGGTTGCTGGGGAAATATTAAAACATGTAATATTTTTAGAGCTGTGAAAAATAACGCGTTAGCGCGTTATGATTAAATTACAGGATTAATTCGTTAATTTTTTTAACGTATTTAACGCAGGCGCAGAAGGATCTTCCAATTTACCCACATTTCCGCCCAATCCGCACTAGTCACCGCTCTAATGCAGTCAGACGGCCGCTGCTATTCAAACAAACACACATCACTTTCTGGATGAGAAGATCATGCTCCAAAAAAACAAAGATGGAACATTCAATTAAACCAAGGTGATATGCACACTCTGCGGGAAGACGTTATTGTTTCACCGGAGCAAAGCCGCTTAAAGTTCCACCTCAACACGGAGCATGTGTTGGTCGGTGAGGGGCGTTCAAGGGTAATGCGCCAAACCAGCTTCACTCACAGGACACATTGTGCAAAAGAAGCGGTCAGTTTTACAGTCAGAGAATGTGAAGAAGTTAGTTTGCCTCACCAACTGGCTGAAGGAAGACTAGCTAAGAGGATCTTTAGAGGCATTAGATTGTGCCATGGTGTGGTGAATGGTTGTTTGACAAAAAATAGAAACATGTTCAACCATACTATAAAAACAATGGCTAAGAGGCCCAAATCATTTCTGTTTGATTTAAAAAGAAAAGAAAAAAGTTAGTTTTATTAACCCATACAATGGCTAAGAAGCCCAAATTCTGTTTAGGATGAATGTTCCATATGGAATAGCAAAAAGAACTGCAAAAGAACTGCTGAGTTGCAGCACCATTGTTTTGTTTATGTATGAATACAAAAAGAAAACAAGTTAAATGTATATATCTGTCTGTTGTCATAAATCTTTTTTGTTCTCACAAAATATACCAAGAAAATTGGTAATGTGATTAATCCTGATTAATCCATAGAAACCTGTAATTAATTTGATTAAAATGTTTAATCATTTCACAGCCCTAAATATTTTCTATCTCTTGAGTGAAAGAGCAGCAAAAATAACAGATACGATTACTTCCAATTAGTAAATCTTGAATCTTGATACATCTGTATTGAGAAAAAAACTTTCAGCTAATACCATGTTTCTTTTTTGTGTCGTTTAACAACATGATAACAAAACACAGTAAATAGAGTGTTAATATATGGATGTGTTAACAAATGTTATCACCCAGGGAAAGATATATTTTCTCCTGTATCCTCTGTATTGATGGTCTCCATGGTGATGATGTTTTGTTACCACTAACAATGTGGGTACTGTAATGAGTCTTGTGCGATGCCTCCCTTATAAAAAACAGACATCTTTGTCCTTTTGTAACATTATTTGTTTAACACCATCATGAGGTTCAAAATGATCAAATGCAGATACATTATATAATATACATATAATTTGTAAGATACAAAAATAGAATGAGTTTAGTAAGTGGACCTTGACAGTACTAAAGCTCGCTCTCAATCGTGTCTTTACTGCAGCCATTGGAACACCCACTCCAACACTTGTGACTTTGAAGTTGTTTCCCATAAAAGTTTTATACTCTTTTGAAAAACTGAGCACGATGCACAACAGCTGCTGTGTCATCATAGTTTATATTTGTATGGCTGGATGTGGCTCAGGAAGTAGAGTGGTCTACTAACCAGAAGGTCGTAGGTTCGATTCCTATGTCCCACGTTCTGCATGCCAAAAAGTCACTGGACAAGACGCTGAACCCCAAATTGCCCCTAGTAATATGTTGTGTGATAAAGAAAGTTCTGCACATAGATTCTGCCCTGTTTGAATGTTAGTGTTAACGGCTGAATGGCAAAACTGTAATGTAAAGAGCTTTGAGTGGTTATGAAGACTAGAGAAGCTCTATATATATATATATATAGGGCGGCTGTGGCTGAGGGGTAGAGTGGTCGTCCTCCAACCTGAAGATCGGCGGTTCGATTCCCAGTCTGAACTATCTGCATGCCGAAGTGTCCTTGGGCAAGATGCTGAACCCCGAATGGCCCCCCCCTTAGAATAACAAAGTGCTGGGTATAGATGCACTGTATGAATGTGTGTGTGAATGGGTGAATGTGAAACTGTAATGTAAAGCGCTTTGAGTGGTCATCAAGACTAGAAAAGCGCTATATAAATGTAAATCCATTTACCATTTATATTAATACACACCATTAAACATTTCTTTCAACAAAAAGTGAGCAGAGATAAAATTTCAGGTCGATTTTATATTAATTATAATTGAAAAGCTTCTTCACTGATAATGCGAAAGTGAATGACTGTATTGAAAACTCCTTGACATATCCACTCTGATTTGTGTAACAATATGAAATATAAAAGATTCCTTTGGACCAATCACACTAATCTGAATGAACATTCCATAGCTTTCATGGAGGAATCAGCATGTTACCATTTTACCAGCTGTGACGAGGGGTCTAAATTTCACTTCGTGAATTTGTGTGCGTGTATCCATGTATGTTTAATGTGGTGAATATGTGGCCCTGTACTTTGGCAAGAGTTATGTCTGTCAGATTGTGGATATGTGCGTAGCTGAGATCAAAATGAAGGCTGAGTTTCAACCCATACATCAACTGACATTGAGGGGGGTGTTACGGCAGGTGTGGACCTATTGCAAGATGGTCTGTAGTTCCCCCCTCGGGTGTGTCACTCAGCATTTTTGCTTTATTAATATCAGCTTGTCCTTGATCAAATGTAATTTTCAACCAAGAGGGACAAACCAATTACCAACTGGAATGAACCAATTGACTGGTGCTGTACACAACTGTTATTTGTCCTGCTAAATGCATGTGACTGGGGCAAGAGGGAAAGTCCGATGATGTCTGGTGGATGGCTGAGGAGTGGCAGTTGATACATCTCCCATATAACTCAGAGGCCTGAGGGAGTGACTCCGTGGATCACAGGGAGTGAACTAGGTGTCTGATAGAAAAGGAAAGTGCTATTGCTTCAAAAAAGAGAGGACAGTGGCTCCTACTGTAGAATGAACAGATTTATAAATAAAAATGATTATAATAATAACTTTATTTGTATAGCATGATGTGCGCCGCGGGATGATGTGCGCCAAAGGGTGATGTGCGCCACAGGATGATGTGCGCCGCGAGATGATGTGCGCCACAGGGTGATGTGCGCAGCAGGATGATGTGCCCCGCACAGTGATGTGCGCCGCAGAATGATGTGTGCCGCAGGATGATGTGCCCCGCACGGTGATGTGCGCCACACGGTGATGTGCGCCGCGCAGGATGACGTGCGCCGCACGGTGATGTGCGCTGCAGGTTGATGTTATGATGTGCGCTGCAGGATGTCATGCGCAGCATCATGCACCGCACGGTGATGTGCGTCTCAAGATGACTTGCCCCGCAGGGTGATGTGCGCCACAGGATGACGTGCGCCACATGATGTGCGCTGGAGGATGATGTGCGCCGCAGGGTGATGTGCGCCACAGGATGACGTGCACCACAGGATAACGTAAGCCACATGATGTGCGCCGCAGGGTGATGTGCGCCGCAGGGTGATGTGCGCCACAGGATGACGTGCGCTGCAGGGTGATGTGCACCGCAGGATAATGTGCGCCACATGATGATGTGCGCCACAGGGTGATGTGCGCCACAGGGTGATGTGCGCCACGGGGTGATGTGCGCCACGGGGTGATGTGCGCCGCAGGATAATGTGCGCCACATGATGATGTGCTCCGCAGAAAGATGTGCGCCGCATGATGATGTGCCCAGCAGGATGATGTGCGCTGCAAGATGATGAGCAACACAGGAACACGAGGAAAATCACGACTTTCTGTATCTCGGACATATTTGGTCTGATCAATCCAAACTACACATGTAAGACAAGAGGCACGACCTGAAGACATCTACAAGGACACCATGACTTAAATCTTGGCGCAGGAAGTAAAGCGTTTATCCTTGCCGCAGTGTGCAAACGCATGCAATGTGGAGACTATCGCTTGGTCATCGAACGTTCTCTCTTCACCGACGGCCACAGAGTTGAAATCGCCTGAGCTCGGGCCGTTAGTGCTACAACGTAGCCCATAGTTTTCTTTGTTTTTGTCTCTTTTATCAAGTTGAAATGAATTATATATTTCTATAAAGAGCTAGATTACATTGCACATACTGTACCCTGCCTTTTTCTAGGTGTTTTTACCATTATTTGAGAGCATCAGTGTTTTCTCCTGAATTTTTTATAGAATAAAGCAATAAAACCACCAAGTACATATGGTGAGAAGCTCCAAGATGACTGCATTGTTGTTCCATCGTGTATCATTACACACAACAAATTAGAACAAGATGGCCAACAACAATCCGTAACAATACAACACAGAGGCAAATGAGTCATAGCTTGAGCAAACAAACAGGTGTGCTACCATAAAACCCTTTCTTGAATACAAACAGCAGCAGGACCACAAGCCGAGACCTTCAGTGAAGTTAGACCATGACCTCAGACAAAGAAACGTTTCACACACTGAGTCACCTCACTGCTATGTCAATGCTATAGACACAAACACAGGGTTCTAGTAGACAAACCACGTGTTTACCATGGAGTTAGTTATCCAAGAAGTGAGGAATTATCCATGATGTCACTAATTAGGTTGTTTTACAACTAAAATAAAATGCTTGTCTTTGTAATTATAACAGTATTTGTTTCTGGTCACTTAATTATTTCCCCAACAAGGCTTTCACATTAAAATATAAGAAAAAAGCAGATTTAAACAATAGCGGCTGCCAAGGACAACACACATACAAGTGTGAAAACAATTTTTTGTTTTTCATTTTGTGGAATACACTACAAATCCAATTCCAAAAAATAGCAAACCGCATAACTAGGTATACCACATTGGATTGGATTCAATTTTATTGTCATTACACAGAGTACAGGTAAAGAGGCAACGATGTGTCTATGATGCTTTTGTATCCATCAGTTAATTCAGTTTTACATTTTTTAGGCAAGAAAGTGTTCAGTTTTTACATTACATTTCATTTCGCTGACACTTTCATCCAAAGCGACACACAATAAGTGCATCAACCATGAGGGTATAAACCCAGAACAGCATGAATCATGTATGTACAATTTGCTTCAAAAAGACAAACTACAAACTGCTACATGTAAGTTCAACTAAATTATTATTTATTAATTTATATATAAACACCATAGTTGACAGTGGTTTATTCAACATCATCTTCTTAACCGACTTTAGTCGAAAGTGATTGTGTCTTTAGTCTGCGGCGACATCTTCAAGACAGAGAAGACATCAGTAGGTCAGATGACTTCTCTGTCTTGAAGATGAAGTCTCCCAGAAGGACAAGTGGACGGGCATTTTCTGGGATGTTCGAGAGGACGCTGTCTAATTCCTCCAAGAAAGTAACTATTTAGGTTTTAAGTAGGTGGTAATTCCATCAAAATAATGCCGTCTTATAAATTTACTCTGTATAGTGGGACAGTGTGAAGATTCCTATTTCAGTCTTACATGTAAATGCATTGAAGTGCAATCACCAGAGCCTGGCCAGTGAACCCAACACCAGAGCTACTTACATCTCTGACTAAATTAGAGATGTGGGCAGACACTCAGAAGTCTGGAACTAAGGAAATTATGTCAGAGTTGTTTTTTGACCAAGTACGACTTGGATTCAGCAACAGTCAAAGATTTCAGTTAAAGTTTGTCACCTCTGAAGTCTCACATCTGGATGTGCAGCACAATCCATCACGGGTCAAAGCTTTGTAAGCTCCAACTCTACGTTCGACCTGCCCTAGAGCACTGAGCGAGTCACCGAATATTTGGCCTCATCCAACTTTAGGAGGTAGTGTTTTTTTCTATGGTCTTTATAGTCTGTTTATACCACTTGTACATGGAGTTAGTAGAAATCCCCCCTGTGTTTGCTACCCCATAAAGCATTCCTCCCTCTCACTGTTCGTTACCACCACATGACTTGAAAACAGATGCAGTCATAAAGGCATTTATTACGGAGGCCTTGGTCTCTCTTTAATGTGAAGGTTGCACCTGCTAGCCTAATATGATCCCTGCTCTGCTTGGCAGGAGAGGGCTCCTGGTGTTTTAACACCTTCTGGGAGTCCCAGGTGCATGCTCCGGTTTTTGCCCAATTTTTTCCTTCAAACTTATTTTTCTCTTTCATTTGAAAACTGCAAATAATAACAAGAGAGTGGTGGAGTGAAATAAACAGCTACATGAACACAGGTCCTATGTTAGATAATGACAAAATGCTTCTCAGTTGTCATATAGTTTTTGTTCCTTTACTACAAGATGGTAAAATGCAGTATGCTTGAGTACATTACATGCATTTGTTTCATCTTCCACACTCTTCCACAAAAACAAAAAAGAATAACTTAAACTCCAAGTTTGAAATAGAACAAAGCAAAACACACAATGGATTTCATTTTTCTTGGAACCCAAATGATGTTGGAACTAAACGTGTAAAGTATGCCAGAGGAATAAAAGTTTGGTTTATATAGTGTTCAAATCAGTGGAGTTCATCCCCTAGGGATCATAACTAATCACTGTATTTCAAAACAATCTACATTTTGAGTTTAAATATCTGTCCATTGGTTGTGTTAAGGGAAACCAAGTCTGTAAGTGGCATATACTGAAGCCCTGGGTGTGGTTATGAGACATTGTTTGAAATTGTGTCCCCACAACATTTCAAAAATGGCTGTGTGCATAGTTGGCACATTTGAAAAAGTCAACACAATTTTGGCTGTGTTTGAGGGGTAGAGCGGTCGTTCTCTGACCAGAAGGTCGGCAGTTTGATGCCAGTTCTTCCCACCTGCATGCTGAAGTGTCCTTGGGCAAGATACTGAACCCGGAAAATGGCCCCTCATAGAAGTTGAATGCACTCATTTTAAGTCTCTTTGGATAAAAAAGCATCTGCCAAATGACATGTAATGTAAAAAACATTTTTCTTTGTGATACTAAAGGTAGGTTTCCACCCATTTAACTATTTTATTGCTTAACTAACCTGCTCTCACCACATTTCTTGAACTGATTGATATAAAAAAAAAGTTAAGGAAAAACTATTGCTTTCCAAATACGTTGCTAGAAGTACAACACATGCATCGAGGGTGGGGGGTCATAAGAAGTACTGATAACAGAAGATGTTGCTGATAATGCAAAGATTTAGTTTCCCTTCACTGTTTTTTTGTCTTAGGGTTTTGTTCACTACGTACATGTGTTCTACATCAGCCAGTTTCCTACACTTTAGTACAGGTGCTCAGTTTTCTAGGGGCCTCCAGTCTTATTTATTTGTATTCAGTTTGCACATTTTTCAGTTGTACAAAAAATCTGGTAAACAATTTGGATGTTAAAACAAACCAGTAAAGTTATAATTTGTATGTTGTTGTGAAAATGCAATAAACTCTTTCACGTCTATCACATTTGGTCAGTGAGAACCTGACAATTCAAGTGTTCTCTGCCTATCGAGCTGCACCGTGCTGGGCTGTGACCACAGGTCCCACTCCCACCCATGGAGACTGTTTCTTAGTTTGGTCAGAAACATGCACACCAGTAGCCTTCTGGAGGTCATTGTGTAGGGCTTGAGTGTTCCCTTAATTTTAGTGTATATAGTTACTATAAATCCCTAATACAACTTGCAAATGTAAATGCAAATGTGTTCCATGTGGTCCATTTGGTCACACTATTGTCCTTTAAGGAGAAATGGTCTGTGAGGGTCATTCCATCCGTTTTCTACCACATGGATCACTGTGCTACCCATACAGGAGGTATCCCTGTCAAAAGCAGCTTTGTCCAGCTCATCCAGGGGGATGCCAAGGCAAACCCAGGCCAGATGAGATATATAATTTGTCCCACGTTCTCTAGACCTGCCTCAGGGACTCTTTACAGTTGGATGTGCTCCAGTGCCCCTACTTCCAAATCTCCAACCATATATATTGCCCAAACTCCACATACTGGCCCTTAGGTTGATTTCATATACCCTGCCAAGAAAAACCATGCTAGGAGAAAGTTCTACAAGAGATAAAACACCTATGTCTATTGGTAATCAAGAGCTTTGCCGTGATCCTCAATTAATTAGATGCTGTCGAAAATGTGCCAGAAGCTAAAAGAGCTAGCAAAGAATATTGGGATCACTACTGAGTGTCCCTCTGTGGGTCACAGACCGTATGTTGTTATGTCAACTGCTCTGCGGGTACAAAAGTAAATGGACTGAACTTTTCTTGTTCTAAATCATTAGCTTCATTAAAACGAGTTTGATGGTTCACTTACTTGGAATAATCAGAATGGACCATCTTTCATTCTCCCTCTGAACACGGTTCTTGCTCTATGTCGCTTTGCTGAGCGAGTATGATCTCCTGTGAGAAGTGTGCAACTGACCGATAGTCACAGCTTCAATTGTCAGAGTTAGGTCCAGCAAGTTCAAAAGTAATGCTGAACAGTAAGTCAGTTAAAAATAGCCATCAAAAATCAATACTGAGCCAGAAAACTTCATAATATTAAGATTTTATGTATTAGGTGTACACAGTCTGAGCTG
This sequence comes from Pseudopleuronectes americanus, assembly GCA_038501795.1. Classification (NCBI taxonomy): domain Eukaryota; kingdom Metazoa; phylum Chordata; class Actinopteri; order Pleuronectiformes; family Pleuronectidae; genus Pseudopleuronectes; species Pseudopleuronectes americanus. The sequence goes on along the minus strand of CM076726.1, from coordinate 1,817,390 downwards.
CACTTTTCAAATTGATGGCCTTTTTTTTTCCATAAATAATCTACATGCGTGGCTGCAGAGGGCGCTGTTGTTGAGTAAATGTTACATAGTGTTCCTTGAAGGACCACTCAAACTGCTTTGCATTACAGTTCATATTCACCCTTTAACAAACACACACACATACACACATATCCGTTAAGAGCAATTTCAGAGCATTGTCCAAGGACACTTCAACATGCAAACTGAAGGACCACTGACCTTCTGATTAGTGGACGACCCACTCAACCTCCAGAGCTTCAACCTCCGAAAGGGATCAACTGGATCAAATTTAACAATGGAGAGGGATCATGATGCCTACTGGGCTACCCAGTCACATATGAGCAAGTTTGTGGCATTCTAATCTCATATCACCACATCAGTATCCATTTCCACACAAAAGTGCTTTATGGGTATTATAATGATGTATAACCGTGCCTGATGAATGGGTAGAGAAGCCAAACAAGCAAGCAAGCAGGAGAAAGGGTGTTAGATAAGAATTTAATAGCAACTGATATAGTGGCAACTAGCTGCTCTTGGCTCTGGTTTAAGGACGGTATTTCTCACACCGGTTTTCTGCAACCTAAACAACACTGTTTCCATTTTATGAGGCTGACTCAATACAGACTTGATAAGCTTTCACTGCAGATAAATTCATAACTTCATCAGGGGCCATCTGGGGTGATTTGAAGCTAATCATCTTTTAAATGATGACAGACAGTACCCTTTCCTGTGGTGCAAAGAGGCAAACTGGGAAACACTTCTCGTATAACATTAAAGAGACAATAAGTGCATGTGAGGAATATGTGAAAGCATAGAAAGCAACTCTGGTTGATATTGACAGATCTGAAAAATGGACTTTGAGGCTGCAAATGAACTATTGTGTCACATCTCAAAGTTTTTTTTTGTAGCTCTAAGTACGCTAAATGGATTGACATGACTGTGTGAACCTTTTGCTTTTACATTGTGCACTATTATACTTGACATAGCTAAGGGAGAGTGTTAAAGTGAGGAGAGTCATATAATCTGCAAAAATACAAAGACCAAACCAGTATTAATTTGCATGTAGGGCCCAAAGGGTGTCATGAAAACATTTCACTGATCACACCACTAACAGCAGCATGGTACAAAAATCCTCACTGGTTCCATGATTTATGTTGCTGACACCAAATTGTGACTCTGCCTTGATTCATAATAGTAATAATAATAGCTTGAACTTATACCGCGCCTTTCAAGAGACCCAAGGATGCTTCACCTTTGTCAAAAGATAAAAAAGATAAATGTAAATAGCACAAAACAGCATAAAAATAAAAAGCACTAATGGCAGGTTGGTTCTTCTCCCCAGGCTTGATGTTCATTCTGAGATATCTTCTTGCTCAATCATGGTGTTAAGAGTGTTTATCTGAGCTACCATCTAGCCTTTGTGTTATATTCAACAAAAACTGGCTATTCTCCTCTGACTTCTCTCAATAACAAAACATTTTTGTTTGTCGAAATGCTGGAGGTTTTTGTTTTTCACACCATTAAGTGACGGTTGTGCATCTTTATATTGTCCCCTCACAGATTGTGCATAGTTACACAAATACTTAAAATCTGCTGCTTAACGTCACGCACAGCTCTAATTTGATTCCCCTCATCATGAGGAGTTCTCCTCTGAATGTTCTCTGTCCATATTACATTTTATGGTAATATAATGCCACCTAGTGAGCAAGATGAAGTAATGCATCACCCACTGACAGCCTCACTGGTAACTTTGTCCTAGGTCTTTACCAAATGTGGCTTTTCAAGATCATATAGAATATTTGTTTACGGCAGTAAATCATAAACAAATATTCGCAATTATTTGGCACTAAACACATCTATCTTTATAATTGTGTTCATTAAGAAAGTTTTACCAGTTCATCATTTTACTTCAATTCATCATCATAAGCTGCTCTTGATGAACAAGATGTTGTCCATGTTCTCACATTGAACAGCAGTATTGGAAGGTAACTAGGTACAATAAACCCATGAACTAAAAATTTTTTCGGTTTGGGTCCAATTCAGAGGTCCGGGGCAGGCTATGTTTAATCCCATGTTTATATAAAATAACTAAAGCAACATTGTATTAAGTAGTTTAAATGAACTCCACTTTTTCTGAATATAATATTTAAATGCTGCATACAAAGCCATAACATTCAATTATGATTATGATATAATAGAATTGTATTCTATTACAGTATGTATACTTTTAATTTTGATGTTTTAAAGAAATCTTTGGTCGTAGTAGTGGTACTTTAAGTAGTACTCTAAGTGTTGGAAGTAGTTAAAGAAGTAGGTGAAGTAGTAGTAGGAGGAGGACAGGTTTAAGCAGTAGTAGTTGTAATAGCAGCAGTTGTAGATATTGTACCAGGAAGAGCATTTAGTTCAGAAAAATGCAACTTGAATGATTTACCTTTAGGATGCATTTTTTGTTTCGCCATTATATCTGAAGTCTGTTTTTGCCGACATTTATAAAGATGCCCAAATAATCCTGCAGTGATAATTAACAGACACAACTGATTCAGTCAGAACATGAGTTTGTTGGTCGACCAAGACAAAAGTTTAAGTATTGTTGTTTAAATTGACAGACAATAACACACGTGATAAAATGTAGACTTAGACCCATCATGCTATAAGATTTTTTGTTTCAGACGAAACACTGTGTACAATCATGATGTTGAGCCCTTAAGTCTAAAAGAAAATATATATAATGTGTGCAACAAGGTATCAAAAATTTGTTTATTAATTTGTGTTTTTTTAGACACAGCCCTTTAGGCTTTGGCCCTCACTGGCTCCTTAAATGAAAATAAATAAGAAAAGCTGTTTAATGGGAAAAGATTGAACAGTCTCAGTCCAAATTGTACTCGATGGGAGACGGGCACTGAAGTTCTTTCAGAGCTGAACAATCACATAAGGGGTATTGCACTAGCAATAGCCTTAAAGGGCTACGTCTATACATATAGAATGATAGGGAATACATTTTTTTTTCAATGAAGAATATATTAAAGTTCGACTCACAAATGGATTAAGTCAAAAATATCATTCTTTAAATTTGTATTAGAAATGTTTGCATGCACGTATGTCTGCATATGACAAAACAAAATTTTCATATTTATGTATGTATATGACAAGGCAAATACATTTAGTATAAATTAGCCCAAAATCTTTAGCTTATTCCCGTTAATTCCCATGGAAATTTTCCAACTTTTAATATTAAATATAATACTGTTTACAGCTGATTGAAGTGGGACAGTTGACGTGAAACCATCCTTCCACAGACAGGAGCTCACCGACCTGTGAGCCACACTTCAAATAAGCCTAGAAGCTATACTGGATCTCACTGCTACATATCAGACGTCTACATATCAGGGGCAAATTCGGACTCAAAGAAGTTATGACCCAGAGGCTTCATCCTATCAGTTTTTCACTGGCTAGGCTAGTTGTGTTTTTACAATATTTGTTTTAATATTTTCTACTTCTACAATATGTTCAACATATAACATCAAGCATTTTGCTTTACTATTTATCAGCTGCAGTTCCTATAGCTGGTTAAATAAGTTGGGGTTAATCAAAACTTTTCCTAAAAAAACTTCAAGTCCCATAATGCACCACCAGCAGGCCAGTGCAGGCTGCTCATTAAGATTTGAGTTGGAAAACCTGCAAATGGAAGGGAACTTTCAGCAAAAGTCTCAGCAGAGAGAGAGAGAGAGGCAGGAGAGAGGATTCAGCTCACAGTAAAACCGTTTATTTATTTGTATAACTTCTTGTTCTTTTTGTTTTTGAAGGTTTTCAACCTGATGATCCAAGCAAACACTAAGGAAAAATAAAGATTAAGCTGTGTCGGAAAGGGTTGTCCCATGCGTCCTTTGGGGTTCATGTACCAGGCCTTTGCAAGTTGTGTAAGACTTGAAGAAAAACCTAGGAAAATGACACTTATTCATATGGAATTGACACACAACACTATATGTATAGTAAAAACCTAATTGCATGTGAACAGGTTAACAACTGGTTTGCTGAGCTTAGCAGTTATTTCTGGGATATTACATTACTATACTCAGTGTTGGGGAGTAACGGAATACATGTACCGGCGTTTTTATGATTTTGCAATTATCTCCATCTACATATTAATGCACAGTTAATTACAGTTAGCCTACTGTCTTCAACATGTTTCCATAAATGCCAAGTCCTCCTATGTACTATAGTGCTACTGTGTAGTTATACTGTAAAATATATAGGCCATGATGTGGTAACATGGTATGTTGAATAGCCTAGGTGGTAGTAGACTTCACATATTACATTTAAAACATTATGATTATTATGCGAGTGTGTAGGCAATGCATAATGATTACTGTGAAGTGTAATGACACCATCAGCACCTCCAGGACATTCTATTTTGCCTACACATGTATAGGCCTACAATTAGTCCTCTTTATTCTTGCCAGCATAAACAATTTCAGTGTTATTAACTTGTGCTCTTTCTGTCTTTGTTTATTTTAGAGGAAGCATTCCAGTGTCTTCGAAAGAGCAGAAATGGCATCAGATGATGGTGTTGAACGAAGTGCCAGGCCCACTACACCTCCGCTCAAACAAACAACACTCAGCACCTCAGCAATCACCCAAAGGAAAGTAAACTCCCTGGTTTTGGAGTTCATAATTGCAGTTTGAGATTCTGTTTTGTTTTGATGAACATTTTTTTTTAAACCAAGTAAAACATCTTTTGCGTTAACATACTCTTATGGTCTTTGTTCCTCCTACAACAAATTATAATACAATAAAATTGCACTTTCAGGGAGACTTGGACCAACACATTCAGCCAGTTGGAACAGAAGAATACACCAGAATAGGCCTGTTTAGTAAGCAGGATTTGATGGCTGTATTCCCACACTTATAAAATGCAATTCAATGTGGAAGTAATCCAAGTATTCAGAATACGATACTCAGATTAGTTGATGTAACGGAATACGTTACAGATTACATTTTTGGGCATGTATTCTGTATTCTGTAACGGAATACATTTTGAAAGTATCCTTCCCAACAATGACTATACTTTATTATATTTACTCTAGGACTACCTAATAAACTACCAGTTACAGACGAGGATTGATAGTTTAACATTATTGACATATATTAGCACATCAGCTATAATCCACATACATTTTTCTTCTTGGTTGTCAAACATTAAGACGATTACAAGTCTGACAGGTCTTGTAGAGTTAGACACACACACAATCCTATATATTAATGCTATAAGTGCCTCATCAATTGTTATTAGCCAGGATAGTTTTCAAAAGAACAGTATATTTCATGAATATGAAACAATCATATAGGCTACAGTATCTTTTCAACACAACCTGGAAAGATAGCTGTTATCTTATACTGCATCAAACAAAATAATATTAAGCATTCTCATGTATAAGTATGCACATTAACACAACAATGAAGTTGAGGTGCTGGTCATGCTCTACTTGCTGGTCTGTGGAGCCTGTTACTGCATGACGGCAAGGTCCACGATGTGCAGGATTGTGCATTACATTGTGGAGGGAATGAAGTTGGGGGCTGGCCTTGCTCTGGAACCCCCTTACTGCTGAACTACACAACGCTTACAGTTTTTTTGGCTTGCTTACACACTAAAATTAAAAGTAATACACTATTAGCAAAACCTTATACCCAATTGACCCAATTTGGCACGACTTCACACTCCCTTATCTGCATTAGACTCTGACTTTCCTTCTTTACACTCTGATGTCAATTACACATCACCTTGTTGTCAAAAATTGTACCTGTAATCCAATATTGTTAATTTTCTACAGTGTTTCACTGTAGCCCACTGTGTTGACCTCTCTGTGTCGATACTGTAACTTGCATTATCATGCTGTCTGTGTCAGCGGATTTACATACATTACGCGACTTACTTAGTGCATACAACCCAGAGGGAACAAACCCAGGACGTATCCAGGAGCATGACACAGATAGTGTGTTGTACCAGTACATCTTTATTGATGAGTTGGGATTCAACCTGGTGAAGAGAGGCTACGGGGTAGAAACGTCATTGGCCAGCGGGCCATTATTGAGGTCCCCGGCCAGCGTGGTGGGAACATCACAATGTGTGCTGCAATGAACCAACATGGGATCTTGCACCGCCATGCCCACCTAGGGGCCGATAACTCTGTCGGTCTCCTGGTCTTCCTGGATGGCCTGCATGACCTGCTGGCACCACCTGGCCAGATAGATGACCCACAGCGGATCGATCACGTTGTCATCAGGGACAATGTGAGCTTTCAAATAAGTGAGTGGTTCCAGGACCACCCATATTTTTCCGTTCTATACCTTCCACCTTATTCTCCTTTCCTTAATCCCATTGAGGAATTCTTTTCAGCATGGAGGTGGAAGGTATATGACCGGAACCCACAGGATCGGGTCCCACTGCTCCAGGCCATGGAGGAGGCTTGTGGCGACGTGAGTGCCGAGGCCTGTCAGAGCTTCATGCGCCACTCGAGGCGTCATGCGCCACTCGAGGCGTTTCTTCCAACGCTGCTTGGTAAGGGAGAACATTGCCTGTGAGGTGGATGAGGCCCTTTGGCCAGACAGGAACCATAGAAATAGAAAGAAATATTTTTTGTGAAGGGGGGAGCAGGCCGGTTTACAGTACTGTACTGTTCTCTGTGTGTACAGAAATAAACCTTTTTTTGAAGCATATTTGTGTGCTGTTTTTTGTTGACTATGAAAAAAATAGGCCAACACTGACATTTTACAAAAGGAGAAATGGCTCATTCTCCAGAGTCATGTCATTCATATGGTGTGTTCCATTTCAATGATTATGTTTTCAATTTTGCACTTCAGTGTGCTGTAAATGCTTGGTAGTGTGCAAGCAAATGCTTAGTTGTGTGTACTCAATGAATGGTATGTGTGTGTCATTTGAAAATATGGCTGTGGGTTCCAAATGAAAACACAAGTTCCATTTTGTGAACAGTTAAGATATTTGATGGCAAAGAGTCATCTTGCAAAGGGAGTGTCAGGTTTAGCATTTTGTGTGTGAGGTTTTCAGTTGTGTGTGTGCAGTTTTGAGAAGCCGTTATTGTTTTGAAAAACGTGTGTTAACAATCGTAAAAAACTGTAATTGTAGACACACCAATCAGGTGTGTAAGCACTATAAAAAGCAGCAGGTGAGTTCATCGTTCTTCAAGCACAATGGAAAGAGTCAGAGAAAGAGTAAGACGAGGAGGAGGAGGAAGAGGAAGACAACAAGGTGCTCAAAGAGGACAGAATCTGGCAAATGAGATCAGAGCAACACTGGCCTGACGCTGAGGGAGTCTGGACTGCGAGTACAGCCAAATCTAAGCCGATATACAGTGGCAAGTGTGAGTAGAACAGTTCGACTGGAAACTAGGTATTGTAAAAATATCATATCAAAAACATCTGCACGGTTTCAGTAACTGCTTACAGTACTGTATTCTATGCACTATCAGCACTTCTGTTACCTTTTCCTGTGAAATTACTGTACTATTGTATACTGTTTTGTTTTTTCTACATAGGATTGAGGGTTAGGGACGACAAGGGGGAAGGCCTCCTATGTTCACAGAACAGCAAGAGAGGGAGATAGTAAACATGGTTTTGGCCAACAATGCTATAACACTCAAGCAGCTCCAAGCTAACATTGTCAATAACCACGCCATTTTCAACGATATCCATCAGGTCTCAACATCAACACCGGCACGCATCCTAAAAAATAAACATATTCAAATGAAGCAAATTTATCGAGTGCCTTTCGAGCGCAATTCCGAAAGGGTGAAACGACTGCGGCATGATTATGCAGAGGTATGTATTCACTTTAGCAGTGTGATCTTGCATACTGTCTCAGTCTTTTACTGTATTGTAATATGTATACTAGATCTACACTGAACTACACAATTTTGCCTGACACTGTTTTTCAGAGAGTTTTACGAATGGAGGGAGAGGAGATCCAGCATGAGTTAATTTACGTAGATGAGGCTGGGTTCAACCTGACGAGAACACGAAGGAGGGGAAGAAACATCATTGGCCACAGGGCTATAGTCAATGTCCCAGGGCAACGTGGGGGTAATATAACACTCTGTGCAGCCATTACACAGAATGGGGTCCTCCACCGCCATGCCCATATGGGCCCTTACAACACAGGACTCATACTTACATTCTTGGACCAATTGTACAACATAACAGCAGCAAATCAAATCGATCATATGCAATACATTGTTGTCTGGGACAATGTGTCTTTCCAGCGCTCTGCTCTGGTTCAGAACTGGTTTCAGCAACATCCACATTTCACCGTCCTATATCTTCCACCATACTCTCCATTCCTCAACCCTATAGAAGAGTTTTTCTCGGCATGGCGGTGGAAGGTATATGATCTCCGTCTCCAGGCTGAGGTACCCCTCATCCAAGCCATGGAAGAGGCCTGTGACCAGATGGAGGTAACAGCAATGCAAGGATGGATTCGTCATTCAAGACGTTTCTTTCCAAGGTGTCTTGCTAATGACAACATTGCCTGCGATGTTGATGAAGTTCTCTGGCCAGATCCAGCTAGGCGAAGAGACAATGTCTAGTTTTTTTTTAACTTACAATACGTAAAGTGACGTTTGGTTACAGTATTATGAATCTCTATGTCAACATTTTGGGCGTGTTGAGAAATAAATGAGTTTCTTCAGTCTGCAACATTGGTCTTTTGTAAGTGTTTGGTGAATCTACATTATATTTGTACTTTGTTGATAGGAACCTACTCTAATCATAGGGAAGTAGAAGTGCTAAAAGTGTTTCAGGTTTATCACAGCAGAGTGTAACTCGTGCAAACAGAGTATAGTAATGTGAAACGTGTGTGTTTCATATGGTAACAAAGTGTGGTTTTTAAAAAGAAGTGTATAGTTTTTACAAGAGTGTTTAATTTTGCAAAGGATCTGTAGTGTTTGGCTAATTGGGTGTGTGGTTGTGCTAATTGTGTGTAGTGTTTTGAAAACACGGGCCCTGTTTCGAAAATCGTGCTTAAGCAATCGAGAAAAACTGTAATCACTGGGTTTTTACAAAAAAATCATTCACTAAGGCCTTTTCCCTCTGTTTATGCATCCTTGGGTCCCCTGAAATGCGCTACACAAATATAAGCCATTGTTATTATTACAGAGGAGATGCTAAATAAACAAAAAGCTTTTCCCCTTCTGTAATACTCTTACTGCAGGACTGCAGGACATATTTCTGAATGTGTACATTGGGAGTTCTAGGTCATATATGCTATCGCTAGTGGGTTTATCCCTCGCGAGTATACGCAGGACAGAAAAAACTTTATTCCAAGGTAAAATGTGCCGAGCTGCAGGAAGGGTTGCGTCTATTTCTGATGGAGCATGGAACCCAGCTCAATGACCCTGCCTGGTAAACAAGGCTGGCGTATTTGTCTTGTATATGTGAAAAACTCAACGGACTTAGTCTCGCACTGCAAGGTGAAAACACAAGCATCTTGTCAATGAATGATGAAATCTGCACATTCAGGGAGGAAACTCAAGCTCTGGTCAGCCAAGTGAAAATGGAACTTGTGAGAAAATAGTTTCTCAGATCTACTTACTTGTGAGAAAAGCCTTTCCCAGATCTGACTTATATAAAAAATAAATACAGATCGCGGCTAAACGTGTAGCAAGCTCTCCGAGTGGCTGTCTCAGAAATAAAGCTCAGAATGGACTTGCTCTGCTCCATGCATATTGCCCACCCATCTCGTTAGGTGAGTTTAAGAAATGTAAGTAATGTGTAGGCTAAAATAAATAACCCTCAAGTTTTTGCACATGGCAGCAATAAGGTGTCGGCTGCACGTTATTCATACAGAAGCGCAGAGGCAACACCTGCACACTTGTTTATAATTTAATGTTCACTCAGCCCTGCTGTTTAAACAGGGAGATTCCCTGTATTCTGGTTGTTCTCTATTTCTCAAATACCTTAAATTTATAATTAATTTCATGGCTATAAGTCTCACTACATTTGTCCCCGTTAAAAGGGATTTTTGTGGTCAAGACTCTTGTTGAGGGTTAAGGGCAGAGGATGTTGCACATCGTTAAGCCCTATGAGACAAAACGTGTTAAGTGAATATGGGTTATAAAAGCAGCAAATGTGAGTGCATAATATGTATATACTTTGCAGCCTAATGTTTTATAATGTTTAGGCGTCGCCCTTTACCTCTCGCACATGCGCAGCACTGAAAACTTTAGTCCACGCCAACCAACGGTTGGCCCCACCCCATTCTCACCTTGTATAAATTGGGGTGAGACCACTCGCTCGCTTCCCATTTTTCTTCAGCCATGAAGCAGCACGGAACTTCCAACATCCGCATGTGCCCGGTCTGCCAGACCGGTTACATTATGTACGATGATGTGGATCCACGCTGCGAGACCTGCCTGGGCCCAGAGCACGCCGGCCTGGCGCTCACCCCCAGAGCCAACTGAGCTGTCGCAAGCTCCTGACGGAGCACGAAAGACACAGGTGGGTCAATGCTTACGCCGACATGGACGGAGACGGGTACGTGACGCAGGGTCATTACAGGTTGGACGAAGCCATCAACTTTTTCGACAAACATGGACCAAAGTCAGCTGACTCCGCTCCTGGGGCTATAGAGCAAAATCCTCCTGCAGATCCCCCCCTCAAGCTTGAGGGGTCGGACAACACTGATACACCACCGGCCTCCACTCCGCTCCCCTGAAAGGCATTGGAGCCCTCCTGCAAGTGCTGCTGAGAATCATCCAGAAGGCGTCCGCTTCCAGAAAACTGACGGTGCCATTTCCGCAGATGAGATTATCAGGGTCTTCGCTCCGACATGCAGGGTAGGGAGAACGTATTCTGGCCCTGTTTCCCAGGTATTAATGCGTACCTGGCCAATACAGTGGAAGAACCGGGCAAACCAAAGGCGCCGGTTCTGTCCTACGTCCCCATCACAAGGATGGTGGGGATTTCCCACCAAGGCTTTCCGCCGGGCCTCCACTGGAGCCATGCTTGTTCGGAGTGACAGTTAATCCACTCGGGGGACGGCTACCCACACCACCCTCCCCTTCGAGTCAGATGTTGACGAGGCTGGCGGACCCCTGGCACCAGTGTGCTGTCCAGGCATTAGCAGCGGCTAACAATGTAGCGCTGTTTTCGCACTGGCTCAACTCAATGAACCTCGAGCCTGACCTCTTGGCCGATCGAGCAGAGGACCTGACTCAAGCTACGAGCATGCTCCTGACCCTGAGTGCCGCCGTCGCTGTGGAGGCGTCCCGCATTACAGCCTTGCAGACTCTCATCCATTGTTGTGTCTGGATTAACCTTTCCAACCTGTCGGAGGGGCTGCGGAAGGAGCTCTTGCAGGCTCCCATCAGTGCAGACAGACTCTTCGGGCCCCGGCTGCAGACGGCTCTCAACGTAATGCAAAAGACTGCAGATGAGGCCGACAGGTTCAGGAGGCATATGCTCCGAGTTACCCGGCCACAGGATCACCAACGTGATCACTGAGCTCCTTCGCATCAGCGGACGCTCCACCTGTCCAACCCCCTCCTCCTCCTCCTTGTGCATGCCCGCCAGCTGCACGGCAGACACCACTGTGGGGGAAGAATCGACGAGCGGCCTGTACCTGGTCCAACCCGCTGGAGGAACACCCCAGGAAACAGGGGAGGCGACTTTGACATGTTGGGGAGGATACGTGTGTTTTGAATGTGGAAGGGTTTGGAATAAACACAAACATCTTCCACAAAAAAGCAAATCCTTTAAACAGTTTGTCCCAGAGTCAACTGGCTCTGCTGTCACTGTTTCATACATCTCCTCTGTCACAAAGACAGAGTGTTCCCCCACACCTTTTCTGCTGACAGTAAGTGTGACAATGAGCCTACGAGAGCTGTTTCCACGCCTCGTTGACTGCACAAAAGAGATGCGTTCAGGAGCCTTCTAAAATAAAGACATCCTAGACGACGGTTTTCTAACATCGACGCGTCATCACTGTTGAGAGTGGATAAAGTGTATGAATGCATGTAGCTCTATTTGTTCAGGAGGAGGCGCTGTCTCCAGTGGAGATGTTGTGTTTGCGGTGCGGAGAAAACGGCCACAGAAGGGATGACTGCACAGAGAAAGTTTGGTGTAGTTTTTGCATTAGCAGGGGGCAAGCAGACAAGGCGTGCACAAAGAAGGAGCGTGAGCGGAGCGCCTAGTGTGCATGTGTCCACGATGGCGACAGCGGTGGCCGTAGAGCAGGTCGTGAACCAGATGGTTCCCGGGGAGCAGCGGGAGAAGAAGACTAAACATTCAGGGCAGAAACAGAAGTTGCCAGCCTCTCAGGGCAACGGCTGCAGAACCAGAGAAAGGGACTGATCGTGGACATGGGCGCCTCGTCCCACATCATCAACGACAGGAGCAAGTTCAAGAGCCTCGACAGCACGGAGCTGGCAGATGGGAATTGTGCTGTCGGGATAGCGCAGGGGAGGGGAGATGCACAGGTATGCCTCATAAATAGCGAGGGGCGCCGGTGCGCAGTGACTTTAAAGAACGCTCTGTACATCCCCGCCTACCCCAAAGAACTCTTCTCAGTGAAATCTACTACTGCCCAGGGTGCCAAAGTGTTGATTGTCGACGATGGTAAAGATGTCATAGTTTTGCCAGATGGTACAAGGTTTGATATTTATGTATGTAAGAGAACGTCCTACTTGCAAACTGAGTGTGATGTAGATGATGTGTGTCATGTCAGCTATGATATCCAGACATGGCATGAGATAATGGGTCCCTTTAAGTACGGGGATATCTTGAAGCTGCAGGATGTAACAAAAGGCATGCACATTAAAGGTGCAAAGCATAGGCCAGATCAAGATAAAGCCAGGATGCATAAATTATGTGTCAGTGTGCTTTGCCTACCAGCAAGACAGAGGAAAACTAGATTCTAGGTGTGGGAGAGGACTCTTTGGGTGCATGACAAGGGCAGTACCGCCTATCTAGTTTACCACCCCGGTAAAGGGAAAGTGCAGAAGCACAGACTGGTTTGTCACCAAGACAAACCACTAGCGATAGCCTTAAAGAGCTGAGTTACAATACCTAACTAACGATATTATTCCACATTAGGTGCTTTGCTGGGTTTAAAGTGTTGCACTGCAGCGGTGAATAGCACCCACATAACATTCTCAATAGGTAGCATATTCTCCTGCAGACCAGTGCGCCTACAGAGCCTGAATAAGTCGAGGCCTAGATGCCAGACACTAGCCTTATCTACTTTTACAATAAATGCTTGAACGTAAGTTATCTGACTGAAATTGAGCAGTGGCTGCGCCAATCATTTGATATACACCATGTGACGTAACTCACCCTCCACAATCATTTATAATACACACCCGCACTATTAAGGGTTCTATATAAGCATAGAACATTTTCCATCATCCCCTTTGCTTTGCCCGCTGCTGTGTCAGTATCGCTGCCAGCTGCTGCAGACTCCCACCACCCCAGCATCCACCCGTAGGCAAGGACATGCAGACATTTTAGGGGGCAGGGGCTCAAGTGAGAAAAGGGGCACTTCTCATAGTTGTTTATATATATATATAAAAAAAAATGTTTTTTTAAAACGAATATAGTAGAACTTCTCCTTTACTTAACAATTGTGTTATTACCCTCACACTCATGCAAATGTTAAATACTCACGCCAGTTCACACAGAGACGATTGTCTTCTTTGGTATTCACTATGTTTATCACTAGAGCATCAACAACAAATGAAAGAACAATGCATCTAGATGTATTTCAATGTATCACATCCACAATTTCCTATATTACTACACATGACTTATTTTTCATCAGTTAATAACATCGTAAAACTTGTTTTATGGAAGGGGTTAGCACATTTTACGTTGGGAAAGTTGTAGTTAACGTTGGAGTAAGTCACCAAGACATGAATGCAAGTCAAAGATATCCTTATAATAATCATCTGAAGTCATACACTACTGTGTGTGTGTGTGTGTGTTTGTGTGGAGGGGGTTTTAAAGGTCATATGTGTTTCCCAAATATTCAGCAGACGTGTGTGTGTCATGTTACCTTGGCTCTTCCAGAAGAGATCAGGCAGACAGACAGCAGCAGATGTTGTAAGCAATTGACATCACTGCCAGAGAGCCTTTCCATACAATTTTTTCTTGTTTGTTAGGGCTGTAAATATACCTCCATGCAGGCGACAACCAGTTGGAGAGGCATTACATTTTTTGGTAGTCCGTTTGTTCCTCCCAGTATGTTACTGTTCTCGTTAGCAGGATATCTCAACAACGGCGAGAGGGAACTTCTTCAAAACTGGTACAAATATTCACTTCGACACAACGATGGATTGATTAGATTTTTCTTCCCTCCTTTTTCCAGAAACGTGTGGTTGCTTACGAAGTTGAGGTATCTGAAGAGGCTTGGTTGGTTTTGTATGGTGGACTACCAAGAGGGGTGTTTGGTTTACATTGAGGATGGAGAAACTGCAGCCCCCAAGAATATTTAATTTGACCCTTAAGACAAAGTTGAATAATGCTTGTACTGACTGCATATTATCTCTGTAAAGAGAAGAAATGTATCTAGACACTGAATAAAGTTAACGACAGTGCAGAGAAGATCCGCCATCACATCTTCTAATAAGTTATTTCCAGGTTGTAATAAATGTAAGTTTATAATAATGAAGGAACATGTCAACAACTGCAACAGTGAGGCTCACTCTCATGTTTAACATTTTCTGGACATCAATGGAACTTTACGGGACAGAGGAATTATATATAGTAAGCTGTGATACATACACAATCCTTATTAGGATACACTTGGTTCTATATTGTATAGCAGGGGTGTCAAGCTCAAATACACAGTGGGTCGAAATAAAAAAATTGCTACAAGTCAAGGGCCCTTATTGAAAGAACCTTAGTGCACATATTGAAGCTGGAACTGACAAGGCCTATAGTACGGAGCCCCCCAGGGTACACGGGGGTAGAAAAATGATGGGTGAAAAAAAAAGGAACAGACTTTTGCGAGATCCCAAGAAACTTTTGCGAGATCTCGAGAAACTTTTGTGAGATCCCGAGAAACTTTTGCGAGATCTCGAGAAACTTTTGCAAGATCCCGCAAACAAAGTATTCTGGACTAGACCGGTGTTTCGTTGATGATAGAAGAGGAGCAATGGAGGACGACTTGGAGAGCTTCTTGAATTCAAGAGAGGTCTAAAAAGAGGACATAAATCGAATGAAGAGAGACAAGGTGTCACAGCTCTCTGTGCCTCCAGTGCTCCTCCTCCTCTCTTCTCTCATTTTCCCGCAGGTGCAGCTCATCTCGCTAGATGACTCGGCTCACCAGGCGCACCTGCACTCATCAGCTGCTCGCTATATCTGCCCTGGCTGGGCGCAGAGTCATCGCCAGTTCGTCTTTGTCACTAGTTTCTCGTTCTCGGCACCTAATCTGATTCCCCTGTGTTTTTGCTCTCCGCTAATCCTCGTGTCTGCTCTCCTGTCCTCCAGCTACCCCGTCATCCTGCTCACCTGCTTCACCTTCCCGCTGAAGAACTCCCGGAGCCATCAGCACCCCCTCGTCCTGCCCTCCTCTGCGTTGAAGAACTCCCGGAGCCATCAGCGCCCCCCCCGTTTCTCCTCTGCGCTGAATAACTCACGGAGCCATCAGCAACCCTTCTATCCACCTTGTCCCACGTTAAATAAACGTTCCTGAACGCACCACCTCCGTGCTCTGTGTTTTGCCTCCGCTCTGGGGTCCACCCGTCTCGTTTCGTAACACAAGGTGGGCTAATATCATATAATTAATTCATGTAGCAACGCAGACCCCGAGTCAGTGACAGGGTATAAGCTAGGGCTAATGTTTAACCCTTGTGTGGTGTTCGGGTCTGTGGGACCCGTTTTCAATGTTTGCTAAAATAAAAAGTATGCGATTAATAATTTTTTCAACCCCAAACTCACTGGCCTTGGCTCATTTTCTGTGATGAACATATAAAAGGACATATTTTCAATGACTGTAAACAGTACACCCCCCCTACACATTTACATTACATATGTGGTGTTCGGGTCCACTGGACCCAGGGGTAAGAAAAGGGTGGAAATTGTACATTTTAAGCTATTCTGCTCCCTCATTCTTGCATATTTTATCCTCTATCTTGCAGGGAAACTTTCCCAAAAAATTCTCACAATATGCCAACTGCAAATTGGGGGCTGGATACAACAAATACATAGCTTTGAACGTGTGGCTCCTTATCACAATCAATGAACATGGTGAAAAGATTCTCTGCTCATAGGGCCTTAGAAATGATTTTTGAAGAGATAAGCTTAGGAAGACAATGAAGAGGAAGAGTTTTGAGAATATGAAGATCATATTTCTGTTAATTCAGAGTCTGAAAGTGAGTTTTAAAAAAGAGGATGAGAATGACAATCAGGCAGCTTCAAGAAAAGCCTGTCTGCAACCAGCCCGAGGACCAGAACGTCAGCAGCCAAACACAGTATCCACCCATCAGCAGCCAGCAAGTGGAGAAATATGTATGTCAAAGGGGTTGAATGGTCTTTTGCCCAAATAAATGAGCCTCCCCGCATGGCTACCAATGTAATAAGGATGCAACCACTGCTAAAACAGATTGCAGTCAGTCATGTACAGGATATCAATTCTTCTTCTGATTTCATCCCTGATTCCATCCAGAAAATCATTCTGTATTGCACTAATTTGGAGGGACAGCCTGTTTTTAGAGAGGTGGAATGACATGGACCAAACCAATTTATTTTCATACTTTGGGGTTCCTATCCTTGCTGGAGTTTTCAAATCCACAGGGGGATCAACAGAATCCCTGTGAGATGCATAAACTGGCAGAGCACTTTTCCTAGGAACAATGTCTCTGGAAATCTTCCAGATTATATAGGTTTAACTGCTTTGATAACAGAGACGACAGACCAGCTCGGCGGCAGAAAGACAAGCTAGCTGCCATCAGGCCAGTATGGGACAAGTGGGTGCCCCGCCTCACCCTATTTTACAACCCTGTGCCTAATGTCACTGTTGATGAGCAGCTGATGCCATTTAGGGGCCGCTGCCCCTTCAGGCAGTACATATCATCTAAACCCGCAAAATACGGAATCAAGATCTGGGCTGCCTGTGGTGCTGCTTCATCATATTCATGGAGCCTGCAAGTGTTACTTGTGTTGTTTAGACTGCCAGAGTGTGTTCAATTTATAATTGAGTTCCAAGAAATAAACATCAATAATGATATTAGATTTTTTCCACCTATATCTTGAATGTACTTGATTTTTATTGTTTAATTGCATTTTATCAAAAACGAAAAGCCCTTTTATTCCTACATGTGATTTAACAGGGGTAAATGACAAATATTAACCATATATGCTGTCTATATTGCTTGATATTAGGATAAAGACAACATCTGTTAAGTATTTTTACTTAAATTGTTATAGCTGTATTGATTTTAAGACCAAATAATGCAGTGGGTCCACCAGACCCGCAAACATTGGCTGAGCGACAAAAACATGAACACCATACAAGGGTTAATGCTTGCGCTCATTACTTCCCTGCTCTAAGCAGTATATATATATATATATATATTGTATGTACAGTCTATGATAGACTGGTTATAAAAAGGCTCTAATGTTAGTCCTACGACCATAACGTTGTGTCGTTAGGCGTTTCATTTTACTTTGCTTTATTTAGAGCTACGTGTGCATACTGTAGCCATAGTAACTATGGACGCCATGGCTAGTTGTGCATAATGTAGAGGCTGGTACTATGAAATACAATGAAACTGTATCGTGACCACCAGGTTTATCACCTGAATACAAATACGAAAAAGAAAATAATGCGTGTAGTGTGTCACAAGTGTCTTAAACAGCTAGGTTTTCATCTTACTTGTCCTAGTGACGAATAAGCTTTGCATAGCATAGATTTTACCGTAACTTATTTTTATTAATTACCTAGTATTTGTCAGACACACAAAACCACAAATCAACACATTTCTGCAGCAGAATAAATACATGTGCTGTCACTTGCAGGGGTGTTCATTTACTATTAAACTCGAAACTGCACCCAATTAAATAAAAAACTAGATTTCTGCTTGAAATGGATGTAATGGACTTTGTGTGAAGTAGGCCAGCTTTCTATCTAGCATCTCTGTTACATTATTGTAATACCAGCTTTGTCCAGTGCATTGAAACACTGCAGTGACACTGTTTTGAGAGGGGAAGGTTATGGCTTTGGATCTGTGTGTGTGTGTGTGCGTTGGTATATATACATTCAGGTACAATTGACCAGTTTACACACCAGCAAACCGAGGACCTTAGGGTAATTTGAGGACTATGCCAAGGTCCCCGGATTTCAAACAATTTATTTGCATTCGTGAGTGTCTGAGGAACATCCTCTCTCATTTTCGTTCAAAGTCCTTTTTTACCACAAACCTGTTTTTCTGTGTATTCCAGTGTATAGAAGTGCGCAACCTATCTGTGGTGCTTATATTGCACTTTCATACACATTTCCTACACACACGGTTCGATTTTGCCGCCGTTTTCACTGATTGGTTGGTTTGAAAAAGTGGGTGGCGTCTACAGGAAGTTCGCTCCGAGGACCGCCCCGACTGAGGGCATTTAAACATTAAATCCCATTTGAAGCTGCTGGCGACCTAATGAAGGCACTAGAGGATTTAAAAGATACAGGTAAGCATTAAAACTTGTAAACAAAGTAGATATTTGCATGTAGAAGTATTTTATACCATAACAATAACTTATTAAGTCTAAGTTTTTAGTTTTTTTTTATTTATGAATATTTTAATGTAAACAAAGTTAGGTTAACTTCAATGCATATGGGCATTAGGTTGTTTTTACAGCAGGTAACACAGGCCTCAACATGCTTTTGAGGCCTGTGTTATCTTCACAAGGCTGCACTAGTAGTGGAGCTAACAGCTACCAGCTCTCAGCTGCAGCAGCTTCAGAGCAGGCAGGAGAGGATCAGTCTTGTATTTTGGAGGAATGTGCTTCGTGCAGTGTCCAGTAACCAGCTGTATTTATCATTTTTCCATATTGAAAACAGTGACATCATTAGTTAGGCATTTCTTACAGAAGTTGTGCAACCGCCCCCCACCCCCCACCCCAACCAGGTGCCATCCCCACAAACATATCCACAAAAACACTCACGTATCACACTGACAAACAGAACACCAAAAGAAGAAAGCAAATATAGACAAATACAAAAAAGAGACAGCAAAAAAATAAAAAAAAATAAATAAAAACTCAAACCAATCTGTGTTGATCATTATTGTCATAACACCAACATTCTGGACCTTTAACATAAAAAAAGTCCCAACAGTCAGAATATAGGCATTGAGAAGACTAGGACGGCAGTCAGAGAAGGAGAGAAGGAAAAATAGACATATATTAAATAAGAACTAGGATTCAGGCAAAAGGCAAGCTCTTGATATGTGTCATGAACTGTGACCAGGTTCTGTCGTATTTACCGTATTTACCCTCCAACCCGTGTACTGTATATCTAATTTTTTCCAGAGCCAATCCCAACATTACCTCTCCAATTAATCCAATGAACATAGGCAGGAGGATTCTTCCCCTTCCAATTCAGCAGAATCAGACGTCGGGCATGCAACGATGCAAAGGCAATTGCATTTTTGTGGAGACGGGACAGCTTTAGCTCATCCCTTACTACACCGAAGATAGCTATCAAAGGGTCAGGCTTTTGCCAGGTATTGCTGAAAGTGATTGGAAGACTGAGGACCAGAAGCCAATCAATGATGGACATGACCAAAACATGTGTCCTAAAGAGACAGGAGAATAATGACATCTAGGACAGTTTGGTGCAACATTAGGGCATAATTTAGACAGTCTGTCGTTAGAATAATGCAACCTGTGGACGACCTTAAACTGAATCAAACCGTGTCTGATACAGAAAGAAGATGTGTGTATACGCTGTATGGTATTTGTCCAGGTGTCTTCTGGTATTACTTCTCCAAACTCTCCCTCCCATGCTGCCTTAATTTTGTCCCACGAATGAGGGCATCCATCCAGGATTAAAGCATATATTTTTGATATTGCTCCTTTATTGAGTGGATTAACATTAAGAACTGAAAACAGTAAATCTTTCGAGGGTGGGGATGGGTACCCTGGGAAAAATTTAGAGGCAAAACTTCGAACCTGAAGATATCTGAAGTAATGAGACTTTGGTAAATTATGATCTTCACATAGAAATTTAAATGATGCAAAGCCATCATCGGTAAAGAGATCTTGAAAGTAGACCAAGCCCTTTCTGTGCCAAACTGCAAATGCCTGCTCTATTTGAGATGGTGCAAAAAGAATATTAAACATTATTGGAGAGAAGCTACATATATTTGTCAAATTAAAATGTATTCTGAACTGGCGCCAAATCTTAATCGAATTTTGGACCACCAAATTTGGGTTCAGTCCAGGCGCTTTGATATTTAGTGTGAGAGGGGCAGCTAGGATTGAAATCGGGGAAACTGGAAGTGTAGCTCTCAGTTCCATATCAGTCCAGACCGGACCCTCCTTATCCGCGAACATGGTGATCCAATATGTCAGCTTGACAATATTAGCTGCCCAATAGTAAAATAACAAATTAGGTAAACCCAAACCACCATCAGATTTAACTCTCTCCAGACTTGCCTTCTTTATACGTGCAGGTTTTTTATTCCATATGAACACAGAAATAAAGCGATCCAGCTGAGCAAAATAGGATTTTGGGAGAAAAATGGGAATCATTTGGAATAAATAAAGAAACCTGGGCATTACAGTCATCTTCACTACATGTATCCACCCTGCCAATGAGAGTGGGAGATTTGACCACCTATTCAAATCAGTTTTGGTACGGTCTAAAATCGACCTATAGTTATACTGAAAAATAGCTTTAATTGAACCTTCTATTTCTATTCCCAGATAAGTAAATTTGTCATTTTCAATTTTAAAAGGCAACAGTGATCTGTTTTGCCAGATTATTCAGTGGAAATAATAAAGATTTTGACAAATTAACTTTATACCCCGATATGCTACTAAATTTTTGCAGCCAGTTGAGAAGGTAGGGCATGCTCTCAGTTGGATCTGATATTTGCAAAAGCAGATCATCAGCATAAAGCAAAGTTTTATGGTTTGTTTCAACCCTGGATATACTTTTTATCCTGTCATCTGATCTAATAGCAATTGCCAGTGGTTCGATCGCAATGTCGTACAGGAAAGGCGACAGACAGCAACCCTGTCTTGTACCTCTGTGGAGTGAAAAATATTCTGAAATCAGGCCATTTGTCCTGACTGCCGCCATTGGTGTTGAATATAGGACTTTGATCCACTTACAAAAAGTGGGCCCCATTCCGAATTTTTCTAAAGCTGCAAAAAGATAGGTCCTATTGACATACACCACATACATAACACATACACTTATTGACATACACCACACACATTCCTTATACCTTTTTATTACACTCTGTAGAACAGTCAACACTTTATATCACACATCCCAGCTCCCTGTTTCAATTCACACACAGATAATGAGCAGACCTTGGCCTAAAATCTCTCCCACACAACACACTAAGGCAGCTGCTCTGAGACAGGAACATTATGACCTCTGGTAACCCCGACAACGGCGGGCACGTACAGTATCCTCATCACGCAGGAGGAAGGCACTGCCCCGTGTAGATGCAGCAGCTTCTATCTAGTCTTGACCAATCCAAGAAAAACCTCTGTCACGCCCAGTACATCAAATATATAACCTATGTGCGCACTCTGTCTAGCCGCCTCTTTTCTTGTGCAGCCTGCTGCGCAGCATTAGATGCCCATGCATGTCCATTTGCTGAACACCGCGGTTTCCTGACCTGTGACCTCTGAATAAACCTGCTTAATTTTAACTTGAGAACGACGACTCCTCTCCTTTGATTTCCAACCGCAACAGTCCATTCAATTCTATCAAACGCCTTTTCAGAGTCAAGGCTTAGAATAACTTCAGGTTTAACTGTTGAATGGGGGGAAAATAACACATTAAATAATCTTCTCACATTAAAAAATGATTGTCGCCCAGGAATGAAGCCTGTTTGGTCCTCATTAATAATAGTAGGAATAAAAGTGTCTAATCGTTGTGCAAGGGTTTTAGTTAAAATGTTATAATCACAGCACAGAAGACTTATCGGCCTATATGAGCTACACTGTACAGGATCCTTATCTTTTTTAGTAAAACTGAGATTGTGGCCTGGGTAAGCGTTTGCGGCAATCTTCCATTGGCCAAAGATTCGTCATAGACTGATTTGAGGATAGGTGCGAGTTTTAAAGAAAATTCCTTGTAAAATTCTGTGGGGAATCCGTCCAGGCCTGGCGCCCTTCCTGTTCGAGATAATCTGATTGCACTCGCTATTTCCTCGAGCGACAATGACTGCTCTAGAGATGACTGAGCATCTGGAGAAAGCCTTGGGATGTCCAGAGAATCAAGAAACGAATAAATCTCAGATGAGCTACTATCTACCTCTGACTGATATAGAGTAGAATAATATTGCTTAAACTGGTCATTAATGACTCTGGGACTGCGAGATATCGAGTCAGCGCCTGTATTAATTCCTGGGATCATTTGTTCAGTTGACTGCTGTTTAAGTTGAAGTGCAAGGAGTCTCCCCGCTTTATCTCCATGCTCATAATATACCTGTCTGGATTTAAAAATATTTTTCTCGGCTTTCCATGTCATTAGCTTATTTAATTCAGTTTGCAACAGTAATTTCTCCTTAAAAAGATCTGGTGTAGGAGAAAGAGCATAACGCCTATCAATATCTGCAATTTTGTCAGCAAGCTCTTTAAGTTGTTTGGAACGCTCCTTATTCCTATTTGGCACATAAGAGATAACTTGGCCCCTAATGTAGGCTTTCATAGACTCCCATAAAATTCCCCTTGAAACATCCTGAGTATCATTAATTTCCAGAAAGAAGTCAATCTGATTGTTGAGAAATGTTCTAAAATGTTTACATAAAAGTAGCTGGGGGTCTAGCCGCCAAGTTCGTTGGGGCACTACATTAGCTGGAAAAACTAGATCCATCTGCACTGGGCTGTGGTCTGATAGCACTATACTGTGATATTTGTTGCTGGAAATTAAGGGGAGTAGCTGATTATCAACAATAAAATAATCAATCCTGGAATAACTATGATGAACGGAGGAGAAGAAGGAGAATTGCTTCGTAGTTGGATTTTTTGTCCGCCAGGGGTCTGATAAGCCATAAGAGCGAAGGAGGGAATTAATAACCACTGCGGCTGATGAGAGAGTATTATTTGCCCTTACACTTGACCTGTCTAGCTGGGTATGAAGGACGCAGTTGAAGTCTCCACCTAAAATTAACTTGTAGGAATTAAGGTCCGGAAGAGTTGAAAAAAAATTAAGAAAGAATTGTGCATTGTCCCAATTTGGTCCATAAATGTTAGCCAATATTATTGGCATATTAAATAGCTTGCCCACTACGATTCTTGTTCATTTTAACCATTCAGGCCACAGTTGCTTTTCATGCAAGCTCCGTGTTGGGAGCGGCCACGCCCCCTCGTTGAGCCGTGCGTGCATGCCTTCACACAGCTGGTTGTAATGAGCACAGGTGGTGTGGATGAGGACAGAAGCTTTGAGCAGATAGAGAGTGGTCCGGTCAGTGTTTGGGAGCTTAAAACAGCAAAAAAATACTAAGGTAATGTGGAGTTGTTAGTTTAAACAAGCTGATTGTCAAGCTAGTGGCTACACTGTTCTTGTTAACTTGTATTGTTAGGTCTGCTTGTTAAATCTTATGTGCTTAAAAATGTAAGCTATCAGTGTTTCCACAGAGGTTTTTGGCTGTTATCTTTATTATGAAAGTGTAAAGTACAATAGTGAGGAGCAGCAAGGCTGTGGTACAGTATCTGGTGCAGTGTTTGCCATTTAAAAATGCTGTTTAATGTTCATGTCCATTATTAACTATTCCATAACTAAAAGCAAGTATGAAATGTCAGCAGGTTTTATTTCTATTTAATTTTTTCCCCTGAGACTGGGTTCTATGTATGATAGAGACTCACAGCACTCATGTTGTCTTGCATAGTATTTTAAGGTTAATATCTTGCATCTGGTAGACAACAGGTTGAGCAGTTTGTTGTTTTGGTTTGTTATTTGAATTAAAACAAAATTATGACAAACTAATCACATGTCAGAAGCACTGATGTGAAAACATCAAAAACCACAGTCCTTTTAAATGTCATAAAGGACCTTGGATCGGAAATGTGAACCCAGCAGTGAGCTATCGCACAATAGTTAAGTCATGCGGATGCTGCTGTAAATATAATTTGAATGTTAATGTAAAATTATATATTTAGGTTAAGTTCTTGTTTGAAGAAGCAGGACATGGTCAGTGAGTGAGGAGGAGATATAGAGACTGAGGATGATCATTCAAGCAGATGAAAGACTGCATTTATTTGTGTGTCTGTTCCTTCTGGATGCTAATGATGGGACATCAATCCCACAAGAGGTTCAATGCAGCTGATGTAGTTGTAGAATCTCTGTACACTGAGACAGTTACATTAAATTGTAGAGAGTTCTGTGGTCCAACACAGCTCTACACTAGAACAGACATCATCCTCCTGTTAATATTTAGTTCATGTGCAGCCTATTTCTGTTGTAGAAATGGATTTCTACCTTTATTGGGCTTATGTAAAGAAATTAATTTTGGTAAAGCATTAAGTCCTTTGTATTAAATTGAAACTTGAATGTTGATTTATGAGCTCAGAATATGGCTTCCGCTCAGATGCCAAATCTACATTACTAGACTTCTAGTACATAATAATCCTAACAACAATATTCTTTTTATTATGTTACTCTGGCTTTTGACACTGGCCAGTGAGTCATGCAGAGGCGAAGGCGCATAAATCCAACGGATGATGCAAAATATTTTGCTCATACTGGAAGGGATAAAGTTGGACTGGACATTAATTACATTAATGCTTTCAAAGGTAAGTTGAATCTTATACTTAAATATGTGTCCTAAATTTGTATCACTTATTTGGTAAAGATTTATTTAATGTTTGGTTTTGTTTATTAACTAGGTCGTGGTATCTTCACCTCTGCTCCATTTGAAAAACGCGACTTTCTATGCGAATATCGAGGTGACCTAATATCAAAGGAGGAATGTGAAAGGAGACAGAGAATTTACCATGACAGCCTTAAGGTGTTCATGTTTGAGTTCCATTTTAATGGTAAACTGTGGTGGTAAGTATATCATTTCAGTGCTAACTGGTCTAAATTCAAATTCCATGACTCATTGCTTTTGGTGCTGAACATATACAAATTATTGATAGAAGACTCTTGAGTCAGGTTAATATCTACTACTTTTGTTTGTGTATAAATTGAAAGATTTGTAATTAAGTGTTGTCTTTTTGTAGTGTTGATGCAGCAAAAGAGGATGGGTCACTCTGAAGACTTGTAAATGATGACCATATCAACCCTAATGCCAAGATGAAGTACCTGACTGTGCAAGGGAAACCCCATCTGTGTTTGTTTGCAATAAGGGACATGAGAGGAGATAACCTATAATTATGGTGACTCAGACTGGCCGTGGAGAAGCAAGGTAGATTTTTATTTTGTGATGTTGATCCCCTGAAACAAATGCTGTAGAAAACTTCAGTACACAAACACTTTATATTTTCCGTATAGTTTTGGTTTGAAGATGCTTTTTTCCTCATTAAATACAATTATTAACATCGTTAGTTGATATAGTAAAAAAACTAATATATCGCCACATACAGACGCACAAGACACTGACAAAATTGTTTGTTATTGAAATCTCCAGAAATCTGGAGGGATGTCATCAGATGTCCAACATGGTGAGGTACCATCCACATCAAAGCTTTCTACAAGAACTCAGAAGAGGTCAACACAAAAGGCCCAAAAAAAGATGCCTACAAGGACATCATTTGGTGGTCTTGAATGCTTTCATAAGGTATGTAACAATTTCAAGTTCATGGGTTGTGTTAACAGTTTGAAGCTACTTTTGGATGGTATGTGTCTGCATTTTAATTGATTGTGTGCGTAAACATAAGGAGAACACCAACCAGTGACAGTGTGTGTGTGTGCTGTAACCTGAGTGTATTGTGGTGTATAAGGACAATGGTATTTAAGCACCATCTCAGAGGATGTCTTTCAGAATGTAAGGCAGAATAACATTTGAGTGTGTGTGTGTGTATTAGGCTCTGACACCAATATGACTTTGGTGGACCATATGTTATTTGGGGTCCCTCCCGTAGGTGGGATTGATATTGGCATCACTTTGGTACTTTATAATGACTTTCACATGATGTCACAGGCAACATCCTGTCTTCAACATATTTATAATGTTTTATTCCCTTCGGCAGGGTATTGATGTGGATATGCCTCGGGGAAGTCCAGAGACCACAAATTCCCAGACCCCAGATGAAGCTCATGTACAGGTATGAAGATTTAAAACTATCTAGAGAGGTCCCCTCTGTGCTTTTTGCGAGTAGTGTTATTTTTCATCCAGTCCTCAAATATCCCTTTTGACTATTGCATTCACATTACTTTATTTTTGATTCAACTTTTCTTCCATTCATTATCTGCTACAGATGACAACAGAAAGAGGCCAGATGGAGATGACTGCAAGCAACCTAAACCGAACAAGTCCAGTGCTTGATCCACTCACCCGGATTGGACAGGTAGGTGAAGTGTGCTTGATGATATGAATTGTGGCAAAATGTAATGTCTACCGACATGTCTGCCAACATCTTATCATGAGGGAAACGTTAAATACAAATTTACCTTTTTGGCAACGGTAGTAAGATGAGCTATTCAGACAGCTGAACAAATATATTGGTTTCTCAAATGGTCTGTCTACAAAGTAACTGTACTACAAATAAAATCAAAAATATATCATTCACTTTACATTCACCTTATAAATGCATAGTATATTCAATCTGCTTTTTATTCATTTTGTTAATTGTTACTCATAAGTATCTTGAACGATTTACCAATAAATTGTTTTCTTTTCTTAAAGGAAACCAACTAATACAGACTGTGAAGTATCTTTCTTTTCAAATGTTAGACAAAATCAAATGTTTCACTTTCGTTATTAGTGTCTGAAACATCGCCTAGTGTGCGCAACGATAGCCTCCTTGGACAAGTGCGTTCAGTGTGTGGGACCTGTATCCTCCAAGTGGCTTGGCTATCAATGCAAAGGTGAGTTTTTAATGGAGTATGTGGTAAATAGTAGTAGGTGGATGAATGTGCATTATTTTAATGTATGACTGACCACACTGTAAAGAAACGGGTAAAAGAGATTTCATGATGAAATGAAACACTGTAAAATCAATTTGGCAGCAAGTGAATATTGTCTAAAATATTAAGATTACTTGAAGAGGTTAATTTTGCCTCTTTCACTGACAAGGGCTGAGTTAAATGGATCTAATAGATCTTTTTATATGTGTAATCAAGCGTCCAGAGCGCAAGTGATTCCTTAAGATGATATCTTCCTGTTTGCAAATCATTTAACTCTAAATCTATTTTAAAAACATGTAAAGAAAACGCATCAAATATTGAAAATGAGAAATGTTGTTTGGACAAAGCAGAAAAATAAGACTTGCTGCGATCTTAAGGTACTCAGGCCGCACTGTATTAAAAACAGACATGATTCTGTAGTGGAAATCACTGCATGGGGTGAGGAGCACTTCTGAAAACCATTGTCAGACAAGGCCGTTCATCACAAGTCACAACTTTTATTGAAAAGTAATATTGACTTCAAAATGAGCAACTCAAAAGAATCTCAGTTTCAACAGTAAATATGTGGTCTTTGTACAATTTTCAATCAAGTAACGGGTTTAAATGATTTGCTAATTATTACATTTTACAAAGCATCCCAAGTTTTATGGAAACTGTTGTATTCCCAACTACTGCAGTGTTATGATAGGAGAACAACTTAAATAGACTTGCAAGGTTTAAATTAATATATTCATAATGTGTTGCAGTCTGTTCAGGTGTCTGGCATAAAACCTGCCTCAGCCGAATAAATGATAACCTCCAACACAACTCAAAGGTGAGTACCCAATTAACTCCTACACTGTTGCACATACAAAAAAATACTACCAATAAGTTTGGGCCTCACTTTCTTCATCATGGACAGTCGTCACACCTTAAAACGCGTCACCGTGATTGGTCTTAACCACTGGGTTTCAGCCACTAACAAATAGCTTGAAGACTGGCAAGATGGATTGTAGTGTGATCTCACAAATTTCCTGTGAATCAAGGTGCGATCTAAGGTAAACACTGTCGATAAAATGTAGATCACCACTTGTTTTCTCACCATTTCAGGAGCAGCAGTTTTCTGAATGTACTGAGGGTGAGCTGTCTTCAGATCAGGAGAACATGTCGGATAAAGAATACTTACCAGACTCTGACTCTGAAGAAGATGAAGATAATGAAGACTCAGATGCAAGAGTGTCTAATAATTCAAAACATGGACAACTAAAACCAGCGATGCCCGATGTCAGAACATCTAATGTGTCAGACACAAGCTCTCCTGTTGTACCAAGCACGTCAAATTCTTGGCAACCTCTTGAAGATGACATGGGTGCTAATGCTGCTAAAATGTCGAATGATAAGCCAGAGGGCGAAGCTGAGATTCACGAACCAGAATCAACACATCTGACATTGAGCAAAAAAAATGTTATATTTGTGGTAAGCCACAAAGCAAAATTTCACGCCACTTGAAAACGCATAAGACACATGCTGAAATTGTACATGCATTTTCTCTCCCTGAGCACTCCAAAGAGCGCAAAAAAACTTATAGAAAAAATGAGGAATAAAGGAAATTTTAGACATAACGCTTCAGTTTTACAAGAAGGAACCGGACAACTGAAGGTGAAGAAAAAATCAAAAGCTAAAGTTGTAGCAGGGAACTTCATTCACTGTATGTACTGTCAAGGAATGTACATTCGTAAGGAACTGTGGAGACATGTCCGCAGATGCCCCTGCAAGCCAGAAGATTTGGATAAAGAACCTGGAAGAACAAAAGTGCTGGGTTTGGCTGTAGCTCAACAGTTTGTGTCCTGTCAGCAGATCTCAAGTGGAGTGTGGAAACTGATAAGTGTCATGAGACAGGATGACGTTACTTCAGTTGTGCGCAATGACTTTTCGATTATTCAGTTTGCCCAGTCTCTTTTATAACCGGCACGGACAAGACCCCACAAAGTATGAATACATAAGACAGAAGCTTCCTGAACTTGGACGTCTGTTGTTGTGTCTGTGCACAGACTTCTCAGTACATAACCTAGAGGACGCTGTTAAACCTGCAAACTTTCAGACAGTTGTGCAAGCAGTGAAAAAAGTTTCAGGTTTCGATTGAAGAGAAACTATCATACCGAACACCCAGCCTTGCACTAAAACTGGGACATACTCTAAACAAAATAGCTGACATCATTCATTGTCGGGC
This sequence comes from Pseudopleuronectes americanus, assembly GCA_038501795.1. Classification (NCBI taxonomy): domain Eukaryota; kingdom Metazoa; phylum Chordata; class Actinopteri; order Pleuronectiformes; family Pleuronectidae; genus Pseudopleuronectes; species Pseudopleuronectes americanus. The sequence continues at coordinate 1,787,916 of CM076726.1, read as the reverse complement.
CCTCATGGCAGAGGATGAAGAACAGGCTTTTTCAAAAAATTGTACTCTTCCAAGTGGACTGAGCTGGTGTCTCACAGTGCACTGAACACGCTGAGTGATGCAAAGTACAACAAACCATCTACCTTACCCTTCACAGAAGATGTTCAGATCCTACATCAGTTCCTTCAAAAATCTGCAGAAAGTGCCTTTTGCAAATTGAAGGAGGAAGCCACGGCGCAGAATTATGGTCGACTTGCGAATGTTACTCTTTCCCAAATCATTGTTTTTAATCGTCGACGTGCTGGGGAGGTTTCCAAAATGCGCCTCAAAAGTTTCAATGAGAGGGATTGCTCAAAGCTCCATGACGATGTTGCAATCGGACTATCACATACTGAAAAGAAGCTATGCAACTTTTTTAGCCGAATTGAAATCATGGGAAAAAGAGGCAGAAAGGTGGCAGTTCTGCTCACCCCAAGTGTTTTAGATGCTCTGTTGCTATTGACCACCAAAAGGGCTGAATGTGGTATTTTAGCCACAAATGTTTTCTTATTTGCAAGACCAAAGTCTTTAAGCCACTACAGAGGACAGGACTCTTTGCGTGTTCATGCAAGCCAGTGTGGCGCAAAGCACCCTGAGCACCTCAGGTCCACACAGCTCAGGAAGCATGTGGCCACACTTTCCCAAGTGCTTAATTTAAAAAAAACAATGAACTTGATCAGGTTGCAGATTTTCTTGGTCATGACATTCGTGTTCACAGAGATTTCTATCGACTACCAGTTCCCACCACACAACTGGCCAAAATTTCCAAACTGCTTTTGACCATGGAAAGAGGACATCTCTCCAGCCTGAAAGGGAAATCTCTGGATGACATTGAACTAGAAGGTGTGTATAGAAATTAGCATGTAAGGATATCATTTTAGGGTTGTATGCTTTTATTCTGAAAATCAAATCAAAGACATCTGGATTTGCCTTAGTTCACTGGTCACTAACTTTTTTTTGCACAGATCACTTTTCATGTCCAAATATATGGCATGTCTTCTGTTCAGAATCAAATACTCTACTGCTGACTACTGCAGAGCTAGGAAATAAATCAACATTGTGGTTTATCAACTTGCACTGCAATTGTATTATGATAATGCTGTATGATCATATTGTGTGAACGTTTTACAAAACTCCATTGTTCAAATCAATATTAATACATAGCCTCAGAAGTCCTAACATATATTTTTTGTGCATACAATGTATTAAATCCATTTTGTTTGCACAATAGGATGGCTTTCACGGCAATTGACCGTCTGCTTCAGATTTAGTAATTATGGTATCTCAATCCAAAGGCATTTTACTGTTTACCCTCACCTTTCCCTATGTGGATTTACCTAATGCTACTATAGTGAGCTAATAAATAATTTCCAATTGTTATTTGATTAATTATTAGCTTTTCATGTAATGATGAGCTATTCATGTTAGTTTTAATACCTTTTCCCAGAGGAAATTGCATTGACTGACACTGAGGCCAACGACAGTGAGGGTGAGTCGGATGAGGGTGACGCAGCCGTCGCAGCATCAGAAGGTGGACACGTCACAGAACACGTCCAGGAAACTGAAGATTTTGGTAAGTTACCACACCCTAAAGTTATGTTTCTATTGCTAAAATGGACCTTATCCTGTGAAAAAACTACTTTTGTTGTATTGTGTTTAGCAGGAACTGTGTCGTCCACAGTAGAGGAGACTGCTTGTCCGTCTGAAGGTAAGGCACGTTTGAAGGCATTTAAGAATGGTATTAAAGAAAAAAAAATGCAATTAATAAAGACATCATCATTTAATACAAACAAATTATACAGTTGCTGGTTAAGAAGCATACTACATAACTGCAAAGTTGGGTTCTTGGTGATGACCTCTGTTGCATGTCATACTCCTCTCTACCCCTGCATCTGTGCATCTCAATTTCTCTCTATTGTACTTCAATTTTATTTTATAAATGGTAGTGGCAAGTTCCATTGCTTTTGTACAAAATTACTCTAATTAAACAAATAATATACAGAAAAATATACAGTACTACGCATAGTTTGGACATTTAGAAGTTTTGAATATGATCCAATACCATCAGGCAGGCCTCTGTCCCAAATGAATTGTGCACTAAAAGAACTATCCTCTGCCCTAAGAAGTCTGCAACACATGGCCACACTGTCCCGGGGTCTCATTCATAACCGTTGCATACGCACAAAATAGGGCCTGTAAATTGTACGCCACTTCTCGCACATACGTTGGGATTTATAAAAACTATATTGACGAGAGAATGCGCACTTCCATGCTAACTCGGACCCATGCGTACAGACATTTTGGAGATGGTAAATGGTGATGCTGACGTGAGGAGGTGAACTACAGCCAGATTATTAATCCACTTCATCATTAACATTAAAACCAACTTATTTGTGCTTGCTCTGTGTATTTTGTCTATTAGCGACATCACTGCTGTATTAGCGACATCACTGCTGTCCCTTAAAATCGCTCTTCAACTCCATCTCAGTAACAAACACCTTGGTGTCAGTGTCAGAAAGTTTTGCTTCCTCTTCTCATCGCTTGACGCTGTGACTCATCGTGGAAACCCATTGGTCAGCAGGATAATTTTAAATTCATTATTTGCTTTGCATTGACCATTTATGGTTGAATGTCAGCTTGCAGAGGGCAAGATATGAGGCAGAGCCACGTACAAACGTTTCCAGGTGCACATATACACTTTTAGAGTGAATCCTATGCACTGTGTTATAAATGTGGCCCCTGATATTAACATCATGATGTCAATCTGGGATTAGATGCAGAGACATTGAGACAGTTCAAATACACAGCAGAACTTTGGGAAGTTCCCCAGGATGCTGAACAACCTACCTGCCAAGTACACAGGAGAAGGGGTGCTCATACCAAATATTGATTCGACTTGGGTTTTTTCTCTTAGCAGTTAATATATAAATAATTTGTAAACTATTAATGGTATTACTCTTATAAACATCCCAGATTTATTTGCCTAAAACTTGTGCAGAGTATCGTATATACAATATACACCAATCATCCACTACATAAAAAACACTGACGGGTGAATGAATAACATTGATTGAATATTAACAACTGAGTTAGACAAATGTAGATGGGAAAATCATATCAAGTGAACCGTCAACAGGAAACAAGTTATCAAGAATGTTTTCTGTTTGTGTGACAAATATTTTCTACATATTTTCCTGTATATCTTCCAGGCAAAACTCATCATGATTCCAGAAAAGTCAAAAAGAAGAGCTGGTCCAAGGCTGAGGTGGCTGCAGTAATGCGCCATTTTAAAGCTTATATAAGCAAAGGAAGACTGGCCACCAAATCAGAATGCAGTCACTGCAAGAAGGTTGAAGGCTCCGTATTAGCGGAAAGGACTGTGCAAAATATAAGGGACTTTGTTTGAAACCGGGGAACAACTGCGAAGAGGCAGGCAGAGCAGCAAAAGCTTTGAAAAATGGATGGCTGGCTGGCTGGCTGGCTGCTCTGCTGGCTGGCTGGCTGCTCGGCTGGCTGGCTGCTCTGCTGGCTGGCTGGCTGGCTGCTCTGCTGGCTGGCTGGCTGGCTGGCTGTTCAAGTTTAACCTACTTAAACCTCAAGTTCTGTTATTTTTCATCGTGAGTTTAAGCTCAGAATTAAAGGAGGTGGACCAGGGCCGCGGCGGTGGACGGTGACTGAGGACTTGAGTGGCCTCTGGTCTGGATGGTGGATCGTGGTCCTGCTGGTTGCTGACCATGGACTATGATTGCAGCGGGACTGCATCAATGCCGCTAAAAACTTTAATGATGAATGTTTTTACACGTGGCATCTATTGCACTTCTGTCCGTCCTGGGAGAGGGATCCCTCACATGTGGCTCTCTCTGAGGTTTCTACTTATTTTTACCCTGTTAAAAGGGTTTTTAGTAGTTTTTCCTCACTCTTGCTGAGGGTTAAGGACAGAGGATGCCACACCCTGTTAAAGCCCTATGAGATGAATGTAATTTGTGAATATGGGCTATACAAATAAAATTTGATTGATTGATTGAATTGAGATCACTTAGTTTTAAGTGATAACTGTATGTATGTTATTTCAAGAAATATCTCAAGTTTAACTTACTTAAACCTCAAGTTCTGTTATTCTTCATCTTGAGTTTAAGCTCAGAATTGAGATCACTTAGTTTTAAGTGATAACTGTATGTATGTTATTTCAAGTTAATAAAATAATGGTCCCCTTTATGCTGTGTTCTATCAGGTGTGTGTGTTTTATTTTTATGCTAATGAGGAGCTATTTAAAAGATGACGCCATTGTCCCTTTAAACTCCCAACATTGTTTGTTGTGTCCTCAAATGCCGCAAAAACCACAACCCAGTCAGGGCCTTGTGTATAGAGTTCTGTAGCTCGTATCTACATTCTAAAGTGAGCTGAATTTTTTTTCAGATTTTTTGGAGTGTTTTGACCTTACTCCCATTGCTCTAGGACCTCGGGAAACGGTAGTCCCTGTTTACCACCACCGGGCCTGTTTGAGGAAAAAGTCTTTTGTGCGTGCGTGTGCGTGTGTGATGTTCAAAGCAAGCATCTCAAATATGTCTTCTAATATTTTATGTTTGCAGATTGGCAGTGGTACAGGTGATGAACAGATGGCCAAATATGTCACATCCTACGGTGACCGGATAGCTGTCCTTTCATGTTGTAAACAAACAGAGACCGTTCAATGCAGCACAGAGAAGGAGACAGTTTTACAAAGACTAAGGGACAAAATAGGAACACGCTAATACAAAAGCTGTGTTTCAAAAGACAGGTGAGGGGATGTCAAGACAAAGAAATGCTGCAGGAGAAAAACTGTCAAGGAAGATTGAAATTGGATGGCTTCATTTTGGCAGTAATGACTACCAGCAAGTGAGAACCATGAATGTTGGAGGAACAAGGCATATGAGTGTGGACAAAACGACAACCGTTGCACAGATTTTGGACATAGGGAAGGACCTCTTTTTTCCAAATGGGCGCTCAACAAAAGGGCAAGCTGCTGATTTTACATTCCATGTTTGTGATTTTAAAAGACACAAGATCCCCCATGATGATACTGTTGGCAGACACTATGAACAAACTAGGCTGAAGCTGCTGAGATTTTACATTTGCACAAAAGAAGAAGGCCCTTCAACAGATGAAGATTCGTTATCGGAGGATTTATCTGAAGGAGCAGATTTACAGCTGGCTGATGGATGTCACATGGATTCAGACGATTTGATAACTAATCAGCTGGATGATAATGACAGTGACAAAAGCTATGAGGTATGTGGCAGTATGAAATATATTTGTAATCAATAAAATTATGACAATGGCTGGGAAAAATGGAACAAATTAGCCTGAGGATTACACTTAAGGTAATAACTCATTTAAACTTGTACTTTGCAGTAGTATTCCCTAAGAGAGAGAGAGAGATAAGTTAGTCATTTACTTGCACCCCTGTAGGAATCAGTTTTACATGTGTTTGTTGTTTACATATGTGGTCAGACACATTTTTCGTTGCATTTGTTTATTCATTAATGCATTTATTTGATTGTATTACATTATTACTGTATTTGTACACCATTTAATATTATAATAATATGATTTTATTTATTACTGCTGACAACAACATTCTTCTCTCTTTCATTTGTTTCCAGATGCAACCAAGATCCGAACAACAAACCATTGATCTGACCAGTGGAGCACTCCCCACTGCCTCTTCAAACCTTTGAAGAGGCAGATATCATATTATGGGATTCTGAAGAGGACATTGGCGGTGAGGAGGCATAATAAGACGGCCCATTTCAAAATATAATTCAATGAATTTCTCCCATTCCATGTTTGTGTCAGTCTGTTTTTGTTCCTGTTCTTTTTTCCGTGACCCGGATGTACTTTCTCGGGATCTCGCAAAAGTCCGTGCTTCACCCATCATTCCCCCCCCCGTGTCCCCTGGGGGGCTCTGCACTATAGAGTACTGTCAATAACACAACATTAATTATGAAATAAAAATTGTAAATTATACATAAATAAATCAAAATAAATAATACAATCAGTTTCATTAATTTGAATGGCTTTATCTGCATTTTGTCCAGAGTAATTTCAAGTGAAAACATTTTCTACAGGCAAACAACAGCCAAAAATAATTTACTTAATTTACAAAGAAAAATCAAATGTCCTGTAGTAGCAAGAGAAAAAAAAATGGAAAAATTAAACTGCATTATAAACTGAAAATGCGTCAAAGCATTGTTTGCTGCTCTGTGACGCTCACTGTTCTGAGCAAATCCTCAGGATTGAGTGAAGGTGCTCATCAGTAAGACGAGTCCTGTGTGAAGTTTTGTTTTTCTTCAAAGAGAACAGACGTTCGCACATGTATGCTAGGTGAGACCTTGGTGGGGCCCACAGTGGGTTGGCGTGGACTTCAGTGCGGCGCGAGGGATAAACCCACTTGCTATAGCCTCAAAGGGCTGCGCCTATCCTCATAGAATTTAGAGTTACAGTACGTAACTAACTGCTGAGAAAGTCCGGACTCATTTCTCTTGAGATCCTCCACAGGACATTTATGAAAAGGACTTTTGACACTATTCTATGGTAACATTGATCTTCCCTGCTGTGATTTTCAGTGGATTGTTAGAACATGTAGTGGAAAAGTAGGGTTTCAGATTTCCATTCCACTGCTTTTTAAAACGATAGATCAGGGTGTTGTCGTTGGCATCAGAAAAAGTGAGAGACCCTCTCTCCCAGTCAAGCTGAACCCTGATTCTGCGCGGCCTTCTTCTCAGTTTGAGTGGTACGCTGGTGCCAGGGGAGGCCCAGTACTCCCCAGAGGAGAGGGACACAGTCCACAGGCCGCGACCTGGGTCTGTGTCTGAGTCGAAGGTAGGACTGGGGTTTAGATCAGAGTTGGACCAAACTTTTCTTTGGACTGTGTCTCTGGCCAAGCCCAGAGCCCAGTGGCTGTTATCTCCCACCTCCACCTCCCAGTTGTGCCTCCCTGAGCTGAAGACTTCCAAGCCCAGGATGCTCTTTGGGCCCACAAACCTCTCTGGATTGTCTGGAAGAGGCTGCTCCTCACACGCAAACACACTGGAAAGGTCAGGAGACACACTTAAACACACCGAGCCTGTGTTAGGGTCCATGGTCACTGGAACTGAGGAACAGAATGTTTCAGTGAAACACAAAGAAAAAGGCACATAAACACTAAAAATCAACACTCTGCATACACTCAATGTACAGAAACAGCATACACTCCCTGTAACTATATGCATTGTGCAGCAAAACTCCAATTGACATGTATAAAATCACAGCCCATTCAGCAACAGTGTGACAGTTAGTGCTCTCTATACACAATTAGCTTTATGATATATGAAGCATTGCGTTAGCTCATGCAGGACATGGGGTCAGCGACTAATTATGGGTACTCGTCATTTAAATAAGACCTCCTGCTCTGCTGCCGAAAAACTGCTTCCACCAGCCCAGCCTCCACCTTTTAGCACGGAGTCCAAAAAACATGGTTGTGGTAAATGGTATTCGTCTTGAACAAACTGTATCTTGCCTGCTACCCCAGCTGGGGGGCTTTGCATGTGTTCCCTGCTTCATCTTATCATGCGGCTTGGCTAATCCAATGAACATCCAAATGACGCCATCAGAGCAAAGCAAAACAGTTTTCCCATTTGTGATAGATAAATAATTCAATCATGACTAAGTGTTCCCGACTGAGATGTATTTGCTGCATCATGGGGCTGCAATGCACTGGCTGCCTGTCCAGGATGGACCTCTCACCCCATGTCTGCTGGGATTGACTCAAATCCCCCTATGACCCTTAAAGAATCATCAGTATAGATAATTGATGGGATGCCTGATTGGGAGTAGAGACCAGTGCAGAGCATGGACGGACTGGGACTAAAAAACAGACCTGAACTTTGACCTGGCCCAGCCCTCAACAATCTGTGTTGGGGAACAAAGCAGTGTCAAGTTGCCTCAATCTTAACTCAGGATATTAGGCAGGTTATCAAAATATCACTGATGTTGCTTGGCTGTTGTGTTTGCAGCAGCTTATCATCTGTTCCATGCATTTTTCAATATTACTTTAATTATTACTTATTCCAAAGTTTGAATAATACATAACACTTGGTTCAAATTATCTATCTGGCCCATCGTTACAAATACACTACAGATATTTTATAAAATTGAAACCTAACTTAGCTTGAAAGTAACCCCAGTATGTGTTTCTCTTATTTAATAAGTTGGTTTTTTTTTGCATACATAAGCAACACATACTAGGACTAGGTTAAAAGGGAGCAACCGGACGTTGTGTCGACTGTGTTCCATACAGTATGTACCACTTGCCCTGTACTTTCTTGCTGAAATTCCACCAGCTCAGCTCTCTTACCATCAAATAGGTCCCTCACCATCATGAAAGGTGAGTATAGCAGGCTTTGTCTGCACATTCACTTCTCCACTCAAATGGTGGTGCTTGACTTTATGTATACTACTGTAACTGCTGTTAATTCACGACATACATCACTCTCAAGGGATTCAAGCCTTCTCTTGCTTACATTTTAAGCCCCACCCTTTTCTTTATTATCTCTTCTGACACTGTCTCATTAATTGTAACCATGGTAACTGATGTAAACTGTTTCCAGTCGAAGCTCACACTGCTCACGTATGGGCCACTCATGCTCTGTATTTCTGGTCTTACTAATTCTTGGGTGTTGACTTGGCATGCAAGAACCAAATGTTTGCATTAAAGCCCTCTGTTGCATATGTGCAACTACCTGAAATGATTTCCAGAATGTGCCGATTGCCAGTCGACCCCCTGGTGTAGAGCCAAGTGCAGCATAGGTAAATGCAACTATACCAATAAGAAACCAACACCAAATAATTATCCTAGCAGCTATAGCTTTTGAAAAATTAAAGCTCCGGCAAATATTCCCCTTATCAGAAAAGAGCACAGCCCAACAATCAAGAATGAGGCTGAAGGAAACACAAGTGCCAATAATACACATTACACATTGATTCACCACTTGTAGAATTTACAACACAGGGGTTGTGGTATTTGGGGTTTTGGTAAGCTGTCCTTCTACTGTGTTTGTCTTCGACATACTAGGGGGCATCACAGAATGGAGATAGATCTCCATCGTAGTGTGCAAGAAGAAGCTTTGTCAGCAGATTCAACATCATCAATCCCTCCATAGGAAAAAATGAGATACAAGTAGTTCTACTGCTGATCATATTTAGGATAATACAAAGCAAAAGTGACGTCCTGTCATTTTAATTCTCTTGGGTTTCCTGTTTAATTTTGTAGTCTCGCCTTCCTTGTGTGTTGTTTCCAGCTTCTCGGGTGTGTCACTTCCTGTCTTGGTGATTGTCTTTCCCAGTCCTCATGTGTTGCACCTGTGGCTAGTTACCCCAGCCTTCCCTGTGTCTCTATTTAAGCCTCTGTGTTCCCAAAGCCCTTTGTCGGTTAATTACTCATTTCCACACGTCGTCAGATATGGTTTGTCTTGTCCTGCTGTCTCGTCCAGCTACCCCTGCTTATCCTTCCTTGTTCTCCCTGCGTCTTGTCGCCAGTGGTTACTTGTAGTGTTCATGTTTTTTTTTGTCTTGTTTAAAGACTCTTTTTATATTAAATACCTTTTTGTTTATAGCTTCTGCATCCTGGGTCCATCTCCTTCCTCAAACCGTGACAGCCACACAAACCAGTGGCAGTGTAATTGCACAGTGTGTTGACAAGCATATTTATAAGACAACTTTCTTCAGCACATCAGGATGCCACTGCACAATTTCCAAATGCAAACTCTCTTGGAAGCAGCAGATTTTCTTCTGTGACAGTCACATTATGGCAACTGTTATAATGGTGCTATATGCACCTTACATGATATGGTTGATGTCATTGCATCAAACCTTTGTTTGGAACTATAAATTGTCTTACAGGAGGGTAATCCCCTCATTAAAAACATTGATAGTGACACTGGTTGCATCAGTGGAACAGGTGAAATGCAATAAAACACTGTCGTTGCCATGCAACACTAGGTTCACAGAAACATGCACTATTATTAGCAATAGCCAGCCAACTTAGAAGGCTCTACAAACATTAACTGTTTTTTCTCAGATGAGCGACATTCTCTCGAGATTGTGAAGGACAATGTTTGGCATTCATCCCAGAGATAGTTTGGGTGGAATTTCCCAATGGTTCACTTGTTAAGGAAGCAACAACAAATCCAGTGGATCGCTTTCTACAGATATATGTAAAGACAAAAAAGAACTATCCAATGACTTGCTCTTCTGTACATTGTGTAAAACAGTGCTCACAGTACTGGATGATCTTAAGCATCTTGTCCCAGACACGGTGCTGCACACAGCCCTGGTGCTTTGCCACATCAAGCAGAGCTTCTGATTCTTCCTCTGGCTCCTCTACACTGCACCGAGCCCTGGGACAAACAGTACATATGAGCTACCATACTACAACTTCTGCATGGTCTGCATTGTGTGTGTGTAAAAGTTGCAGGTCAGCATGGCTTTTGTTAAGTAAGTGGCGGAGAAGGATGCCAAAGTGTAGACATTTTTCTGCTAGTTAACATAGGTGTTTCGATATCCCGGTGTTGATGAGAATTGTAACATTTAAAAAAGGCATTATTAATTCCATGTTAATAATTGTATTAAGATTATTTGGGCTACAATATTTTAATTAGTGAAAATCGAGTTGCAGATTGTCTCAATATTTTTGAGTTTTTATTTGATGTACGTGTTCGCCATCAATGATCCATACAAATTAACCAAATTGGTTTGATGTCTTTAGAAATAAATGAAATAGATGGTGGGGCTTGAGGACAAGTGTGTTGTTTGTGTCTGCCTCAACACTGTAACACAGGCTAGCTAAAAGTTGATGGTTAAATAACAATCAATAATAAATATGAAACTGACAGTTTAAATTATTAAAATGTGATATATATGTTCATGTTCAATAAAAGTAATTTAGTCTAGTTTAATTATATGAGAACTGCCTTTTTATTAGAATGAGGGGCTTACCTTTCAGAGCTCTTCTTATAATTCTGTGGGGACAAAAAATAATAGGTTTCAGAGTTTTTTGTCATTTCATCACATGCTCGACATTAAAATAAAAAAACTCCAGAGAGGTCTAGTCTGTGGATTGAAACACCTTGTTAATGAAAGAGGTCGGATGGGTTGGCGCTGACAGAAATATTAGAGTGACTCAGATAACCACTGATAACTGTGGTTACCATCGAAGAATCCGAGTGAAAAGCACCTCGTACATAAGGTGGATGGTCAGGTTCCACTCTTGTCAACCAAGAACAGAAATGGCATGGGTCAAAACTGAGAATGAGCCAGTCTGAGAATTGTCGCGGACCATGTTCGTCACTTTATGTCAACAGTTGACAATAAACTAATGAATACTTCCAGGAGGCTAAGATTCCAGGTCATGAACCGAAAGATATCTCAAACCGTTTCAGTACAGTCCAGGACAGTATTTTCAATGTCCTCCCTGTCATCAGTTGTAAATCCAGTCGAAACTCTTGTGTAATTTGTACCTCAAAGAAAGATACTGTATTGAGAGTAAACCAAGACCATTCTCATGGTGTACAGCATTTGATAATATTGTGTGTGAGTGTTTAAACGCAAATAACATCTTTGAGGATAGACAACCAGACTACTTCCTGTAGAAATTACCTTAAGAAAGTGGATGTTGTCCAAGCCCATTGCGTCTTCTGTCTCTCTCATACTGTTGGTCAACACTTGTATGTCATCGTTGATCCTGTCAAACTTTTCTTTCATCCTGTGACTCTTTTCCTCTTCTTCCTGGTTCAGCTTTGACATCAGAGTAGCCTCCTCATCATTGAGGTACTGGTGCATCTTCTCAAACTCATCCCTCAAAATCTGGGCTGTTTGTACAGATTGACTCTGACAATGGGGTAATAAGACATCATGTTAGAAGATTGTTCGAAACACTTCATATTCAAATAAATTTCTCACTTGTCATTACAAAGCACTTATTAATGTTGTATACTACATCACCATGTTCTACAACCACTAGTCCATTAACTCGGGCGCTGTCACCCCTGAAAGTGCCTCTCTCCCCCACTTTTCCACCTATCTCTCCTCTCTTCCCCAATTCTCTCACCCCAACCAGTTGCGGCAGATGGTTCTAGTCTGGTTTTAGAGGTTTCTCGCACATTTTTTTTATTTATCTCCACAGTCTCCAAATATCTGCTCAAATGTTGGGTTTCTGAATCACTTTTAAGGTATTGTATGTAAAGTGCCTTGAGATAGTGTCTATTATGATTTGGCGCAATACAAATAAAATTGAATTTAAAATCCGAACTAGGATTTACATTGATATGACATTTGACGTTGGGATTGCATCTGATGTTGGCATGTTATGAATTCAGATATTGCATTCACTAAACTTTTTGAATAAAGTGTATAGAAAAGAGTACTCTTTCCATTTGAGTGGAGAAAATGTATGAGCCAGTTTATTTCATTACCATTGTGATATGATTGTGGTATTACTCCCAGCCAAAGGAACATCTTCGTCATTGAAACATTATATCGTTGGAGGTAAGGACTACAAGTAATGTTATAAATACAAATCCATTTAATGTGAGCAACTTTTTTCTCTTTTTCTTTCTCTATGATTTAAATGCCACCTTCACACCTATTATTTTGATCCAGACTGAAGTGAAAAGTCAGAAGGTGTAGACAAGGCAAGTTTAGGAGCCCACGAGTTTTCCCTCCATTATATCCTTATTACTGCTTATTGTTGGTAAGTGAGGAAGTTGTTCAATCTCCATTTGTTTGCTCAATGTGGGCCTTATGAGGTATTAGTACAACCCACATATTTTATTTCCCTTAATAAATATGGCATATTCTTCTTTAACAGGTACTAACATGTATAATGCAGTTTAAATAATCTAAAAATATATTATTTCCTCGCTTGTAGCTTGGGTTGATTCAGGAGCCAAACTACTTGTGACGTATGTATGTCACTACCGTGAAGTATGTCAGCAGTATGAATCACACTTCTTCTTTCAAAACAGCTGTAATTTCCTTATAACAATTTTTCATGCATCCTTTAAGCAGTACCTCGATATGAGTGGCAGTATCCTTCCAGGTTTCTCTGATGGATGTTAAACTGTCCAGCTGCACCTGGAGGCTTTTGATAGCAGATCGCAACTCTCTCTACAGACAGAATATCAAACATTAGTCTACAGAACTGGTCAGTTCCATATTTGAAGAAGAATTTTGGATGAGAGGGGACACGTCTTCAAGAAACACAAGCAAGTCCTGTTGCATATGTACAACTTCTGAAGATACCCTGACCTGGATAACTGATAACCTTAGCAGACACATTACATAAAGTACGGATCAAATGTATTTAGCATAACCCACTGTTATAATTAAATGAAATAAAACACTTACATTTTAAAAGGAAGCATAAAATACATTCAAATAAACCACTGTTGTAATTGTTGAGTAGGGTTCGGGTTCATTATCTGTACACTTATCCTTTGAGGGTCAAGTTAATCCTATAATCCCAGCTGATATTTGGTGAGAAGCAAGGTACACCCTATCAATCACAGGCAGAGGTGTAAAAAGTACTGAAATATTGTACTCAAGTAAAAGTACCCATCTAAAAATCTACTCAAGTAAAAGTAAAAAGTAGTTCATTTAAAATGTACTTTAAGTAAAAGTTACTTAGTTACTTCCAACAACTTGATGGGGGCACTCCTATACAGTGCAAAAAAGTACAAGGGGTCATAAATCCAATCCAAAAACAGTAAGTTTTAATTAAAGAGAATCAAAAGAAAGCGTTCATTGAACAAGTTCATTTTTGTGAGAACGTTGAACTGAACGCAACTTAATGACAAATAATGAATTTGAACAGTGCACAGGTTCATATTATCTGAGGTATAGCTCCTGAGGAGAGGCGCTGTCTAAATCAAATGCTTGCACCATGTCATTGCGATCATTGTTGTGTTTGAAAAGAAATGCAGTCTTACATGGCAAAATACCGTCTGAAAGTTGCAATTCCGTTTTTCGTTGAAATTCGTTTAAAAAAGAATATATATATATTAAATTTTCGAGGGGGGGGCGCCAGGAGGGAAGCTTGCATAGAGCTCCAAATGTGCTAGGTCCGGCCCTGTGTAATGCAGTGATTCTCAAACTGTGTGGTGCGCCCCGTGCGCGAGGAGGCATAACAGGTGGAGCGCGTGACCGGGAGGGAGAAATGCGAGGCGAAACTAATATTATAGCCGAACTGATGTATTGACATCCGCATCTCTTTAACGGCGGAGCAGTAAACGAATCGCTCTTTCGCCGGAGCCAGGGATTGGCAACCCGCGGCTCTGCAGCCGCTCCGCGGTGGCTCCCTGTGCAGTGTTGTGAATGTCGCCCATAGTTTTCGCGAACAGTAAACTTTACGATCAGTTTTCATATGATGAACGTGCACGTGAGGGAACGTCATCCACTCTATGCAGCATCTACCACGGCAGTGAGAATTGCCTTGCGCATTCAAGTGTCATTTTTTTTTACTTAGTAACGAATGTAATTCCAATGTAGCGAAGTACAATACTCCAGTCAAAATCTACTTAAGTAAAAGTAAAATTACCCATTTCAAAAACTACTCAAAAAATTACAAAGTACTCAAAAAAACTACTCAATTACAGTAACTTGAGTAAATGTAATTAGTTACTTTACACCTCTGCATTTGAGTAAACCTGAGATGAGATGACCCTGCTCATTATCACTGTTTTTGTACACGCATTGACCTCCAGAGTATCACCAATTGAGGTCTATGTGAGGATGCAAATGACTAATTATGAGCCTCCAGTATTTAAAATGACTTTCCCCGCCTGGCCCCCTAGAATAAAGTCCACAGAAACACAGACCATAGGAAGAGATCCTCCGCAGGATTCAGTGCAAGCAAGTGAGGGGTTGATGGCATTTTTTAAAGGCGACAGACACAAAAAATGGAAAAAATAAACGGAAAGAAAATAAATACTGGCACCACACACAGACGAAGATGTGAAGTGAGATTTTGTTGATGAGAGCCAATGCTGTCAATGTGATGTAAACAAAAAACATATTATCTCTGCATCCGGATTACTATGTTATGCCCTGCCTCTGCACCAAGTTCACCTGAATCATGTGGAGGATGTTTTGTTGTTGTGAATGAGTCTGAGCAGAGAATCTCCCGGTAGTTGATCATGCTGTTTATGTGTGAAAGGAGAGCTCTGGAGAAAGTCCAGACCCAATTCTCAGGAGTTCCTCCGGAGGTCATGTCTTAAAACGGCTTATGACATATTATACAAAGCTTCCACAGTAGGTATCATCTTACTGTTTTCAGATTCTGACCAGCACTTCTTAGTAAACTGATCTTAATGTGTGAAATAGGTGCAGGATCCCTTTAGGACTTGTTGTTGTAACACGACCCAACTATTCAGGTCAGTGAAGTTTGTGTGCTGTCTCTGTGCTCTTGTGTCTGACCTTACAGTTGTGAACAGCCTCCTCAATAGAGCAGCACTGGTGCTCTTCATGCCCGTCTGTCTGACACTGCTTGCACACCAGCTTCTCCTCTTGCAGACAAAACACAGTGAGCGCTTCTCCATGCTGACCACACAGGTCTTCCTTCTCTATCAAGTTATATCCATCCTCTGCTCCCTTGACACTCTCCTCTGCAGCTCCAGGCACGACTCCGTGTCTGCTGGGCAGATCTTGAAACAGGGCTTCCAGCAAAGTGTGGAGGACTGAGTCCATCAGCTGTGATCTGTAGCAGATTGTGCAGGCAGCCGGGCCCAGCTCTCCCTGACTCAGCTCGATACACGAGGGACACAGTTTGTGGCCACAGGGCAATGTCAGGACGCCCAGTGACTGGCAGCCTGGACACTCGTTCTCTTCTTCAGGTTGGGTTGAAAGCTGATCCTCAGATTCTCTGTCCCCAACAGTGGTGTTGTCTTCATTTTCATTACCAGGAGTGTTTACATCTCTGTCTTGCACCAACCTCTCTTCTTCTTCTTGGTCAGCCATGACAGTGCTACACACAGCTTTTTAATTTTAGCACAATGTAACTGCTATTTAGCTGAACAAGATTTAGATGTTGCCCCTGACTGTGCCTCCCAAAGTCTGAGCTTTGCAACAGGTTGCAAAATCATTTAAGCTCTCTGTCACTTTAAAGTCCTCCCCTCAGCTGCTATACACCCCCTCCCTGCTGAGAGATGGGAGCCACATGATGTTAATTATAATTAGTTAAAAACGAGTTGTGTCTTTCAAAAAGAGATGCACAGAAGAAATGTGGTCCTGTACTACGAAGAAAGTTTGACAAAATAAACTCCAACATATGTATAAACTAATGGATATTTCTATTTCAAACAATATTTCATATTAAAAGGGGATATTATATTCTTAATTTTCTGTATATGTTTTATTTTGTCGTCTTTTTCATTCTCTTGTCTGTCAGGTTTTGTTGAAGCAAAATGCAGTGCAAAAAGGTAGTGAAACAAAAGGTGTCCTTTAACGAAAGGCAAAGTTCTTACAGAGAACCTAAATCCAAAAATCCAGGAACTTAAAGAGGGTAACAGGAAAAACAAGTTAAAAACTAGGAGACATTATGAATACAAATACAATCTAAACACAGGAAAAGACAATAAACCAAATAGTCCACAAACAGAAACAAAACAACGAAATACTAAATAGTCAAAGTCCAGAGGCATGGCATTGTCTACCTCTGGACTTGTATGCTGCTGTAACAAGTAAATATTCCTAGTATGGGATGAATACGTTTTAACTTATGTTAGTGTAGCCAGATTTGTGCGCCCTCCCTGCCTCTGCGGGGCGTTCGACCGGTTGTTGTGACGCGCCGGTTGTTAGGCAATGTCATGAGCCCTACTTAAGCAGACAGCCGTGTTTGGCTCGCCCTCCCTACGGTTCTGCTTCTCTTGGGTGGGTTTTGCTAACGAGGAAGAGCTAGTCGCAGCGGAGCTTGGTGGGTTACGCAACAGCCGGGTTCTCTCATAAGATATCTCTCTCAGTGCGACTGACTGCTGGCGCGGGATCGCTCCGCCGGGGACCTTCGGGTGCAGTAAGGCGTCAGCGTGGTAAGTAAGGTTGTCTGCCATCTCATGTTTGAATTACCCCAGCTGAATCGTTATGTAACACCACAGCTGGACTCAGCTACAGGTGGGGAGACTCCCTGCCTCCGGGTTGCTGGGATGGTGCCTTGGCCTTATAGGGTGGTGCGTATTATCACATTAACTCCTCAAATTCTGATTTATTACTAAATTTGTTATCTGCCTTCATAGAGGCCCTGCTCCTCGTTGGCAGGCATTGGCCACCGTGCCTCGGATGGACCTGCTGTTCTGGTTTTACCCTTATTAAATACTGGACAACATTAAACCGACATTTTCCAGTGTCTGGAGCGACTGAGAAAAGGCCCAGAGTGACATTATAGACTACCTGGCTCAGCTTAAGGACTTAATCATCTTTTTTAGAAATATCCTAGTCTCCACTGTGACTCCACGCTCACCTTCACAGCGCTCGGAAGGTTCACGTCGAGGGGACGCCCGATTTTAAAGTACCATTTAACCCCATTTGTATTGTGTTTTTATAGGTTTGCAGTTTATTTTGTTGCTTTGTTTGTTGTTTGGTTTAACTTGTTTTCAATCTTGACCTGTTTCAATCTTCTTTTTATTGTGGTCAGGTGCTGTGGGCCGGAGGCGGCGACCCAATTCCTGGTGGTGGGGGTTCTTCACGACCCGTTTTGTTTGGTTTGCAGTGTCACGGATGGTTTGTTTTTTTAATCTCTCCCCCTTTTCTTTGGTATTTGTCACCACGGTAAGTCCCACCCCTGTCCCCTTGTCAAGTATTTTAATTCAGGTGTTAACTCATGCTTTGTGTGTTCCTTGTGTTTTTGGTTATATGAATTTGATTTATTAAAGTGTTTTTCTATTAGTTTAAACACGTCTCTTGCCCCTATGATTTCAAGAACCTATGCTGTTGCACTTAACATATATTAATATTTCCTAGAGGTGAAATTCCCCAGGTGGCGTTGTGGCAACTCTTTCAATATCCCCGCTTTCCCTCACGCTACATTAGCATTTCTTATTGTATTCAGAGTCTTCGACAAGGATGGTAACGGCTAAATTATCTTATCCTGAAATAAGAAAAATTAAGAAGACACACAAAAGTTGAAATATTTGAGAATAAAATTGGCTGATGTGATAATAACATCATCATAAAATAATAAAAATACCTTGTGTTGTTCTTGGGTCGAATTGACCCAGAGTGTGTCTGTGTGCATGCTTGTGATCATCCGCAAGTCCTGGCTGTTCAGGTAGAGGGTTAGGGTAACCCAAGGATTGTTATTATCCAATTTTCCTGGGTGTAGTTGAGACAAATGGATTGTCATTCTCAATTCTTCTGGGGGGGGCAATTAGACCCCAAGGGAGGGCGCTGGGGTGCTGCAATGTGGGGTCAGTCAGACCCACACATGATTCCAATGGTTATCTAGAGGGGTACATAGAGAAGCCGGTGTCCCATTCACCGTGTGCCACCCTGCCTGACCATGCGACGATATTACGTCGGCGCGTTTGCACGATTTAAACAGCTATTTTCCGAGGATCCCCCCCATGCCCGAAGAGGATGTAAAAGAGCCAGACCTAGAAGCGGACGGACAACTAGATGGAGTAGCAGAACGGGAAGAAGATGGATGACGTGGAGGACAACTTGGAGGATGAGGTAGAAGACAACGGTGACGACCCAGTGGCTGATGCTTCTTCAGATTTCTCATCCTTGGACGAAGAAGAAGAGGGCTGAGACCACGGCTGCACCACCAACCTCACCGGACTCGTGGAAAGAGAGACCTTCAAGTCAAGAAACAGGGAAATAATATGGGCATCGTGGGCGTACGGCCGAGAGGGGAGACGCTGTTCCTGCATGCGAAGTCCCGCGCCGGTGACATAGCCTTGACTTTCCGACGTAAGACAACATCATCCTGGAGGTGACGAACGAGGAGGGTTGTTAAAAATACAGTGACGAAAAAGGGATGTATGAGACTGACCTGCGCGCCTACGTAGGGCTGCTGATCTTAGCAGGCGTTAACGGGTCCCGGGGCGAGGTCGCCACCAGCCTGTGTCACCCAGTGAATGGCCGGGCGATATTTCGTGCCACGATGCCCCTAAAACTATTCCACACGTACTCCAGACTGCTGCGCTTCAACGACCGCGACACGAGACGAGCCACAGACAAATTGGCGGCCTTGCGAGATGTCTGGGACAAGAACCAGCAAGCCGGCGAAATGCGGGATCAAGTCGTGGGTGACCTGCGATGCAAAATCCAGCTAGACTTGGAAGATGCAAGTGTACAAGGAAAGCTGGGCAACGGACGCCCAGAACGGAACTTGGGGTTGCAGGCCGACATCAGCGACCGCCCGGATGGGAAACCGGTCATCGTCCTGGAATACAACCGCAGCAAAGGTGGCGTGGACCTAGACTTCTGCCTTCAAGTCTAGGCTAAAAACCCTTTTACTCCCTGGCCTTCCTTTCCCCCTAACTGTTCACCCCCTGTTCTTGTCTATGTGGGGTGTCCTGTTATTGAATGTTATTGCACTTTGTATTGGATATTAGGACTTATGGTCAATTTGTATTGTTATATTGTATTATTTGCCTTTTATTGTCATTGTACAGCACTTTGGTCAGTTTATCCTGTATTTAAATGTGCTCTATAAATAAAACTTACTTACTTACTACTTACAACCTAGACAAGGTGATCGGAACATACAGCTGCAGGAGGATGACTGCGTGCTGGCTCCTGGTTGTCTTTCACAACATTATCTACGTCTCCTACTACAACGCCTTCGTTATATGGAGAGAGAGATCAACCCAGAGTGGATGCTGGGTAAGCTGAACAAGCGGAGGGTGTTCCTAGAGCAGCTGGGAAAGGCTCTCATTTCTCTGTTCATCGAACGAAGGGAGTGTATCCCCCGCACGGTTGTGATAGCCGTTAAAGCCGCCGCCACACTGAGAGCTACAGTCCACATAGACGCTCGAACTGAGTGTCCGGCCTCTTCCACGGCCCTAGCAGCAGTCCCGCCCAGGGCGAATAAGAGGAAGAGGTATCAGATATGCCCCAGGAAAAAAGACTGTAAAACTTGCATGTTGTGCGCCCCGTGTAACAAATACATCTGCAAGGGCTGCTCACTTGTTTATTGCCCTACGTGTGTGTCATAATATGGTGGGGGAAGCAAGCACAACAAAAGGGTTAAAAGAAAATTTAATAGAGAGAATTGCCCTTTACACCTGGAGATTAAAGGCCCCCCTCAAACGCAAATGTTTCCGTCATTGGACCTTACAGGGATAGTTCATTCAAAAATAGGCATAAGGATAAGTCGACTACTTAATTAACTGAATTCATTATGTGATTCGTTTTCTTGTGATGCCTAGGCCTACCGGAGTCTTTTTCCCTTGTTTTTGTGCATTTATTCTACAAAGGAACTGCAATACAACAAGAGATTTCATTTTGGACCTTCTGCCGCCCGACCGAGCAGAGGAGTTTGCAAAGGACTCGAGCATGCTGCTATCTCCGAGTGTGTCATGGTTTTGTCATAGGACTGTTTATTTTACCCTCTTTATGAGGAGTTTTTCAGATAGATTATTTCCTCCTTGTGTTTCATGTAAATCCCTGTTTGTTTCTATGTGACCTGTTCCCGTGTCTCATGTTTTGCCCTCCCTGTGTTCTGTTTCATTTTGTAGTTTCTGAGCCGTGTGCGTTTTCTATCTTAACTTCATGTCTTAGTCCTTTTTCCCACCCTTGTGATTGTCTGCACCAGTCCTCATGTGTTCCACCTGTGTTCAATTGCCCCCGCCTTCCCTGTGTACACAAGTCTCTGTGCTTCCCCTTGTCGGTGCGTTGTGATTAATGCATCGTCTCATGTGGTTATCATACCCTGCATCATCTCTGTCTCGTGTAAGTTCCTTGAAACATTATAAACTTGATCATCATTCTTTCAATACTCAAAAGTGGCAAAGACATAAGCCCCACACGATTCATGATTTTAAGCCAGGAATAGTTGATTGTCCATCTTTTGAAAGCGGTGCTACCGAGCAATCTGATGATGACATAACATCTGAAGAAGAAATTTGGCACAATCTATTGAAGTGAAGTTAGCCTCGGTCCTGCTTAAGTTGGTACATTGTATGGTGCCATGTGCAGCCGTAACCGAACTGCTTGATGAGTTACAACATTTAATTGGTACTGCCTCTATCCCTGTAGCCCAGAAGACTATACTGGACTCCTTAAAAAGTAACAATTGCATAGTTGATGAATCTCTTGTAAACGAGTTAGCGCCTCTGCTTTGCCCTACAAATCCCATTAAGCTGCAGTAGGGAAGGGCGGCCCTCTCTCGACTGTATGGAAAAGGAAGGCATATTATAGAAAAAAACTTTAATGTTGTGGAACTAGTGCTGTCAAAAGATTAAAATATTTAATCGCGATTAATCGCATTTATGTCATAGTTAACTCAAAATTAATCTAGATTAATCGCAAATTTGTATCTATTCTAAATGTCCCTTCATTTATTTTTTCCCCATACTTTTTTTTTAATGCTCTATCAACATGGACAAGTGGATTGGCTTGCTTTATGCAAATGTTTTATTTTATTGAAAAACAACATTGCCAAACAGGGCGGTTCAAAATAAAATTATAAAGTGCACATTTCAGGTAAACAAGGACTCTGGCTTAATATTTTCTTTTTTTCAAGTTTGCTGTGAACGTAGCAGTCAGGCCTCTCAAACAGACAAGCAACAAAATAACAAACAAACAAAATACACAGGCAAGTGTCGGCCTACTTTGAAATAAATTAAACACAGAACTTTGTTAGGGCTATTTGAGTCCTCCCCATATTTGTGGAAAATTTATGAAATAAGAAGTACCCTATTTTGAAATAAATAAAAACATATAGCTGCAGCCTAATAGCTTAAAATATATATTTTAGTTGGCGAAATATTAAAACAAAAAGCGAGAGCAGGTCAGACTGGAGGCGAACACAGATCCTGAAGCTCGGTAGAAACCAACTGCAGCTTCTGCTCTGATCAAGAAGCTGAGGCGCTGATCTCTGATCAGCTGAGACCAGAGAAACTCTGTGTTTTCACTGTTTCCATAGTTAAGAAGCAGTCAGTCACTGAGCTCTGATCTCACTGTGTCTCTCTGAGCGAGTGCGCGGGGGCATGGGGCGGGTCTACGATGCGCTATCTGGAACCACACACACACACTCGCCCGCTCCTTGTACTTCATGACGGCCTGATACGATGACGTTTTAAAAAATGATTGTGACTTAGTCAACCACCAACATGCAAAAGCGTGTGTCACACGGCGAAAGCGTGAGAGTTGGCAGCTCTGCGTTAATCGCGCGCTAAAAAAATTAACGGCGTTAAAATGGGTTTGCGTTAACGCCGTTAATAACGCGCTAAACTGACAGCACTATGTGGAACCCATTGAAAAAATTTTTAGATCGTAAGAATAGTAAGACTTTTCAGTATGTGCCTTTACTGAAATCCTTGCAGCAACTTTTAAACTGTGAAACAACACTAAATAAGGCTATCGTTTGAAGGAAAAACATCCAGTGCAGAGTGATAAACAAGTATACAGATCATTTTGGGATGGACACCTCTGTAAAAGTAATGCTATTCTCTCCAAAGAATGTGCAATTTCTGTGATTTTGTATGTTGACGACTTTGAAATGTGCAATCCCCTTGGAACATCCCGTAAAAAACACAAAATCTGTGCCTTGATTTTAGGCAATCTGCCACCTGGTTGCACTTTTATCACATTAATGACTATGTTTACACTGTAGAGAACCTTATGCTGCAGTACTTAAATCTGTATGTTTACTTAGTATTAGAAATGTCTTTTCTTATCTGTTGTGCCTGTGCACTTTATATGTTTCACTGTGGGAGAGTGGGAAACGTATCGATTCCTTGCATGTCTTGAACATGTTAAGAAATTGACAATAAAGCTACTTTATCTTATTACTCCTCATTGTCCTCTATCCATTTGGCTGCATTGATCAATAGCAATGATGTTAAGGTCTATGGTTATGAAAAAGTGTTGGGGCCTTTGATTGCTGATCGCATAACATTGGAACAACATGTTTTTTTTTATGGAAAAGCTGGGAAAACTTTGAAGGGTACATTGCAGTGTGTTATTGATGATAACCTTGGCGCACACAGCATTGCTGGTTTTGTAGAGTTTTTCTGGCCGCTATATTTGCAGGTTTTGTACAGCAGATAGGTCAGAAATTCAGGACAAAGAAGTTGGAGCTTTCTATCTGAGAACTGAGGAGATTCACACAAATCAACTGGAAACCCTCGAAGAAAATTCCTTGAACTACTGTTATGATGTTAAGAGTAAATGTGTTTTCTCAGAAAAGCTTACCACTTTCAATGTTACTAGTGGTTTCCCTCCCGACATTGTCCCTGATTTATTCGAAGTAATAGTTCCGGTTGAAATATCTTGTGTCTGACTATGACTGTGATTCATTTCCAAAAAGCTTTAAACAAGGCAATAGAAGACTTTCCCTCTAAATGGAATCATAAAACCAATCGGCCCCACTCTGTTCCACTGACCTGTGCATCCAGGAAAACACAGATCCCCCGTTGCCTCCACTGGCGCCATGCTTGGCTTCCGTGTTTAGGGTAACAGTTAATCCTCTCAGGGGACGGCAGCCCACACCCCCTTCACCTTCGAGTCAGATGGTGACGAGGCTGGCATACCGCTCGCACCAGTTTGCTGTCCAATTGTCAGGTGTTGGCACACTGGATTAGCTCAACGCCCTCGCATTACAGCCTGGCAAACTCTTACCCATCGGTGTGTCCCAGAAGAGCAGAAAATTATCTAAACAGTTCCCCCCCCCCAGAGTCAATCCTCCAAACTGTGTGTGTCATGCCCTCTGCCTCATCTGCTCCCTAGTCTCTCTCGGTGTGTGTGTGTGATGAGATTAATTGCAGATGAGGACCTGGTGTGCTGAGTTGGGGCCTTGATTAACCAGCTGCCTTTTAAAGCTCCACCCCTGCTCTCAGTCTTCGCCGGACTATAGACTAAGTTAACTAATGTTAACTTAGTCTATAGTCCGGCTGTTATGAGATTTAAGATATAGAGTGAAATTACATCTGCTGGGTGACCACATGGACAGTTCAACCCAATACAATACGCTGAATTTATATATTAACGTGCAACATTACGAGGCAATTGGCTTTATATGAATCAACATCCAGGGAGTTCTTTAGTAAACTATATGAAAATCAACTGCACCAAGGCTGTGCAGAGAACTCCTGACTATACATTCCCCCAACGCTATTTTTATTTTATTATTTAAATCTTTATATGCTTACATTTCTACTTTTGCATGGAACTATTGTAACAAACACACTTTCCCCCTGGGATCAATAAAGTATTTCTGAACCGATCGCCGATCTCCCAATTTATACGAGGTGAGACCGGGGTTGAGGCCCACAGTACGTGAGCGTAGACTAAAGTTTGCTGTGCATGCCGCGAGGGATGAACCCACTACTGATTGCTTTAAAGCAGGGGTTGTCAAACTTTTGTAAGCTGGGCCCCCCCAAAGCTGGTTAGGGGTAGTTGGGAGATGGTGGTTTTTTTGTTGCTGGAGGCCATCACGTTTACCTTTAAAGAAGTCCACAGGCTTCTCTTTCAAGTCAGGGTGTTTGCTGTCGAGGGGCCTATTTCATTTGCATGGCTTCATGCTGTCATTTGCCAGCACCTCGGCAAACAAAACACACTGAGGACGTTGCACAGTCGTGCCAGTGACTGTGAAACAAAACTGCAAATAGCTCTTTTCATATTTGCGAAGCTTTGGCTTCTTCGCAACTGACACATCGGTTGCCTGACTTTTACGAATCGGAAACGTGTCCATAGTTGTGTTTGTTTGCTGATACAGTGTGTGTGATGTTACTAAAGTTCTAATTGCAGAGTTGTTGTTAGGATTTGAGTAAAGGTGCGGACCCCAAAGCAGACACGGAGTTGTAGTTGGTGATATGGAACAAAGCTTTATTGCCGGTGAGGCAGGAGTAGGCTGGAGAGGCAGGGTGCTGGCTGGCTAGAAGGTCCTGGCAGGTTGGAGGACGAAGAGCCGGGCAGGGAGGCACACAAGCGTTCTGGAGCGAAGAACAGAGTAGCAGTTAGAATAAAGTCCAGGTGAAGCAAAAGTGGTCTTGTACTGGCTGCGACTCACTACTATAGATGACGGAATAATCTGGCGTCGAAGTGGTGAGACGACCAGGCTTTTATTGCAGGGATGATTAGGTGGATTGGAGGCAGGTGTGCCTCCTCCTGTTGCAGTCACCAGCCAGCCACGCCCCCCTGCCACACACAACAAACAGGGAACACAGAAAAGCAGGAGACGACACAGCAACAAACTATAAACAGAAAACACCAACACCACAGTTGTGGTCTTTTGAGTGTGTTTGTATGTGTGGCTGTGAGCGACTTGCACATGAATAATGAATAAACCTGTGCTAGGCAAAGGTTCCTAACAAAACAAACAGTACACAATGTAGACAGGGACAGCACAGGATAGTATTCAAGTGCTGGTGTTTTATTTGTTGCAACACAGTGGATGATTGAAGATGTAAAGGTAGGTGTTAAGGAGAATAGGGCTAGCTGCAGTTAGAAGAAGTTAGCTAGCTCTTGGGGCTATGAGCTTTCTAAAAAAGCAAATTACTCCTTTGATCAGGCTACGAATAGGCCTACTGCAAGTGCAGGAAGGTATTACTAAGGAAGAAGTGAGTCTTTAAAAAGACTGTTTATAAAAGCACTGAATATCTGAATTATAGAGGAAACAAGGGCACAAACTCAGCAGGGTGTCGTCTCAGTGAGGGTGAGCGCTGACCATGCCTGCAGTTACTTTTATACTCTGAAGCGTACGTGCAACTCGCGTTCAAATGATAACACTCCTATTTTGATTGGAGGAACGAAACAGTATTTGATTTGTTTGTGTCAGTCCAGCCCCTTGCATTTCGCCACTGAGGAAGGTTTGACTTACCTTTAAGGGAGAACCACTCCCTTAAAGGGCTGCGCCTATACTCATAGAAACTAGAGTTACATTATGTATAGGCTCCGCCCTTTAGGGCTTTCGCTAGTGGCTTTATCCCTTGCACGCATGTGCAGCACTGAAAACTTTAGTCCACGCCCACTTACTGTGGGCACCTTGTATAAATTGGGGTGAGACCGGTCGCTCCCATTTTTCTTCAGCCATGAAGCAGCACGGAAGCTCAAACATCCGCTTGTGCCCGGAATGCCAAACCGGGTACATTATGTCAGATGATCTCCATCGACACTGCGAGTCGTGCCTCGGCCCGGAGCACGCCGGCCTGGCGCTCACCCCCGGAGCCAACGGTGCTTACCGCAAGCTCCTCGAGGAGCCCGAGAGACGCAGGCGAGCTGAGGCTTACGCTGATATGGACAGTGAAGGGTTCGGTGGGGGAAGAATCAGAGAGCGGCCTGTACCTGGTCCAACCCACCAGAAGAACCCCCCAGGAAACAGGGGAGGAGATTTTGACATTTTGGGGGGGATATGTGTGATAAGATTGAGCGAAGTTTTTGAAAAAAACATCTTCCCCAGAAAAGCAAATCCTTTAAACAATTTGTCCCGAGTCATTTGGCTCTGCTGCCACTGTTTCACACACATCCCCCACACTGTGTGAGCTGCCCATTGATACACGGCACAGACTCACAACATTAAGTCAGTACATTTCCTCTGTCACAAAGACAGTGTTCCTCCACACCTTTTTCTGCTGACAGTAAGTGTGTCCATGAGCCATCGAGAGCCGTCTCCGCGCCTCGTATGGACGACACACACACAGTAGCTGCACTCAGCGTCTCCCTTCCTCAAGGAGCGAGGGTTTGACTGCACATAAGAGATGCGTTCAGGAGCCTTGTAAAATAAAAGGACATCCTAAGCAACAGTTCTCTGACATCGACACGTCATCCCCGTGTCAGCGTCTGACCGCAAGTGCAGTTGAGAGCCTGTGTGCTCCGGGGGCTTCTGATCAGCCTTTTCGCTGCGAGCCCCCCATGGGTTGTTCCAGAGAGTCCTCCGATGCGAACAACGGTGGTCAAGGCTCTGGCTTGGCTCGTCACCATGACAACCACATCGCACCAAGCAAGTGTACACCCCCTCTCAGAGCATTACTCTGAGTGGCAGCGCGTATGTTTAATGGACAAATGGATGGACAGGATGTCAGCCCCTTACACTCTGCAGTTTGCTTTCCCCCCCCTGCGATTCAGCGGGATAGTGGAAACAATCCTGTCATCTCAGGAACATTGTTTCGCTCTTCAGTCAGAGCTACAGGAACTTTTAAGAAAAAAACCAGGTAGGGTTACTGATTCTCCCTCATTTGTTTTACTAGTTGATGGCCTGATCCAAGATAAAAGAGAGCTGCTACACTGAGCTGCTTGAGCAGTTTCCTGTCCTTCTGCTTTTGAAGTCTCTTTTCTTGGCGTTATACTGCAAATGTTGTAAATGAGATAAATCAATGTTGTGCATAATAATCAAGAGTGACTTACATAATCTATATAAAGCTGACAACACAGTACACACAGATTTTACTGTTTTCTGAGTGCTTAAAATCGTAATCAATAGTTACGATTTTAAATGAAACAAAACTAGTGAACTTGTTTAATATGTAGAACAGTAAAACTGCCTTTAAATTATCTGTCTGTCTCTCTCTTTATTTAACATGACACACGTCAGTAAACAGCTGGACAAGGCTTTTAATTCACGGATTTCGTGAGTTTTTTGTTTCTATGTTTTTTAGGAAACGTCAGACCAGTTGTGACGTAATGTTTTCAGCAGCGCTAATGTTGTGGTTAATTTATCAACAAACAAAGTCAGAGGAGGATTGAACACACGTCGTCATTACCTGTTTGTCTGATGCTGCGGGTCAGAGAAGAAGTGGATGCAGGCGTTTGGCGCTAGGAGGGAGGGGCGCGGGAAGTGGGAGGGGCTTGTGAGCGCCGCGGAGCATGTTGGGGCGAAATTCTCACAAGAACTCAAATAAATGCCCGTCAGATATCAAAATACATTTGGGGGGAATTGATGACAGAGTCATTTTTATTCTTAAATATTGATGAATGAAGAAAAAAATTGGGCTCCAGCAGAAAGAGCACTTTTCTCATCCAGGGCAAAAGGGCCCATGCTTGAGCACCACTAGGGGTCTATCTGTGCACGTGCCTGATTCCAGGGGATACAGTATCAGTACAACCGCCTGCTGTTCGGATATTCTCTGGCTCCACGCACTTTCTCCAAGTGTGTGGAAACGGCGCTGGAGCCGTGACGCAGGACAGGGATGAGAGTGCCATTCTACCTGGACAATCTGCTATTATTAGCTTGTTCCAGGGAGGATGCTGCGTTACAGACGAAAACACTGGTTTGTCATCTGCTGAATCTGGGCTTCACGATAAACTGGAAGAAAAGCTCTGCTCTCCCCGCCCAGTTCGTGGCATATCTGGGGCTGGAGCTAGACTCCGTCAGCATGAGAGCGCGGCTCTCACAGCAGAGATTAGAGGCTTTGACAGATCTTCTCCATCGCGTCACGCCCCCCCAATGTTGTGACAGCTTTCTCTGTCATGCGCCTGCTGGGCATGATGTCAGCAGGTCACGTGGTAGTGCCCCAAGGTTCTTGGATCGAGTACTGGAGGGACGGCTGTCAGCCATCCTCTTAGCTACGGAGCGCACGGGCACGTCATGGTTTCCATGTCTGCAACGGCTGATCTCAGGGTTGCCATGGGAGATTCCGTGGCGCGGGGACGCTCTCTCTCAGGCAGGAGGAGCGATCAGGAATTACCCGATGATATGTCAGCGTCTGTGGGCCTGGCTGCTGAACGGGAACATTAAGAGAGGCAAGGTCTCTCTCTCAAGATGTTGTGGGCACTATTCAAAGCGATGGGCCGCATCTACCAGAGCTTCGTACACATCCAAATGGAGCGCTTTTCAGCGTTGGTGTGTAGACAGGAGTCTGGATCCAAAGGAGTGTCCTCTGCCTCAGGTGTTATCAATCCTCCAGCTTTTGATGGATAAGAATTTGGCTTTCAGCACAGTTAAGTCATACGCTTCTGCTATTTCTTTCTGTCATGAGGGGTTCGTTGGCAGAACAGTGTTCAGC
This sequence comes from Pseudopleuronectes americanus, assembly GCA_038501795.1. Lineage (NCBI taxonomy): Eukaryota > Metazoa > Chordata > Actinopteri > Pleuronectiformes > Pleuronectidae > Pseudopleuronectes > Pseudopleuronectes americanus. Next base: position 1,758,724 of record CM076726.1, on the reverse strand, counting down.
CATCCTGACAAAACATTTCCTGAGGGGTGTAAGAAGAGACAGGCCAGTGTCACGTTCCTGACACTGGCCTAAATGCCTGTGGGATTTAGCACTGGTTTTACGTTAATTGGTAAAAGCTCCTTTTGAACCATTAGAGCAAATTCCGCTTAAATTTGCGTCAGTCAAAACAGCTTTGTTGTTGGCTTTGACATCTGCAAAGAGGGTTCTCTGTGGCACCTTCATGTCTTCGGATCCAAGGAGATGGCAGCTCGGCACTCTATGCCCTAATCCTGCTATTACAGCTAAAAGCATCACAAGCTCTTTCCGATCCAGGGTGATCACTTTGGAGGGTTTTTTCCCACCCCCTCACAATTCAGAGGAAGAGGCAACTTCCCATCCTCTGTCCTGTGCCCGCTGGCCTGTTATGTGGCGCGCACGGCCATGGTGCGACGTTCACAGCGTCTGTTTGTGCATTACAGGGAGCATTCTCAAGGGCTCCCCCTGTCGGCACAGCGCCTGTCTCACTGGCTCTGTGAGGCCATTTTACAGGCTTACCTCTCATTAGGGATGGATCCCCCACAGAGCATCAGAGCACATTCCACCAGAGGACCTTCTTCCTTTGCGGCTTTGCATGGAGGAATGACAGTTTTTACCTGCAGGATGTTTCCCGTTTCTCCATGACTCACTCTGTATTGAGTGTTTTCTCAGAGTGATGGTTTCAGTGCTGCGCATGCGTGCGAGAGCGATAAACCCACTAGCGATAGCCTTAAAGGGCTGCGCCTTTACTCATAGAATCTAGAGTTACAATACGTAACTAACGATTTATCAAGGACAATTGTTCGAAAGCCGCTGGCCTCCCTATTCGACAGTTGAAACTGGCTCTGTTTGATATAATCTCATCGTGTGTTGTGCTATGTCTGGGGCCAGAACCGGAAAAGGGAACGCTCTCTATCCTTTGCAACAAGCTGTGGTTAATATTAATAAGGATTGTTTTGCATGCAAGGACACCATGCCATTCATGACAAGCGTCACCTGGTATATTGAGTGTTTTTTCAGAGTCATGGTTTATTGGATGTCTCTGTATGAAGCTCTCCCTCCCATCTGTAGAGCTGTTTGAGTTCTACTCGTGTTTGCTGGATTGTTACAGTGCGTAACGTTTGTCTGCCACGTCTTACAGCAGTAGATTTTTCCTGGCCATTCCATTATGGAATTTTCTTCGTAGTCCATTATGATGCCTTGAATGGTTGTTGGTTATTAGGCAGATGTGTTTATGCTTGTGGTACTGTACAGACCCAGTGAGGCATGGACTACATCGAGCTTTGCCTTTAACCCACTAGCGATAGCCTTAAAGGGCGAAGCCTATACGATATAGAGCGTTAGTTACGTATTGTAACTCTAGATTCTTAGCCTGACATTGTCATACTCACAATTCTAGTCAGAATGTGAGTCTGATACCACTCCATTGGGCTGTGATTATGGGGCGTGTTTCAACCGAACCAGGAAAAAAAAATGCCTCTTCGCTCAATTGGATAGACCTACAACCAATCAGTGCAACGTAGTATGTGACGTATGTAAAGCGACGCATAGCTGTTGTCAACAGAGCTCAACTGCACGCATGCTGGAAGAAGTAGAAGATCAGTAAAAACGATTTTTGCCAGTGTTGTCAACCCAAGCGTACTCTGATGACGTGGTTGATCATCTGTCCATCATCGTATAAAGCCCGCCCTGACAATCTGATTGGCCCGGTTGATTTCGTACCAGGCATAATTTCTCCCCAACGGAGCGACTCCAGACCGAACTTCCTGACCTCAAATGTTGTGGGCGGGGCTAAATTTGTCTGGCATCCAGGCTACTAGATTCTATGAGTATAGGCGCAGCCCTTTAAGTCTTGGGCCTCACTGATTATCCTGATCATGGTGGCTGATGACCATGGACTATGATTAAGACAAGACTGCTTGATATACAATATTTATCCTCAAATACTCTACCATTACTGACAATAATACATCAATTAATTTACCATCCATAATGCTACAGTGTGTTTATTCTAATCATTGCAGCAAATACCCTTGTCTTTCTGATGTTCTCCTTAACACATGACATCTATTGCACTTTTGTCTGTCCTGGGAGAGGGATCCCTCACATGTGGCTCTGAGGTTTCTATGTTCTTTTTACCCTGTATTGTTTTTTCTTTATGTAGTTTTTCCTTAATCTTGTTGAGGTTACGGACAGATGAAGTCACACCTAGTTAAAGCCCTATGGGACAAATTGTTAATATGGGCTATACAAATAAAATTTGATTGATGATTGAGTAACTTTGCTCCAAATTTAGAAAAAATTATGAATTTGAACTAGTTCATCTTACCTTGCATAAAATTACCTTTGAACTAGTTTATTTTAAGTGTGAACTGGCACAACATTTGGTTGCAACTGGGATTGTAGGGAGTCAAGAGCTGCATAATATAAACAAAATTAAAAAAACTTTGGCTCAACTAATTGGCCACAAAGTAAAGTAAAGACGCCAACCGAGCACTTAGTTTCCACAAAATGACACATAAAAAAAAAGTATCTATCAAAACTATAGGTCTGGCCGAAAATAACAAAAGATGAGGAAGTCTGGGCCAGCCCACAGGGACCGTAGGACCGAGAGCTTCCTTCCCTAAACTAATATACAAAAGTCTGCCTAAACGATAAAGCCCGAAAAGTAGTATTGTACCAGACCTCCATCCTCAACCAGTAAGAAACCAAAAGAACCACATTCTCTATCATCATCATCATCATCATCATAAACATCATCAGGATGCTGTTGCTGCTGCTACTCCTACTGCAGCAAGAGAGAATGAGTGAGCCTCTACTGCACACACCATTAAATACTGGGCAGGGCCACAATCAGCTGATGCATCACACCTGTGAGAAGAGACAAGTTGAGCAGGGGGGGAGGGAAAACACAGGAAGGTGGGAGAATGTTGAGCTTTGAAAGTTATGAAAATAATATTAAAATCAATCCAGAATTTAATTAGCAACAAATGAATGAGATTATATGAGATACGGTTTGTTTTAGTTAAAATACAAGCAGCAGCATTTTGAACAACCTGCAAACGAGTTATTAAGGTTTGACTAAGGCATGTATACAGTGCATTGCAATAGTCCAGACATGAAAAGTAAGGCATGTATTAGCTTTTCTAGGTCAGGGAGAGATATAACTGATTTAATTCAGGAAATATTAAGTAGAATTTCACCACCACTGTACAGTTTTTTAAGAGAAGTCTCTGCTGAAACCAAAACACTGTGCTTGATATAAAGGATATCAGTTGTGTCCTCATATGTCACAGTCCCAAATATTGGCAATCTCATCCCCATATTCATGGCAAACTGAGCTGTTGACTCATTTTCTCATAATTCAAACTTCAATTGTCCTATTATTGTTTCTAAACTTTCTCAGTATTCCATTAAACTACTCAACACTTTTATCCAAAGCAACTTACAATAAGTGCATTCAACTATGAGGGTACAAACACAGAACAGCAAGAAGCATGTACCTAAGTACATTAATTTAGCACCAGAAAGAATAAACTGATCTTCAGTCACATACTTATCCTATATAAATGTACAATGTACAATTTAAAAACTATTATAATCCCTGCTTCAAGTTAATTTTGGAAGTTTTACTCTAAAAACATCATGTCAGTCGTTAACATCGACACGGTGGAGGGCTCGTCCATTCACAGTGTTGACGAGTCGAGGCGGAGAAGACAGGCTCACAATCCCAAAGTTATGGCAAGAGCTAAGTTCTCACCATGTTAAAGCCCTATGAGACAAATTGTGATTTGTGAATATGGGCTATACAAATAAAATTTGATTGATTGAAGTTACAAAGAGAAGCCATTGCTAACTAATAAGCTACCTTTTAGATCTGAATAGCGTGTTTACAAGTGTGGGATAAGCGAGAAAGTTGCTTAAAGAAGAAGAGAGCATCGAGTGCTTGAGCAGAACAAGTATATTTTTAACTATGTAAGAGCTGCTTAAATGTAAGAGTTTGTTGTCGTTAAGTTTTTTCATAAACATTACTTATTGTCCTGTTGTATTTTATAGGAAACTGCCCGTCTCTTTACACCTCTGAGGAAAATTGCCGGCGCCACAAAGCAGAGCGAGGGTAAGATTAAAGATGGTGTATGTTGTCATTGAACTGTGCTAATTGTACTGATTGTGTTTACAGCTGATTGAAGCTGGGCAGATGACATGAATCCATTCTTCCACAGGCAGGAGCTCAACGACCTGTGTGCCACACTTCAAATAAGACTAGAAGCTACACTAGATCTCACTGCTACACAACACAGACGTCTACACACTGGGGCAGATTCGGGCAGAGTCCCACAAAGAACTTATGACCCAGAGGCTGCAAAGAGACATTTCAAGCTTCACCTGATTAGTTGTTTCCTGGCTAGGCCAGTTGTGTTTGTACAATATTTGTGCTGTATGTAAATAAAGCTTTGACTCAACATATACTTTGTTCATGTTTTTTTTCCCCTCTACAATAGGTTCAACATATAACATCAAGCATCCCATGAATGAATGTATAGTCTTCATCAGCGGCACTTCCCAGCCCCCACCACTGAGCCACCGGGGTTAGTTTCTGCCCGTTTGTGTCACAGGCGTACGCGGAATTCGCATCCTGTAAACAGGCACTAACCAACTCCTACGAGTTTGCAGGCATTTGCAGTGGCGAATATTCAGCTTTTCGTCTAGAGCGTGCACGAAAAGCCGAAATTTGGCCACCAATGTGGGCATATTGTATAGACGGAAGATATCAAAAACCATTAATGACACTGCATCGGGGCGAGGATACAATTTTAGAGAACTGATAATTTAACTGCCGGATTGGAATATAAACTGGGGCACAGACTATTTATGTGAATGTTTTTTTTAAGAGGCGCTTAAATAGAGTAAGTGTGCTCCAGGCAAATCATGTTTTTTTGGAGAACAAGCTGATAATCCTTTCCTCATGTAAGCCCTGGCTGATTCAAATATTTAATCGGGGCTAGAGCTTTGAAAGGAAGGGCTGTATCTATAGGGAGCAGGCTTCCGGACAGATGTGTATAAATGTCTGGAAATTAAAGCGACAGAGAGAATCAGCTAGAGTGTTGTAATGCCTGCACTGTAAGCCCGGATAAGTAGAGTTTACTTAAAAATATGAGGAGATAGGTTGCCCTAAAAATGTTAAGTAATGGAACATGAAAACTCGAGTTGATTTAACTTAAAAGGCTAGAATTTGTATTTTATTTTCAAAACAATAAATGCCAAATTGATTTAACTTAAAAACTGTTGTCAGTATTTTTATATACTTAAAATATTTGGGCAAATAGGCCTGAAAAAGTTTTGTCCAATGAAAAATGAGTTGATTAAACTTGATATCATTTGTAATATCAAATACGCTGCCTTATTACTCTACTTAGGTTTGTTAAGTTAAAGTGAGACATTTTTCCTTATCTTTTATGATTTGTTGAACTAGAATACAAATATTTCATGACAAAAATGCATAATTTTTCTGTTTTATTTGTTTTATCATACAAAATGAAAATGAAGGCACATTATACCAGTTTTTAGACAACTTTTGACTTGTGAATGAGTGCCTTATTCATTTGAACATACAATATAAAAAGGTAAATATCCCTTTTAATACCTAACATAGCTACCGGTAGCTCCCAAGTTACAGCAAGCACCTGCAGAAAATGTAATACTCATGAATTATAACAAATTAAATAAAAGTACAATTACCGCCTTGGGGTAAATCAACATAAGAAAATACTTTGATTCATGGCAAAATTTAGAAGGTCTGAGGTAAGTGTGCAAGGTTGTCCATCACCACGCTCCCTTCCAATATGATCAATACTGTCAATGGGTTGAGTTGAGGATGTACTTCATCCACGCAGAGGATTCCCACTGCAGTAAATATCCTTAACAACAAGCACACTCAGAACTCCTCACTTAAAAACAATTTAATTCAAATAAAGGACTGATAGGACTTACATTTCTGGGAGCAGCTTTTCCACATCTTTTAAGCATGATGGAGACTAAAAGCAGCACTGCAAATTGTTTATCCAAATTGGAAGTCCAAGGCTGATGCTATTCAAATGATTACAAAATTTGTAAAATTCAACAATGGCTTAAAATAAAAAAAGAATTATGCCTCTCAAACATTTATAAAAAAATAAGTTACTTACATAGTAGTTCCTGAAGAATGCAGTGGGATCATCCCCCAAGATGACTGGCAGTCTCCGAAGAATAAGGCATCTGATATTTGTTGGCTCATTGACCGGGAAGATAATACAACAATAAAACACGTTTTTAGCATTTAATATCTGCATATTCTAAATTTTTAATCACCTTACTGCATTTTCAGAAAACGTGGTCAATGATAAAAGTTTGCATTGCTCATAGAGTAATTCATAAGTAAGTAATAGATGAAAAATGTCGGTGGACTGATTAATGTCTCACCGAGAGCCACTCTAATTCAAAAACACGCTTTCCACCATGTGACCTGACTCTAAAACGGCTAACCAGTGTAGCCGGCAAACTAAAATGTAGTCGCTAGAGTTAGCTTACTAGCACTCACCATATTAAACTGACCGCACCGCCGCAGTTGCGCCGCCGTCTACCTCTGCTGAATAAATTTGCGAAACCCCCGCTTCGTCCTGTGTGCTTTCACAGAGGCACGCCGGACGGGCCACACGGTTCAATTGGGTTGTAATACAGAGCGTTGTCCTTGAACGTAACAGACAGCGTACAGGTACCAAATGGTAAAAAACAAACGTCCCAAGTACGATTGAAAGGGAACAGGAATCCATACGCATGAAGAGAATAACTTCACCTACTTCAGTTTGACAGGAAAACATTAACTTTTGAGAAATACAATGAAATTAATTAAGGGGTTATACAATTTGGTGTCTCATTCATAGTAAATATTTCATTTAAATTAGTAAAGTATTCTGAGTACTACAGCTTCTCCTGGATATAAAGATGTGTGGTCACGTGGTCATGAAAAAACTCAAGTTTATACAACCAAAAGTTAAAGTTTGTGGTATATTTCAATAAACAGTTATCTAACCACTGCATTACTAACAAATGTAAGTGTATTCTACTTCAAATTAGTAGAATAGACTTACATTTGATAGTAATGGAATCATACTATGAAATGTTTTGTGTACATCAAATTACATTTTTCTGTTCATTTGTTATCCGGGTCTACAGTGGGCATCTCAATCGCTGTAATAATGAAGTTTTGAGTAATGCTGACCAGTTGACGCTTGGCATGAACGGCATGGTGTCCTCACATGCGAAACAATCCTTATTATGATATTAACTACAGATTGGATGTTGCAAAGGATAGAGCGTTCCCTTTTCCGGTTCTGGCCCCAGACATAGCTAAACACAAAATGAGATTATATCGAACAGAGACAGTTTCAACTTTGGAATAGGGATGCCAGCGGCTTTTCAGCCATTGTCCTTGATAAATCGTTAGTTACATATTGTAATTCTGGATTCTATGAGTATCTGCGCAGCCCTTTAAGGCTATCACTAGTGGGTTTATCCCTTGCGCGCATGCGCAGCACTGAAAACTTTAGTCCACGGCCACTCACTGTGAGCCCCACCCCGGTCTCACCTTGTATAAATTGGGATGAGACCGGTCACCATAGAGGAAAAACCAGTGAGGCCCAAGACCTAAAGGGCTGCGCCTATTCTCATAGAATCTAGAGTTACAATACGTAACTAACGTTCTATATCGTATAGGCTTCGCCCTTTATTCGTCAGAGGATGACTGAACACTGTTCTGCCACCGAATTCCTCATGACAGGAAGAAATAGCAGCAGCGTATGACTTAACTGTGCTGAAAGCCAAATTCCTATCCATCAAAAGCTGGAGGAATGATGAATGACAACACCTGAGGCAGGGGACACACCGTGGGATCCAGACTCCTGTCTACACACCAACGCTGAAAAGCGCTCCATTTGGATGTGTATGAAGCTCAAGATGTTGTGCGCACCTGGATAGTGTGCACAACATCTTGACAGAGACCCAGCCTCTCTAAATGTTCCCGTTTCCCCCACAGACGCTGACCTATTATCGGGTAATTCCTGATCGCTCCTCCTACCTGAGAGAGAGTGTCCCCGCGCCATGGAATCTCACATGGCAACCCTGAGATCAGCCGTTGCAGACATGGAAACCACTTTATTTTTATTTGCCTTTATTTAACCAGGTCGGTCCCATTGAGATACAATGACCTCTTTTCCAAGGGAAGCCTGGCCAAGACAGCAGCATACAAAAAATTTCAACAGTCACAAGACACACAGAAATCACATAACACAGATAAAATACATTTGAAAAAAAGAAAAAAAAAGATAAGGCAACAGGACTAAAGCTCCGGATTCCCACCAAAACAAGAACAAGTGCGGTATGAAGCCGCTCTAATTTCTCTCACACGGGTCTTCAAAGTTTCAAGGTTTATGAGGTCCTTTAACTTTAGAGTTTTTTGCAGTGCATTCCAAGCAGCAGGTGCAACAAACTTAAAACAGTGCTTACCAAATTCAGAGTGAACTTTGGGCATAATTAATAAATAAAACTCATTTGAACGTAAGCGGTAATTGCTCTGGGATTTAAAGATGTAATTACATAGGTAGTGGGGGAGCAGGCCCAAGATGGCTTTATAAATAAAAATATGCTAATGTATAAGGCGGCGTGCTGCCAGAGATGGCCACTCAACTCGAGCATATAAGATGCAGCGACTTAGTCAACCACCAACCTTTTCGTCTCGTCTCGTCAACGAAAGTTAAAATAGATTTAGTCATAGTTTTTATTTTCAAAGATCCATTTTCTTTACGTCTTTGTCTCGTCTTAGTAATGGGAAAAGGGTCGTTAACGAATATTTTTCGTTATAGTTTTCGTCAACGAAATTAACACTGGTGGAGACACGGGCACTTTCCTGCCTGTTTGGTTTTGGCGGCATTCAAGACAAGTCTTCGTTCAATGAGCTGATTTTCCACAAGGTTAAAAGCAATTTGTAAGTTGCCAAGGGCTTCGGCAAGAGTGGTGCCACAACAGTATATAACTGTGTCATCAGCATAAAAATGAAATTTGGCATAAGGGACATTACTGCCCAATGTATTTACATAAATAACAAACAGAATCAGGCCCAGAACTGAGCCCTAAGGCACACCAGTAGAGACATTTAGCAGTGTGGATGAGCTGCCTTCAAAACAAACACATTGTTTTCTATTAGACAGATAATTATTAAACCAGCCAACAGCCTGCTCAGATAAACCTATATCAAGCAGGCATTGCTTCAGAATGGAATGATCCACTGTGTCAAAGGCCTTAGAAAGGTCAACAAAGAGAGCTGTGCACACTTTCATGACGCGCCTGTGCACTCCGGAGCTTCGAGGATAGCTGACAGCCGTTCCTCCAGTATTCGATCCAAGAACCGTGGGATCAATGGACCCGGTGGAAAAGCGTAAAGGAGCATCCTGGGCCACGGCCAATGCGCTAACGCGTCCATTCCCAGCGGAGGAGTGTCCCGCACGCTCAGAGAAAACCACAGAGCGCACTGTGCTTTTCCTCGAGAGGCGAACAGATCCACCTCTGCTTTGCCAAACCTGTTCCAAATCTGAATCAGTAGTTCGGGAGGAAGGACCTCCCCTCGACATGATGTCCGCTCCCGCGTTCAAAACATTGGGAATATACAATGTTGACCGCCGTTGTTCGTTGGACCAGGTACAAGCTGCTCTCCGATTCTTCCCCGATTGTGGTGTCTGTCGTGCAGCCGGTAGGCCCAAAGAGGAGGAGGAGGAGGTTGGGGTTGGACAGGTGGAGCAGGGGTACGAGTCGCGGGACGCCTCGTCCGCTGATGTAAAGGAGCCTGGGGATCTCGTTGGTGATCCTATGGACGGGAGACTCAGGAAATGTGTCTAGTGAACCTGTCTGCCTCATCTGCGGTCTTTTGCATCTCGTCGAGAGCCGTCTGCAGTCGAGGCCTGAAGAGTTCGTCCGAACTGATGGGAGCCTCCAGAAGCTCCTTCCAACAGGTTGGATTGGTCCAGCCAGACACATCAGTGAATGAGCGTCTGCCAGGCTGGGATGCGACACGCCGCCACCGCGATGCAGGCACTCAGAGTCAGGAGCATGCTCGTGGCTTGAGTCAGGTCCTCTGCATTATCAGTCAAGAGGTGAGACTCAGGGTTCATAGAGTTTAACCAGTGTGACAGAAGAGCTACATTATTAGCCGTCGCTATCGCCTGGATAGCACACTGGTGCGAGCGGTCCACCAGCCTCGTCACCATCTGACTCAAAGGGGAGGGTGGTGTAGTTTAACCGTCACGCCATATGCTGAAGCCAGGCTTGGCTCCGGTGGAGGCACAGGTGGAAAGCCTTGGTGGGAAATCCCCACCACCCTTGTAATGGGGACGTACGAAAGAACTGGCGCCTTTAGTTTGCCAGGTTCTTCTGCTGCACTGGACAGGTATGCATCAATCCTCGGGAAACAGGGCCAGAACACGTCCTGCCAGGCCCTTCGTATCGGAGCGACGACCCCGATGAAGTCAACTGGCGCAGCCGCGGCTTGCGGAAATGGCACTGTCAGTTGTTTGGAAGTCGCCCCTTCTTGATGATTCCTGGCAGCTACTGCACGAGGGCACCAATGCCCGTCAGCTGAGTGGAGGCCGGAGGAGAATCCGTGTCGTCCGATCCCTCGAGCTCGAGGGGGAGAACTGCGGGAGGATATTGCTCTGTACCTCCGGGAGCGGAGTCAGTTGACTTCTCCAACCTGAAAACGTGCTGCGATGCGAACCCGTTACCGTCCATGTCAGCGTAGGCCTCAGCTCGCCTGCGTCTCTCGGGCTCCGTCAGGAGCTTTCAGAAGGCAAAGTTGACACCGGGTTGAGCGCCAAGCTGGCGTGCTCCGGGCCCAGGCACGACTCGCAGCGTGGGTGAAGGTCGTTGGACATGATGTAGCCGGATTGGCAGACCGGGCACAAGCGGGCGTTCGAAGTTCCGTGTTGCTTCATGTTTGCTGAAGAAAAATGGGAAGCGGGCGACCGGTCTCAACCCCAATTTATACAAGGTGAGACCGGGGTGGCACCCACAGTAAGAGGGCGTGGGCTAAAGTTTTCAGTGCTGCGCATTCGCACAAGGGATAAACCCACTAGCAATAGCCTTAAAGGGCGAAACCTATACGATATAGAACTCCAAAAACTCACAGATGCAGCGGCTACCGTGAATAACAGTCTGTCCGGGATTGGCCGTCTTGTGGCTGTTAAAAAACTGGTAGTTAGTATGTACGCACTTTCAGGTTAAAATGATTTCAAATTGAAAAAATGAATTGATACACCTGGCGACCTGTGAGGGTGCGCTGAGGACACAGAGGGGATCTGGTTTTAGTTTAGGGCCCATGATATGTGATCTGCCACAGGAGTCACAGGAGATGGTTTGATAGCCTCCGCGACTGGGCAAGTAATTTGGGCCAATTCAGGTTTGTAATTGTGCGATATACAGCGCAGCTTTGTTCGAAAAAGGCTTTGTGATACTAATAGAATACATTTCTTGTGATTCGCAAATAAAGGCCAGATAGTGTCCAGTTCTGGTGTTCTTTTTGGGTACACAAAGCAAATTGTCAGAGTTAATGCTGTAGCAACAAGGAACTGCCGATCTGTTTGGACCCGGATCTGCAGATCTCAGTGGTCAAATCGCGTAGTGATGCTTTATCACACTCTGGGATGGCAGAATGAGACTGTTTTGATCGGTGGTTCTCAACCTTTTTTCAGTGATGTACCCAGGGTTCCTACGGTCATGGAGAACCTGGAAAAATCATGTGTTTTTCCAGGCCTGTAAAAGTCAAGGGAATTTTTTTATATTCATATTTTCATGTCGTTCATTTATGCTGAGTTTTAAATGATTCATATGCTTTTAAAAAGATACGCTCAAAATATTACAGGCATACTTGGGTTTGTGTCATTTAAGGTATACTGTATGCCTTGGAATTGTCATTGTTAGTTTACACCGTAATTTTATAAAATATTCGCTCATCGAAATTTGTATAAGTTATTGAAAAGTCAGAGGGAATCCATTGGTCAAAATGTGTATGAACCCTGTGTACCCCCTTTGAATTTTTTTTTCAGCCGAATACCCCCTAACCAGCGCAAAGCATTTTTGGTTGAAAAAAAGATGTAATACATAGTGCTGTTAGAGTCCGATTTATTCAACTTTGTAACTAGACACTTTCGAATTTAAAACTCAATCAATGTGCATAACATTGCTAATTTGTAGTGGTCTCTCTTGAACAATTTGGAAATAAAAATATATAAAAATACTTTTTTATATGAAAAATTATTATCAACTTAAAGTGCCCTCTTTCGGGATCATAACAAAGATATGTTCTCAAACTGAACTCATGAATCATGAATGGGGGATCCCGAGGCGTTCCCAGGCCAGTGTTGAGATATAATCTCTCCACCTAGTCCTGGGTCTTCCCCGAGGTCTCCTCCCCACTGGACGTGCCTGAAACACCTCCCAAGGAAGGCGCCCAGTGGGCATCCTTACCAGATGCCCGAACCACCTCAGCTGACTCCTTTCTAAGTAAAGGAGCAGCGGCTCTAATCCGAGTTCCTCACGGATGGCTGAGCTTCTCACCCTATCCCTAAGGGAGACGCCAGCCACCCTTCTGAGAAAACTCATCTCGGCCGCTTGTACCCGCGATCTCGTCCTTTCGGTCATCACCCAGCCCTCATGACCATAGGTGAGGATAGGAACGAAGATCGACCGGTAGATCGAGAGCTTTGCCTTGCGGCTCAGCTCTCTTTTCGTTACAACGGTGCGGTAAAGCGAACGCAATACCGCCCCCGCTGCTCCGATTCTCCGGCCAATCTCACGCTCCATAGTACCCTCACTCGCGAACAAGACCCCGAGGTACTTGAACTCCTTCACTTGGGCTAAGGACTCATTTCCTACCCGGAGTAAGCAATCCATCGGTTTCCTGCTAAGAGTCATGGCCTCAGATTTAGCGGTGCTGATCCTCATCCCAGCCGCTTCACACTCGGCCACCATACTTATCTTAAATGTACACACTGTCAACACTGAAGAGTGCATTGTTGTATTGAACTGAGTGAGGGATTTAAGTGAGAAACTTGTGCTTCACTGAGGATCTTTGTCAGTCTTGGTGGCAGGGAGGCAACTGTTGTGATCAAGCTCTTCTCCAGGCACAGTCTGTTTATTTGACTTGTTTCGATAACAGTCTTTGCAGAGAAAGAGGCCTCACATCAATATGTGGAGGCCAAGGGTAGTAGCTGCTCCAGAGCTTTCTGGCCCAGGTCAGGGTGCTCCTGCTTCACACACACAAAAAACTTTGAGTGTGGATGTGGCAAAAGCTCTGCTTTCTTCAGGAAGCCACCCACGTTGTCATACAGGTTTAAAATGCTGGAGTCCTTGCCCTGCAAAGATATATACAGTTCCTTCAGTTTGCTGAATATATCTCCATTCCATTCTTCGCATAGCAAGGACCAGAAGCGCAGATCTGATTGACAACCTTCATCTAGAACCACCAGATCATGTAGATTTTGGACAGAATAAGCCAATTCTAATAAGCGAGATACGAACGAACGACCATGTTATGCGCATCGCAAAATTGAGGGGCTACTGCGGCAACCGAATGTCAATTTAACAGAATAATAAAACTTTGAATTCCATTTAATACAAAAAAGGTGCCATTGAGATGGGTGAAGTGGAAGGACTTTGAATGCATCGGTAATGTCGGCCTTTCCTCCATCATATATCCTTTTTTTACTTCTTTTGATAGGAGTTCATCAACCACTTCTGGCTCTTTGCATGCAGACTGCAAGTTTTTACAGATATGAGTCACTTTGGGGAGCCAGCATAAACCTGGTAAAAATCCTTGGACCAAGCCGGTGATTAGGTAATTGACAAAACCTCTACTCGGGTGTTTTGACAGAGCCATAGAGAGAGCAGGGACATTCACAGGAGTCGATGGATGCGTCGTGTTTATTTCCCCGGTTTTGCAGGACGAAGCCTCTTGGGACACACAGAACGTGGGTGACTGTCTGCACACCAACTACATATATGCATGAATTTACAATTCGGATATGTACAAGCATTCTCATTGAAGTTATTGCAGATTGATGATGGAAATACTGATGAGTTAGAGCCTGAAAATTGTACCTTTCGCTGTAAAGGATGGTTTAAAGAAGTAGACGCTGGATTTTTGGCCTGAGGCAGGGATCTTGAGGAAGACAATTCTTGTATTGCCGTTCTTGGACAGAGTGAGGTGGTCTGGGAGGAAGAACCGCAGATAGAGCAGGCTAGAATTCTCTGGCCAGTAAAATGACAGCTGATTAGGGCCAGATCAACTACAGACCAATTTAATAGCTGATTGAATTTTTGAATATACATGGCAGCTTTGCGGAGAAAGATTTATGATATTCATAGAAAAGTGAACCACCGTATGAGAGTGCGAGGTCCGAAATAATTGCTAAATAGGTGTCTAGTTCCTCTCTACGTATTGGAAAAACCTCACATATCGTATCTCTGAAGACACCAAAGGCGACGTTGAATTCGGCCAATGTTAGAGTTTTTGACAGTCTGGGATCGCTGTCTTTCAACACGACTGAAAAGTCCCCGCAATCCACGTAACGTTTATCCGCAGTTTCCGAACCAGACAAAATGATCTTTACAAGATTAACATCATGGCCTGCCAAAACAAAATATGACTGACATCATTTACTCACTAATTGCTCCCCTTTAATGATTTTTTATTTAATTATTCTCCCCATTTATAATTGTATGCAGAAAGATGTGACATTTTACCTGATAGAATGTGCTTCCTGAGGGAATCAGGAATTGCTGAAGCTGGAGGGAAGAACCTGGTGCCCACGGTTGGGGCTAGAACTGCAGTTCCCAGAGTCCTTTGTGGTGTGACGTCCGCTGGCCATGAAGTTGCCGTGGATGGTCCGGGCCTTTTTGATGATATACTGTCCGCGGTTCCTAGAGAGGCTGGAGGAGCACAGCGCTTCTTTGCTGGAGCTTTGCCTTTACCTTTGGAAGGAGCGCTGACTTGATTATCGGCGCCCGTGCTGCAGTGTGCGTCATCCTTCGGATTATCTTGATTTAAAAGGAAATCGAAGAGTTCCTCGTGGTTGAGGCAAGCTGGGACTGATATTTTTCGAGCATGCAATTCTTCCAAGATGCGGTGAATGGGCCATCCGGCGAGACGTTTGCGGGTGAGCTTCGGCGCTGATGGTGGGTTTCCGAATCGTTCTCGGATTGAACCTCGGCGGAGCGAACCTGGTTTCGGGGATGAATCCGACGTCTTCCTCTGAGGACTGAGCCTCATTCTCAGAATCCGAAACGGCAAGAGACATCACGATCGTCAGGACCAGTAGGTAAGATAGCAATCTCATTTAGTAAGTATGCTGTAACGCTGAGGCAATTGTCTGCAGTACTTTGTAGCAGTTAGGAATCCGAGAGAGAGTGATGGGAATTCCCTCTGCTTAAATAAACCGCCTAATGAAGTGGAGGAGTACTGTGGATGGTTGTGGCAAGTGGAGTATGTCACATGATGTATGTCACTCGCTGTATGTCACATGCTGTATGTCACATGATTGAAGCAGCGCAGCTCGAGTTGCCTGCCAGAACTAGCTCGCCGGCTTCGCTCCATTTTTGAATGGATGCTTATTTTAAAAATCTCACGTAACCCAGGGGTTTAGCGTTCCCCGATTTGAGAACCATTGGTCTACATTAATGTCTTTGCCTTGTAATACTCTGATTTGAGCGTTGCGGAAATATCAGCAGTCTGAGATGTGTGCGGCCCACATAGTAACCTGTTACTCGATAGTTGCACAGAGGAGGCTGATTATGGCTGGGCATGAAGGGGAGTCTGCAGCGTTTTTAAGTTTTTAGACGAGTGTCAATGCTCTGCATGATGAGGATTAAGGATTGCAGAGTGGGCATCAGAATATTATCTAAAACTGAAGTGAGTGCAGGGGTGCTGGAGAGGGATGATCTGTTACTTATCTTTGGTGGGGGCTTTGGAGAAGCTGCTTTGTTTGTCCTTTCCCGCCATGAACAGATTCAGTGGGGGAGCCGGCTGGAGTCGCTGAATGACAGCTGACTATAGAAGATAGGAGAAGGGATTAAAAGGTTGACAGCAGCCGCATGATTGGCTTGAAGAAAATGTGTCAGAATCTGTTTCTAAATCACCATTTAGAAACGCCCACAATCAGCTGATCAATAAGCTGTTAAAGTTTTCCTGACTGAACTTACGCTGAGAAATACTTATTACTTTTATAAACTTGTTATTGAATTACACAGTGCAGATGTGTGATTATATAACAGTTAAGATATGATTATAATATAGTGCTCGCTTGTACATTGTACTGTGTTTCCTCTGAGGGTTTGGAAAAGGGGTGAGGAGGTAATAACGGTGAGTCATTATACATCAGGGTTGAATAGCAATCATGCCACCACATTCATCAGGACTAAGTTTGTGTCACACACTGTATGACTCAAACTTGGTTTAATAAAGTGCGCTTTTTTTCTGTTTAAATACAAACAGTCATTCTCTGACGGAGCCTTAATAGCAATATGAGTAATGTCAATTGCGGTGACAGAAACAGAGATGTAAATTATCGTCATGGGCCTGGAGATCTGCGTGGTCCCTGAACACCTGTACTCTCGTAATTCACCTATTGGCAAAGTCCTCTAACAGTGCCAATGATTGGATAATCCTTCATTATACACTACAGTATGTATATGTTAACAAGAATCTGAATGATCGATCATACTTTTCCAAGTTCGTCAGTGTGCCCTGTGGACCCGTGAGCAGTCTCATTCACTTGAGCGATTTTCTAATCAAAATATATGAAACTACACTCTTACTAAACCAGTGGCGTCAAACTCGATCACAGAGAGGGGCCAAATTAAAATATGGGAATATGTCGAGGGCCAAACAGGGTCAACATTTATTAAACATGATATATAGGATATTGAATAAAGTGCAAAAATAAAATGTATTTAGGTAGACTACATTCTTCTTTTATGTTCATGTTCCAGAGGCAGATGTTTGGCATCTTTTCCTGGCTGCCAGTTAATTAATGTTTGGTGCTAGACTCTTTGCTGTGGAAACGCTCAAGATGAAGTGAAGGTGTTCATCAGTGAGACAACTCCTGTGTGGGTTTTTGTGTATCACAGAGAAAAGCTCCTCACACAGGTATTCATTCATGTGCCAGTTCACATTTAAAATGAACTAGTTCATGTCCATAATTTTGAACTAAGTTCACGGCTCCAAAATGAACTATTTCACATTCATTTGTTCCATTTTTTACTCAGACGACTTAGATGACAAACTATTGATCATGTTTTTAGCTACGAATCAATGGTGTCGGTTTATGTATTGTAACTCTAGATTCTATGAGTATAGGCGCAGCCCTTTAAGGCTATCGCTAGAGAGGCGGTGGTCTAGTGGCAGAAACTTGGACTATGGGCAGAGAAGGTCTCTGGTTCGATTCCACGGAAAGACAACAAAAAGACGAACCTGGATTGATCTGCCCAAAAATCCAAGAGTCTCTCTAGACCCTGTCTAGTGCCCCTGAGCAAGGCACCTTACTCCTCCAACTGTACATAGTCGCTCACTGCTCTGTGTGTCCTGCACACAGATGGGTCAAAAGCAGAGATTACATTTCCCTACCTGCATGAGTGTGTGTTTGCATGTCTGTGCATGTGTGTGGGATAAATAAAATGCATCTGCATCTACTTAATTTAAAAATGTATCCCTCGCGCGCATGCGCAGCACTGAAAACTTGAGTCCACGCCCACTAACTGTGGGCCCCACCCTGGTCTCACCGTGTATAAATTGGAGTGAGACCGGCTGCTCATTTCCCTACTAATAGCTTTTTCTTCAGCCATATAGGAAAACCAGTGAGGCCCAAGACTTAAAGGGCTGCGCCTATACTCATAGAATCTAGAGTTACAATACGTAACTAACGTTCTATATCGTATAGGCTTCGCCCTTTAAGGCTATCGCTAGTGGGTTAAAGGCGAAGCTTGATGTAGTCAATGCCTCACTGGGTCTGTACAGTACCACAAGCATAAACACATCTGCCTTATAACCATCAACCATTCCAGGCGTCGCAATGGAATACGAAGAATATTCCATGGTGGAATGGTCATGAAAAATTCTACTGCTGTATGACGTGGTAGACGAACGTTACGCACTGTAACAGTCCAGCAAATACAGAGTAGATTACAGACAGCTCTCCCCAGCTCTACAGATGGAAGGGAAAGCATCATACAGAGACATCAATTAAACCATCACTCTGACAAAACACTCAGTACAGAGTGAGTCATGGAGGAACAGGAAACATCCCGCAGGTAAAAGCGGATGAAAGAACAGGGGGAAGACCAGGAAGCTGCAGTGCAGATATCCCCCACTGTCATTCCTCCATGCAAAGCCGCAGAGGAGGAAATTCCTCTGGTGGAATGTGCTCTGATGTTCTGTGGAGGATCCATCCCTGATGAGAGGTAAGCCTGTGACACGGCCTCACAGAGCCAGTGAGACAGGCGCTGTGCCGACAGGGGGAGCCCTTGAGACTGCTCCCTGTAATGCACAAACAGACGTTGTGTGCGTCTCACCACAGCCGTGCACGCCACATAACAGGCCAGCACACGCACAGGACAGAGAAGATGGGAAGTGGCCTCCTCCTCTGAATTGTGAGGGGGTGGGAAAAACCCCTCCAAAGTGATCACTCTTGATCTGAAAGAGCTTGTGATGCTTTTAGGCGTAAAAGCAGGATTAGGGCGTAAAATAGCCAAGCTGCAATCTCCTTGGATCTGAAGACATGAAGGTGCCACAGAGAGAGCAGACAAATCACTAACTCTCTTTGCAGATGTCAAAGCCAACAGCAGAGCAGTTTTGACTAAGCGGAATTTGCTCCAATGGTTCAAAAGGAGCTTTCACCAATGCATGTAAAACCAGTGCTAAATCCCACTGAGGGGCCAAGGAACGTGACACTGGCCTGTCTCTTCTTACGCCCCTCAGGAATCGTTTCGTCAGAGGATGGCTGAACACTGTTCTGCCAACGAACCCCTCATGACAGGAAGAAATAGCAGCAGCATATGTCTTAACTGTACTAAAAGCCAAATTCCTATCCATCAAAAGCTGGAGGAATGACAACACCTGAGGCAGGGGACACACCGTGGGATCCAGACTCCTGTCTACACACCAACGCTGAAAAGCGCTCCATTTGGATGTGTATGAAGCTGTGGTAGAGGCGGCCCTGGCGCCTTGGATAGTGCGCACAACATCTTGGGAGAGACCCAGTCTCTCTAAATGTTCCCGTTCAGCGGCCAGGCCCACAGACGCTGACCTATCATCGGGTAATTCCTGATCGCTCCTCCTGCCTGAGAGAGAGCGTCCCCGAGCCACGGGATCTCCCATGGCAACCCTGAGATCAGCTGTTGCAGACATGGAAACCATGACGCGCCCGTGCGTTCCGGAGCTATGAGGATGGCTGACAGCCGTTTCCACACACTTGGAGAAGGTGCGTGGAGCCAGGGAGTAACCGAACGGCAGGCGGTTGTACTGGTACTGTATCCCCTGGAAAGAGAAGCGCAGATATCTCCTGTGTTTCGATACGATCGACACGTGGAAATATGCATCCTTCAGATCTATGGAGGTGAACCAGTCTCCCTGGTGAACACACTCCAACACTTGTTTGATCGTGAGCATGTGAAACCGCCTCTCCATGATCGACTTGTTGAACAGAGAAAGGTCGAAGATCGGTCTCACTCCTCCCGTCTTTTTCGGGACCAGGAAATAACGGGAGTAAAACCCCTGTGTCTCCTGCCCGTGAGGAACTTTGGAAATTGCATTTTTCCTCAAAAGTTCCTGTAGCTCTGACTGAAGAGCGAGACAATGTTCCTGAGATGACGAAATGTTTCCACTATCCCGTTGAATCGCGGGGGTGGGGAAGCAAACTGCAGAGTGTAACCTCGGCTGACAATCCTGTCCATCCATTTGTCCATTAAACATACGCGCTGCCACTCTGAGTAATGCTCTGAGAGGGGGCGTGCACTTGCTTGGTGCGCTGTGGTTGTTATGGTGACGAGCCAGGCCAGAGCCCTGACCGCCGTTGTTCGCATCAGAGCAGACTCCGGAACAACCCATGGGGGTTCGCAGCGAAAGGGCTGATCAGAAGCCCCCGGAGCACACAGGCTCTCAACTGCACCTGCGGTCAGACACGTGGATGACGCATCGACGGCAGAGAACGGCCGCTTAGGATGTCCTTTTATTTTACAAGGCTCCTGAACGCAGCTCGTATGTGCAGTCAAACCCTCGCTCCTTGAAAAAGGAGGGTGGAAGACGCTGAGTGCAGATACAGTGTGTGGGCTGTCAACACGAGGTGTGGTGACGGCTCTCGTGGACTTATGGACACACTTACTGTTAGTCGAGAAAGTTGTGGGGGAACACTCTGTCTCTGTGACAGAGGAGATGTAATGATTTAGTGTTGTGAGTCTGTGCCGTGAATCAGAGGGCGGCTCACACAGTGTGGGGGATGATGTATGTGAAACAGTGGCAGCAGAGATGGAGGACTCTGGTACAGACTGTCTAAAGGATCTTCTTCTGGGGAAGATGTTTTTGTTTTAATTCAAAACATTCAAAACTCCCTGCAGTCTTAGCACACATATCCCCCCCAAAATGTCACAATCTCCTCCCCTGTTTCCTGGGGGGGTCCCTCCGGTGGGTTGGACCAGGAACAGGCCGCTCTCCGGTTCTTCCCCCACCGCGGTGTCTGCCGTTCCGCTGGCAGGCCGGTCCGAGGAGGATGAAATGGGGGTTGGACAGCTGGAGCGGGAGGGCGAGAGGCTGTCGCGGCGGGAGCCGTGGGACGCTTCGTTCGCCGCTGTGGAGGCGGAGCCCGGTGGTCTCGCCGGTGATCCTGTAGCCCGTACAAGTGTTTCCTAATCCTGTCGGCCCCATCTGCCGCTTCTGCATTTCTTCGAGCGCCGTCTGCAGCTGGGGCCCGAAGAGCCCGTACGGGCTGATGGGAGCCTCCATGAGCTCCTTTCGCAGCTTCTCTGACAAGTTAGACCGATCCAACCAGATACCACGGTGGATGAGGGTCTGGCAGGCGGCGATGCGGGACGCCGCCACCGCGACGGAGGCACTCAGTGTCAGGAGCATGCTGGTGGCCTGACTCAGGTCCTCTGCTTTATCAGCCATGTCAGGTTCAAGAGTCATAGCTTTCACCCAGTACGATAGCAGCGCTATGTTGTTAGCGGCGGCCAACTGCTGGAAAGCACACTGGTGAGAACGGTCAGCCAGCCGTGCCAGTGTTTGGCTCGAAGGGGAGGGCGGAACAGGTCGCCGTCCCCCGAGCGGGTTAACCGACACACCGAACACGGAAGCCAGACTTGGCTCCAGTGTAGATACAGGTGGAAAACCTTTGTTGGAAATCCCCACCACCCTTGTGATGGGGACATAGGAGAGGACTGGTGACTTCAATTTCCCAGGCTCCTCCGCTGAACGGGCCAGGTAAGCGTTGATCGCTGAGAAGCAGGGCCATCACGCGTCCTGCTGGGCCCTTCGTGACGGAGCGGCCCCGATGCCTTCCTCTAGCGCGTCCGTGGTATGAGGAAGAGGGACCGTCAGCTGCCTTGAAGCCGCCGCCTTCTGGATCACTCCTGGCATAAGCTGCACGAGGGCAGCCATGCCCGTCAGCTCAGCGGTGGTTTGAGGAGAATCCGTGTGGTCCGACCCCTCGGTCTCGAGGTTGGAACCTACGGGAGGATGTTGTTCTTTAGCTCCGGGAGCGGAGTCGGCTGACTCCGGTCCACAATCATTGAAAAAATCAATGGCGTCGTCCAACTCAAAAACGTGCTGTGATGCGAACCCTTCCCCGTCCATGTCAGCGTACGCCTCAGCTCGCCTGCGTCTCTCGGATTCGTCGAGGAGCTTGCAGTAAGCGCAGTTGGCTCCGGGGGTGAGCGCCCGGCCGGCGTGCTCAGGGACGAGGCAGGACTCGCAGCGCGGGTGGAGGTCGTCAGACATGATGTACCCGGTTTGGCACTCCGGGCACAAGCGGATGTTTGATCTTCTGTGCTGCTTCATTTCGCTGAAGAAAAATGGGAAACGAGCAGCCGGTCTCACTCCAATTTATACACGGTGAGACCAGGGTGGGGCCCACTGTTAGTGGACGTGGACTAAAGTTTTCAGTGCTGTGCATGCGCGCGAGGGATAAACCCACTAGCGATAGCCTTAAAGGGCGAAGCCTATACGATATAGAACAAGTATGTGTAAGCTATTTTAACTAGTTGCTTTATTGTGGAATGTTTTTGTGTGTTTCCTGTTATAAGCAGTTTATAAGCGTCACCTTTCAGGTTTTACTCAGCACAAAATGTTGACGAGACATTTTTATGATGTTCAAACGCAGTCTCATAAACTCAAGAGCGAATCAAACACACACTCAGTGTGTGTGTGTGTGCTGTCTGCGAATACACACACACATTTTCTCTCGCTTCTGGTATATCACATGATGGCTTGATACAGTGATGATTTAAAAAATGAATGTGAACTTGAGTGAACCTCACTTAAGTTAACGTTCATATTATTACAAGTCAATAGTTCAGTTCATCGTTCACGATGCGGGCCATTTAAGATAGACATATGATATTTTATCGCAGGCCGGATATAATTGTACCTCCACAGATCTCGATGTTAGTGTAAAGGCCAAATTATAGTGACACTGACACTGCAACTGCGGAAGGCCACACAGCTGCATTGACGGACTCGTTTTGGTAAAAATTGGCAGACGCACGCAAGACGCCAGAGGGCACGAAAGGGGCGTGTTGCATGTCTTGCGTGCGTGCAACCCGACTATAATTCGGCCTTGAGAAAGATTAGCTTCCTCTTCTCATCGCTTGATACCCTGACCCTATCTGCAGGATAATTTAATATTCATGAGGTCCTTTGCCTTGACCATTTATGGTTTTATGTCGGCGTGTACAGGGCGGGATTTAAGGCAGATCCAAATACGAACGTTTCCAGGTGGAATGTGATTTATAAAGTGAATGTTTCGTTCAGGTGTGTGTGGGCACGGTTTTATAAATCTGAGTTTTCTTTTGCATACCATGCCATTTCTTTCTTTTGTGCGCACTTATACTTTTAGTATGAATCCTACCCACTGTTTTATAAAAGAGAACCCTGATCAGTGGACCACTAAGTTAAAAGATGGCTAACTCAGGGATGAGATAACACTTATGGATCTGTTGGGGATCTGTTCAGAGACACCAGATGACAGAATAAGAGCAGTTTCTCTTTCAGACATTAGGATCTGGAGTCAATGGAAGATGCAAAAAAAATAAGTTAGTAGCACTTACATGCGGCAGTTTGTAGTTTAGCTTTTTGAAGCTAATGTACTTACATGGGGGGGCGGCTGTGGCTGAGGGGTAGAGTGGTTGTCCTCCAGCCTGAAGGTCGGCAGTTCGATCCCCAGTCTGAACCATCTACATGCCGAAGTGTCCTTGGGCAAGATGCTGAGCCCTGAATTGCCCCTCATAGAATAACAAAGTGCTGCAAATTGATGCACTGTATGAATGTGTGTATGAATGTGTGTGTGAATGGGTGAATGTAAAACTGTTCTGTAAAGTGCTTTGAGTGGTCATCAAGACGAGAAAAGCACTTTATAAATACAAAACCATTTACCATTTGTATGATTCTGGCTGTTCTGGATTTGTACCCTCATTGTTGAATGCACTTATTGTAGGTCTTTTTGGGTAAAAGTGTCAGCTAAATGATATGTATTGTGATGCTAAAGAGAACAAGGAATATGCTCTGACTTTGATAAATAACTAAAAATGTTAATATAATAATTCACACCCTTCTGCTGTGAGGGCGAGCTTCACAAAGATCTGAATTGACTTTTTTTGGAGTAACATTTGCAAGATCTGATATTTGTTTGAGGAATAAATTATTGATTTTAGTGAAAAATATTAAGTTAATGAATTATTGTTTAATTCGGTCAGTTACATTTTTATGGATGTACATACTTTATGTTGAATTATTGTTATACAAAATGGCCGATGATGGTGATCAGTGTGAGGCTATTGCCTAGCATTACATGACATATTAGTGCCAAGGTGGAGTGTTACACAAGCTGTTTCAGTATTCATGGCACAAATTGTACAAGCTGTGATCAGCATAGAAATCATAATATCACAATAGAAACCCTTACACGGTCTGTTGCTGGCAGAACACAACTGAGCACACTGTGACCTGGAAGAGGCCTTGAATTACAGCAAAGAGAACCATCATGACCTTCACATCACCGAAAGGTGCAAGAGGGAGATACAGACAACATCTGGATGGGGTGAGTTACATCTGCACTGTGGATTTGCGGTTTTGGTTCAGTGGTGAACAAGTCTGTTATGACAACTGGGCCCCAGAGCCAAATACTGGGGTTGTTACACAACTTTAGCCATGGACACAGAAGGGTAACATATGTGCCGCAAAAAAAAATAATGAGATGGAAAAGAATATTCTAAACCCATCCTAGTATAGTGGGACACATTTCATTTATTTTCCTGTCTGCACAATGTACAAACGACTTTAGTGAATAGCAACATGACAGATGCAGAAATTACTAACAGACTGGTTAACAAGTTAATAATGTAAATCTTCACTCTTTGGCTTATCTTTATAAAATATATAGTTTAAAATCTGGTGATTATGGTAACATATGAATTTCAATATTTTTTCTGTTAACCTCTCTGGAGTTTAATTTCAGTTAATAATTATTTTTGTAAAGTTGTGTTTAAGCATCACCTTCTCTTTCCTTGGCTTGATGGCAATTTAACATTTGCATGAGCGGCGCTCCAATACCATACACATCATAATGGGATTTATTTTAATATTTAATGGAATTTAACAATCAAGTTAGTTATATGCTACTTATCCAAACATCTTTGATTATACTGATATAAAGCAATTTATTGTTTTTAAATGCAAATATATTAAACTGACTGTTTTGTTGCTATTTGGGTTTTATTTAGAAGTCTTTTTCTTTCTTGGTGACGTGGCCATCGCTATGAAAGGCATTCATCATATGACCTGAAATACATTAATATATGAACGGTCTTTACTGTGAATAGAAAAAAAAGATCTCTTCTGTTCATTATGACTGTAGGTGAGTAAACAAAGTGGTATAAAATGTACTCACTAGTTCAGTAAAAAAATATGTATTTCATATTAGGGGAATATATAATTACGTTGTTAATGATGTTATTAACTAATTATGCTATTTCATATTATAATTAATAATAATGCATTTTACTGCTGAAGCTACAGTACAGTAATACAAATAAATTCTATCATTTAAAATAAATCAAGCTTAGTACAAGAGCAATTAATGAAAAGTGCTGTAATGTTAAGATTACTGCTAGTTTCTACTGAGATCCTGCATCATTTGACAACCCAAACAGAAATAATAGCCTGCAAGGTAAAGAAATATTCAAGTCAAGATAGCACAATCTTGAAATTGTGAGAGCAGAATTCAAGCAGTCTCACAATAGTGAAGGAGGTCATGGAGCGAATACAGCAGTTACAAAATAAGAATTATTGGAGGGACGTTCTCTTTGATTTCCTGCAATGTGCAAAGATTACATTTCACAAAGTATCTGTTTCTTATATATGTATTTGTTGAGATTGGCGTTTGACCAATCAGCTCCAAAGTAGATACCCTCCCAAATGATATGACATCTGTCCATTTTTTGTTGAATAATTTTGTCCATACATACATGTCACTGTAGCAGGTATAAACATGGTAACGATAACAGATTTAAAAAGTGACAAATAAAATGTTTAATAAATTAAAAAAACACTAATTACTTGCTTCCTTTTTTGTTTCATTTGGTAATGTATGAATTTTCCAAAATGTCTATTAAGATGGCTTATTCCCTAACAAACTCATGAAAATAGAACCCCCTTGACCTCCTCATCCTGATCTACATCTGACAGTGAATACCTTTGTTTTCAGCTCCTCAATGTGACACTGAACTGATGGCAGAAGGAATCCTGCACTGTGCTGCTTTCTGAGCCCAAACGGTTCCACATGAAATCTGCATGTAGATCCCTCAGATAGTCTCTTCACAGTTTGTGCTAATGGACATTTGGGCTTCCTTGCAAGCCCCTTGAGTTTGAACGACACAATTTCATATTTAAAAGCACTGAATGAGTCCAGAGCACTTCTGTCATCCTGTGCAAGATGCAAGAGTTGGTGCATATTGTATGAGAGACATAGTGGCACATGACACAGTTTTCCACACACAGGCCCTCCTGTGCCCACTGCCCACAGTTTTGACAGTGTTGGAGTGATACATACAGCGAATCAACGTGCTACTGTATGTACACGTGTTCTCAATGAGGTCTTAGATTTATGGCGTTTTCAGTTTGACTGACTGGTCAGACTCAAAGAACCTCATCTCACTGCAGGTATGAAAAATACCACAAGATGGTGATATAATATTCAAATTAAAGAGGCTTGACAGTACAGGTGACTGGTAGTGGCTTGATTGTGAATATTATTCTGCACAATGCTTTGTACATGTTGATCAAATGTGTGTGAAGTGTTTCTACATCTGTCTAATCCTGATGATGGTATTTTCACAAACAGTGGGAATAATGCTGCTTTGTGTTAAATCGAACTATCTTTAAATGTGAAGCACTGAGTGTTTTTCAGTTCTGTCTCCACACAAGACAGTTCATGCAAAAAGAAAAAATTCACTCCTTATCTATCTACCCCTATGCCAATGGAGGGATGGGTGAGGTGTTTGAGTCCGTAAAAAACCTTTTGGAGTTTTAGGGGTAAACTTTGTTAGAGCAGCATCCAATACAATTGAAGTCAATGGTGAGGCCTTCTTCAGACGTAATAAAACAAGAGAAAAAACACAACATGCCTCCATACTGATCCTGTGGTGTTCTCCAAGTGTCCACTAGCCCTGACATTCATATTGGACTCAAAACAAGGACATTTACACCAAGTAACCTAAATGTCCTCTGATATCTTAAGACGAGGCGCATTCAGGGACCGTCAGAAATACTATCTTCTGCTAGCTCAGCCACCTCTGTTGGACTTTTAGGCTTTAAACACAGTGGAAATTACTTTGTTTTGAGTCGTGTATTAATGTCGGGGCTTACTCCTATACAAAACCACAGGAGCAGTAGGCAGGCAAGTTTTTACCATGTTAAAAGGGTTTTTTAGTAGTTTTTCCTTACTCTTGTTGAGGGTTAGGGCAGATGATGTCACACCATGTTAAAGCCCTATGAGACAAATTGTGATTTGTGAATATGGGCTATACAAATAAAATGTGATGATTGATCGATGTTGTGTTTTTTCCAGTTTTAATTTGTCTGAATACAGGTCACTAGTCGGCTACACTGTTTACCCCTGAAACTTCGAAAGGGTTTTGACTCAAACATTTCACCCAACCCCCCATCGGCATAGGGGTGAGTAGATAATGAGGGAGTTTTCATATCTTGGTGAACAATCCCATTTTTGCTGTAGATATGACAATAAATGGTAAAATGTTGCAAAAATATTTTACATGTTACGATATAAAATAAAATAAAGCTGTTGCTCATTTCAAATAAACATGATGGAGCTGTTGTGTATATGAACTGATAAAACCAACGGAGAAACAGAAATGGGGAACAGTTGCTATATGACTGTACTTTTACCTTGTCTCCCAGTGGTCTCTGTCCTGCCCAGTTTATCATCACACTGACAGCCAGGAAAAATTGAAAATGGCCCATCTCATGATATTTTAATTATAGTTTTTGGCCAGAAAAAACCTTTTAGACGCTTTCATTTCTGAGTGTAGAATTTTGAGTGCAACGTTGATGGGAAAATATTTTATAATTTCATATTTTTCTAGTATTTTCTGTGATGCATAAATGAAGAGTGTATATAACGTGAGGCAATGACTGCAATTATCATGGGTTTAAGTGGTGGTAGCAGTGGTACTGATATGTCAGAAGGTCAGAAGAGTAATTAAAATTAGGATGAATTGCCCTAAAGCTAATTTTACTGTCTGTTGTAGTGTAACATATTCCAAAAGTGGTTTTCTGTTTCAAATTAATACTAAAGTCATGAATTCTGTGCTGCTGCACTGCGTTTAATATGACAGAATATATCAACAACTCAAATCTGAGTGACTCCAAGAATGAGTCAACATACTGTAAAGATTCTTGATTTAAGAAATGTGTCGAGTCAAACTAAGAAGAACCTGCTTTTACAGTTAATGCCGCAGTTATTCCAAAAGTAACTGTCGACTATATTTCATACACCAGAGCACATGATTATTATAAGTTCTTGTGATGTCACAGCATAAATGTATTATTTGTTCTAACACTAAACTAAGCAGGTTGTATGTTCAGTGACGTCATATTACTGTCGTGGAAAAACATAATCAAAGCACATAGCACACACTCAAACAAGTTGCTTTATTACTTGCCAGAGTCAAGTTTGCGCTCAGCTTTTATTATTAAAACATTTGTATTTCAAAGTAAATAATAACATTTTCCAAACACTCAATATTCAGCATACAGTGCAAGAATTGTTTACAGAATAAAAGCAAATTCTATCTTCTAAAAAATCAAGCTAATGCAAACTTTTCATGAAAGGGTACAAAGAGCCAGGCATAAATAGTTGGATTTGTACCTTCTTTATTAAACACAATTCTTCAAAGCCGATGTGGTCTTGTGATTATTGCATGCAAATTAAATATTCACTGTGAAGCCTAAAATGAAAACATATAATATATTAAATGGCTCTCTGCTGGTCCAAGTGTGCCTTTCTTACAGCACAGTACAATCAAGAGTGAAGGAGAAAGAATGAAGTGGCAGTGAACTGTACATTTGGAGGTGCAGGAGGCCCAGAGGAGAAATGATTTGTCACTGTTGGAAATACATTCATCTGAGCTGCTCCATTAAACGTGTGCGTCATGATGAGGTCTAAAGTGCAGCACGGGGTACACAAGTACAACTTCAAGCTGTATAGTTTGTGTGATGATTCATTAGCTATCAGGTTGACCACATCGCAAAAGCTAATTCAAAGTTTTTCTCCACTGAAGATTGACAAACCTGACTCACACATGACTTAACAAGTTGCACGGAGGCCTCATTTTTAACGATTTAACAGGATTGGCACCAGCTGCAGAAGGTGTGGCCCGACCACATTAACACTTCCTGTCTCAAGGATCCTGAGCAGAACCTGGTGCAGCATATGCTCACTAACGTGTCTAGTGTTTCGCCAAAGGTCACTTGCAGGGCTCTTTTGGTTATATCAGTTTCTTTGTTGTATACAGCCTTTTTTTTCCCCTTTTTCTTTGTTTGAATAAATGTATCTGATTTCTTTACAATAAATAAGTTTCATTTTAGCATCTGGTTTGATGTTGCTTCCCTTTTCCACTCATGGGCTTTATATACAATCAAAAGAACAGTGTAAATTCCGGCTGCATTCATCAAGATTGTTTGAATAATGTAATTGTAGGACTCTACAAAAGTGATCCGGTATCTGTAACTACGTCATAACATTACTTATAATGAAAGACAGATGTTTTCACACGATGTCAGAGGTGATGCTGTTTCCAATTTCTCTTATGTAAGTCGGATGAATGTTCCTCTACTTTGGCAGTGTCGTTACTATTTCTTTTTTTTTAAATATGCTTAAAAATGTCAGCTGCATGTTGTATGCGGTGGTCTGTCTTTTATCAAAATGGGGAGTTGAATGGATTCCATCTGGAGAGTGAAGGCATGACGGTACTTATCAGAAGGAGTGGCTGCTGTAACTGCCTCCAGTTTCCAAATGAAAGCAGTTGTCAACGAAGAGAGAATGCAGCTACTATCTTACCATTTCACCATGGTAACCTCAGAAACTTTAGGGGAAAAAGTAAAGGTGAGAACTTTGACGGCTTTCCTCAGCACCAATGGATGAACATGAAGAGAAATGGCTTGGAACATGGGAAAACTGGATGTTTGAAGCCTGTGGTGTGAGGCACTGGAAATGTGTTAGTAGAGCCCCTTTTGCATTTGTCAAAAAAACCCACTAAAATCTTCCTAATGTCAGTGATGGGAATTGATACAGCCATTATTGACTTTCCAAGCTCTAAACGACTGTAGTACACATTACTATTTATAGTATATAGACATTAATTTGTATTTTTCAATCCTTTTTAATTGTCCTTTTATTCACTTTACAGTCACTGGTAGGACATAACATAGCTAGTGTTAGTATTATCTCCTTTAATTACTAATTGTGCTGGAGGGCTGTTAACTAACCCTCCAAATCAGTCATTACAAAATCTTTTACAAATATGGACAATTAAAACAAAATGATGAGTACATGTTAAAGTGAGGTCTTGTGACGATATTGTAATGTAATGATACTGCTGTAACAGCAACGGCAGCAAAGGGCACATCATTCAATTTGATACAATAAGACAAAGCCTAGTTTTGATTGGCCCCATCTCCAATCAAATTAAAAAAAATTAAAAGAGAGCCAAGCTTACAATGTAATATGCAGTTTGTATGTATATGTATACATATACAGCTCTATTGGTTCGCTCAGAGCGCCAAGGTTACAACGTCACCGGGCACTTTAGAGCACCGTAACAATTTAAAGACACAAAGAGAACAGATATGACTGGGCTACATTTTTCCTCTACTGATGTTCAGTCACTGTAAAACTGTAACTGACACCAGTAGCAATAGCACAGACGTGCACTCTAATGTTTAGTTTGACAGTGTGAATATATTGTCACTTCAGAGCAAGTGAAAAATCAAATTTGTGTCAGAAACAGGAACTAAATGTTTCATTATCTCCTCTGTTTGACAAGGTCACTGGCAGAGAGTATGAAAGGAGTATTGACCTGTCTGAAAGGACAGACAGACAGCAAACATCCAAATAAACACAGGGACCAGGCAGATCTACTGCAGACATTAAATCAGGGGGATAGATAAATCCAGTTATTTATTTTGTGTGAAGGAAATTTATTTGATTTTAAGTCTGGTCAGTTTGCCCTCCAAAGGTTATCTTTTGCAATGGCCTGCTGTGACTGCCAACTGGCGGGCAAATAAGGCCCAAAAAATAAGGATGCGCATGCACGTGCCTTTCTGTCGTAATGCAAAATAGTGAAAGGCACAAAATCATGTTTTTTTTATTTGGCAAAATAAAACTGGAATGTTTCTACTACCCTTAAGGATTTAAGAAGACTCATCAAGATTAATTTAAGATTAGTACCCATAATAAAATGTAGCATTCCACACACATTTTGGTTTTCTTAATAATGACAAAGCATTTATCCTACAATGTGTGTGTATGGTCTGCTGGTTTGAACCACAGATGTTATCTTCACCTCTAGTCATCAATCAAATTATCAATCACATTTAATTTGTATAGCCCATATTCACAAATCACAATTCGTCTCATAGAGCTAGTGTCCTTCGTGTGCATGAAACTGGTAGAGCCATACATCGCAAACAGGAGAAAGGTCACCAGGGACGACTTTTAAATGTACCGTATTGTCGCCCACAACCTGTTGAATAATAACACCATCCTGGTTGGCAACATCAACAAGACCTGAGCGGAGCTCCCTCCTTCAGACCGGCAGGACAGAGAGGAGCTGTTCCCCACTAAGGTGCTGAAGCATCAGCCAGCCACTCTTACAGGTTACCAGTGCAAACTAAGAAAAGGCCTTGCACTCCTCCACACAGATCATCTGACTGTATCCACTGGGAGTGACTAGCTGAGAAAGCAACTGCCACCAAGGTACAGTTAATGATGGTTTTGTTATAGGAACTTTTTACATTCAGAGGTGGTAGTAAGTCACAATAGTACAAACCTCAAGAACGTCTCCATTCGTAACCTTCAAGTCTCAAGCAAGACCCCAGTCACTACTGACAATATCGAAGAAGAAGTCTCCTGTGGAATCAATGAGTTTATAATAAATAGACATTACATTTCTTTTTTTCATTCCTTTTTATTTGTCCTTTTATTCACTTTATAGTCACTGGTAGGACTTAAAATAGCTAGTGCTAGTATTATCTCCTCTAATTTCTAATTATACTGGTAGGTTGTAAACTAACCTTCCAAATCATACATTACAAAACAACATAACATCAACGGCAGCAAAGGGCAAATCATTCAATTCAATACAATAAGACAAAGCCAACGTCTCAACAGGAACTCGTTCTTCAACAGTGCCACTTAGCTGTTAGCTTGGAATTAGCTTAAATAAGAATGTCAGAACACAACAATGGTGTCATAACAAGACACTTTAACAGGGGAGAAAGAGCTACCATGTCAAGAGAAGGCTAAAGTTACACCTATAACCACTTAATCTTTTCATGAACATTCACGTGTGCAGGCTTGTAACGTACCCGCTAGTGATGCGTCTTTTGAAATTATCCCCACAGACTCCGGGTTCATTTGCAGGTCAGGCTGGTGGGTCGTATAATGTTAATTTCTGATTAATAATAATAATGATATGTTTAATTTTAGGACGAAACAAGGCAGTTCATTGCCGCGGGTGCAGCACCTTGCAAAGCAAATATTGTGCATTATTAAAAACAATAATAATCATAATCATACATTTAATTTCATGGCGCCTTTCGGGACACTCAATGTCACCTTACATCGGATAACATCAACAGCAATAAATCATACAATCAACATTAAAAGTAATTAAACATAATTACCATCAACAGTGCAAAAGAGCAGAAGTTGGAATAAATTTTAATCCATATTTGTTGCAAATAGAAATATTAATAAGGTGCATTAAAAAGGAGTTAGAGATTGAGGTCATAAGTTCAAACTTTGCTAATGGAGTCCAGTGTGCAGAGGTGGTGGGGATATGGAGTTCCAGAGTTTGGGTGCAGCATGAGAGAAGGCCATGGCACCCATTGTGCTGAGGTTAACGGTTGTAACTTATCTACTGATGAAGACGGCAGGGGGCGAGAAGGAGTGTAAGTGTGTAGGAGGTCTGTGAGTAGCCGGGTGATAAATTAAGAGTCTCTATAAAAGAGATTAAAATGATTTAGAAGTTGATGTGATGTGATATAGGGAGCCATTTTAACTGAATAAGCAGAGAAGTGACATGTTCAGTGGATCTTGTACATGTAGGCGGCGGTGAGGTCAAGAAAGATGAGGAGGGCGAGTTGACCAGAATCAGCTGCACAGACGAGGTCGTTGGTGATCTTAACCATGGCAGTTTCAATGCTATGTATTAGAGACACAATTATTGATTCAGCACTTAAATCAGTTCCAACCCAAAGAGTTCCCCTAGTCCAAAGACATGCAGCTTGTGCTAGGTGTGAATGCGAGTGTTAAAAGTAATTTGTGTCTAAATGTCACCCCTATGATGGACTGGTAACCTGTCAAGCCTGTCCACAGTATTCCCAGCTTCAGTTGTGATTTAATCCAGTCCCAATGCAAACCTTGAAGGATAGCTAACAGTTGGTTGAAAGATGCAATTATTTTTCAAAGGAACAGTGAGCAGATCACATGTCCACCAAGGCCAGTCTGTTGGTACACATGGAGCCACAACCAGTTAAAAGGAGACAGTGACATGTCAACAGCCACTGCAAACAAAACAAGACCTTGATTTCCTCTGAGAGATATGAACCATAGAAATAGGCCTAAACTGAAATAGGCCTAAACTGAAATAGGCCTAAACTGAAATATATTCTATAATCTATCATATTCATACAGTGGTGGCCAATTATATTTCCAACATTAATACACGATTCCTCATTCAGAAAGGTGCTTTTTTAAGTCCTTCCTTGTTTACTGTTCACTCTAAGCTCTTTGTGCAAAGCCACACATCATTTAAATATATCAATTATTCGAAGTATGAACTTCCAATGATCTTAGAAAATAACATTTCCCAACCAATTGTCATATTTATATTGAGTACTTTAATAGCTGTCAAGTTTATTAATTAATAGAAGACTACTGACAGGACAGGGGCATTTAAGAGACCAATCAGATTTCATCTTGGGCGGTGACTCCTTGGACCCACCCCCAGATCAGCCCCTATGCGTAAAATAGGCAGACACCAGCAGCATTAACCTTTTACTTTCTTAAAACACACAATATAACCTGTATAGTTGTCTGGTTAGTTATTTGTATTTTAGCACCGCAAACCAAATTGGTCCATTGAGATCGAAGCAACAGTAAATACTTTTCGTGAAACATTAAGTTACATGTTAAACCAAAATGGTATAAAGCAGAGGAAGTCCCCCAAGTCAGCAACTTGAATTATGACTCTGACCCTATTTTGTCTTTACATAATATTTCAGCCATTCATGCCATGACACTTATACTGTCACTGTAACCACTGAGTATAACTGCAGGATGCTACCCTAGTCAAACGCTATAATCTAGGAACATGGCAATGGGGCAAAAAACACAGACAGATGACCAGACAGGTTGAAAACAAACCCAAAGGTCAGTCTAATTTTCTTTGAACAGAAGAAAAAGGCAAATTGAAAATGGGGATACAAACCCTCTGTTGTAAACCGCAGCAGATAGATGTCAGAGTAACTGTTTTTTAACTTGACCCTCGCAATGATGTGTTTTATAGACTCATTATTTTCTTGGGCACTAAAGGGATCTAACACACAATCTATAATCTTTTCTTTTCATAATAATCTTGTTACCTTTACTGGCCATTGGTATTTCAATTTCAGTAAAAATGCTCAGAAAACAAACCCCTCAGTCAAAGTTAAGCTGATGAGTGAATTTGAGGACATGATGAGACAATACAAATGGAATCTGTTTCAAACTTATTAGAATGTCCATGCTTGTTTGACTGAGCTGGAAGTTCTGCACATAATATGCAGTAACTTTGTATAACAATGCAGTCTAGTCTCTGAGAGACAATACACTGTTAAGGACTGTGATTGCAGCGGGACTGCATCAATGCCGCTAAAGACTTTAATGATGAATGTTTTTACACGTGGCATCTATTGCACTTCTGTCCGTCCTGGGAGAGGGATCCCTCACATGTGGCTCTCTCTGAGGTTTCTACTTATTTTTACCCTGTTAAAAGGGTTTTTAGTAGTTTTTCCTCACTCTTGCTGAGGGTTAAGGACAGAGGATGCCACACCCTGTTAAAGCCCTATGAGATGAATGTAATTTGTGAATATGGGCTATACAAATAAAATTTGATTGATTGATTAAGGCCAAACTGCAACCAAACACACGGCAGCCCTCACACAGATGAACTCTTTCAATCCTCTTTCGTAACATTATATAAGGTTATGCCATCTGCACAGACTTACTCGTTGTTACATATTTGCCAAGTGGAGGGCTAGGGTGATGGGGGTGGTAATAGAGTCCAACAGACTGTCACATTTATTGACTCTGTCTCTTCCAAGTACAACCCCCTATATACACATGGACACTCTGCCCTCGTCCCACATGCCATCATGTTGTGCAGTGAACAAAACAACAGAAATACGATTTAGTGATTTTTCTAATTTGATAAAATGGCACATTTAATTAATATAAACTGTATACATTGCTAATATCTATATATATATACACTGGAACACTTCCATCCAAAATCAGTCAGATTCAACTTCATGGTAGTTTTCAGTGATGGGTTTGATAAAACATCATTCTGAACTAGATGTATTCAAATTGAAACAATTTAATGATTGGGTTGAATCAACACACGTCGGTGTTCAAGGATAACTTTATCTGACATTGCATATTTACACTCTGTCAACAACCTCACTCCACATCAGTTCACTTGCCATGTTTCACTCGATTTCTGCAAGGCCTGTGCAATCTCTATTATGTAATTTGATCCCATCAACACTCAACACAGTAGATTAAATAAAGTTTATAGTTGCTGTCTGTGCTTATTTCAGATTGTAATATCTCCATCTCACACATTCAGGTTTTCCTTTAAATTGTTTGGGGCCCCTCTGAGGAAGGACCACCTCCAACATTGAAAACCTCTGCCATAAACCCATTGCTTTACAAAATGTTACAAAGGAAACATTTTTCACAATATGTGAACTTGTGTTGCTCAGAGTAAAAGTCAGGTGACATGTTGGCACGCTGTGCTAATCTTCTTGGTGATGGCACCTGATACATCAGCAAACTGAGCCTATGTCTGTTTTTGGACCGATATGACATGTTTACTAAGTACACATCTGCTATTCGTATGGAAGCTTGTGCTGTGGAACTTTCCAGTAAATACATTCACAGAATATATGGCATACTGGGAAGTTGAGCCATACCTGGAATGGAAAGTTGGCACAAAATAAAAGGATTTTCATCTTTGATATGGGTTGAATTCAAGAACATGCTACGAGCAGGAGTTCATGACCGTGGTCTGTGACTTTAAGGTTTGAATCTTAAAATACTTCTGGAAAAAATTCATAGGTGGAATCTTATGTTCCTTTGTAGCTGCAAAGCTGAAGTTTATATCAATAAAAATAAAATGCCACGAGAAGTAAAGTCCAGACTGCCTATTTGGGCAGATTCTAAGTTTAAATATCAGATACATTGAGGTGCCAATTTCTTTGTCAAGTCTCAGCATTATTCAGATTGTGATAAAATCAGCAAAGAAAGAGCTGTATTAGAGATTTAGCCCTTTCAACACAAAGTTCAGAGACCTAAAATGAATCAGACTTACACACACAAAGTCAAACAAACCCATTATATGTTATTGGTATTAGTTTGGCAATCTCCAGGTTGACTGCTGTTCAGTTGGCCAAAAAACAGGACTGACTCGGCCATTCAAGGATATTCATCCTCTTCACCCTGAAAGCTCTTTGGCTGTTTGGGTCATATTTATGTTTTGGGTCGTTGCCCTGCATTTGGCTGTATCTGAGGACACAGAACGCTAAAGTATACATCTACCTTCATGCTGTTGCTTCTGTCAACAGTGATCACAAGTGTGTCGTGTGTCAGTTCAACTGGCGGGCCAGACGTTTTCTAAGCCACAACAGAACCAACACATCGTTTAGAGCTGTTTTCTCATATTTTATACACTTTACTCATTTCATCAAACCTTTATTTCCTTGTCTGTTTTTGTGAACTACAGCCTGGCCCTTATGCTTTTGAGGTATACCCATAGATTGTTTCTCGAGGTGAGTCCTCTGAGGTTCTGGTTATGAATTATTCTCTTAATCATTGACGAGGAAACATGTCAGGCAACATCATGAAGAGCATTTTCTTAAAATTTTCTTTAATAGCAATTTTTTTTAATCCACAAGAATTGTAATACATGGCCTCCTGTACACACTTTTTTCTGATAATGTGCCCAACTGGTGAACTTGATTTAGAGCTTGTTTGCTCTTGTTTGGTAACTCTTTTACTCATAGACATATTTACTATAACTTCAATTCAATTGGACTCACAAAGCCCTGTCCTGCTTCTGACCTAAATTTTGCATGACATAATAAAGAAAGTTATGGTCTGTACTGTATATTAGAAAACAATAATTGGCCGATATGGTGAAAAAAATAACAAATGGTAAATGGTTTTGTATTTATATAGAGCTTTTCTAGTCTTGATGACCACTCAAAGTGCTTTACAGCACAGTTTTACATTCACCCATTCACACACACATTCAAACAGTGCATCTAATCACAGCACTGTTATTCTATGGGGGGCCAGTCGGGGTTCAGCATCTTGCCCAAGGACACTTTGGCATGCAGATGGGTCAGACTGGGGATAGAACTGCCGACCTTCAGGTTGGAGGACGACCACTCTACCCCTCAGCCACAGCCACAGAAAGCAGCCTGGGATGATGTGAAGTCTCAATAGTGGCAATCATAAAGTATAATGTTAATTGCATATTTTCTGCAAAACATTACTCCTTGTTTATTGTCAAGACAACAGCAGTATAGACATCTGAAGGGAATATTCTCATAACTGATATTTTGACTGAAAAGGTTAATAGATGGTAAGTCCATTGTATTTGTGAAACTTCAAAAACAGATCTCAGAAGTATTTTTGATTTGACTTTGACTGCCTAATAAATGCACATGAGTCTACATTACCCGTTTGTAACACAGACTTCCTGCTATGTTGGGTATTTTTTCTCAGAATCAACCAAGTTGTCAGTCTGCTCCTATTGAGTCTGGAGGGAAACTGTTGGATATTTCAAGGCTTGGAGAAGAAACAATGTTACAGAGATTTTTCTAAGCTGATTCTGTCATCCAAAGCTTACAATAAGTGCATTCAACCATGACGGTACAAACCCAGAATAACAAGAATCAAGAAAGTAAAATTTTCTGTAAGGAAGCCAAACTACAAAATGCTATAGTCAAGTGCCATATAGGAGCTACTAAGTCGCAACTTGTTATCTTTTTTATTTTGATATTGTTATTAAACAATATAATAACAATATATTGTTATATTGAAGAGATGAGTTTTTAGTTCGCGGCGGACGATGTGTAGACTTTCTGCTGTCCTGATGTCGTTTAGCAGCTCATTCCACCATTTAGGAGCCAGGACAGCAAACAGTAGGGATTTTGTTGAGTGTTGTGCTCGCAGTGAGGCAGCAGCAAGCCGATTGGCAGAAGAAAAGCGCTGTGAACATATCATTAACTTACTTTCAAGTCAATATTAAGGACTGCTTCTATTTTAATTGATACAACACCTCCTGTATAGACTCTGTAGCTGCTGTTCTGCCTTAGTTCACTTTATATATACATATAAATATGAATGGATGCTGAAACTGCTATTGAATGTTATTTTCTTATTTCTCTTAGGCTTAAACATGTGTGTAATTTCCCATCATCAAAGTTTAGGCCTTCACCGTAAGTCTTTTTTAACATCACATGGAACTTCAACATTGACCCTGACAAAGTCAACTTTCACTGGTCAGTAGCAGTATCTGTTTGCACTATAACCATCGATGTACAGACGACTCTTGATTACCTTTGATACTAAAGAAAACATGCAACTACTGAAGAGCAATGACCACAAGGGCAGATCACGTTGACAAATGTCACTGCACACGTCCCAGAGGTGCAGCGGTCTGGTAACCAGTTTACTCCAGTAAGTTTCTACACTTGAAACAGAGATAATATCCTCCTGAAATAATAATATGGTTCTAATTGTTCGGTTATGCAGAAAAACTGTGAACATAGCGGATAATGAAGAGTTACTATTGATCAAATCTTTAACCATCATATTTAGACCGGTTTATGTGTAATTTGAAAATATAATGATGCCTTAAAAATAAATAAAACCAGGAGTATGTTACAGGGTGACTAAGCTGGAACACGTGATAGAGCTCTGTGTTGAACAGCACTGGTTTAACAGAAAATATATACTTTTATATATATATATATACTTTATACTGTAAATTGGTATTCACATGAAAATGGAAAAAACACATCATATAAAGATCATGTCTGTCAACAGTGTAATTAACCAAGTTGTTTACATCATCATTATGCTCAGAAAAAACAGAGGTTGTGGTAATTTTGGTGCAAAGAATTCTTCCATAAAATGATGAAAACTATCACTGTTCAGCAAGGTCAGCGGAAACGGGACACTCCCTTTCAGCACTGGACAGATTGGATTGGACAGAAGTTTACAGACTGATAGGAGTATGCCATGTAAGCAGAGCCTCGTGTAGATTAGCTTGAGCTCATTAGCTGAAATACTGAAATGCTAACTCGATGCATATGTTTTTCTACGTTTCTGTACATTTACCCATCAGCTCATCTCATCAGACAGTTTACATTCATCCTGTATCAGTGTTCATAGAATCTAAACTTGTGCATTTGATGCCCCAAAAGCGACATCTGGCAACCTTATTTACACTTCAGAAATAACCTTGAAACGGCCGTAATTAAATGAACAGGTTCCATATGTTGAGAGTAAAGGATGTTTACCACTTATATTGTATCTTATAGCAGGCCAAGAAATACTGTGGCATGGTCTGTACATCTGTAACCAGTCAGATGTATCTACCTGGCCAACAGTGAGATAACACAGCATGCTAGCTAGTAAACACTGCGTGATCAAAGATTTAGAGCAAACCGGCCCCAAATGTTCACTCTGAATTACTATCAGAGCAAACTAGTTAATAATACAGTTTGCTATGCTCCTTTCATGGGATGCCTGTAAGTGTTGGCAAAATTACTTAGTGCAGGACTGTTTCTCAGGGGACTCATTACAGAAACGGCCTAGCCATAAAGCAGCAGAAAGAATACACATATATTCCCTTTTATAAATAATCAATAATTAACAATAGATGAGTAGATGTAGGAAGCAAAGAGGGGAGCAATAAGACTATTATAAGATGTAGGAAATTCATAACACCCATAGTTACCTACAATATTATGCACACAGTAAAGGAAGGTCAGAAAGTGGACTGAGCATATAGACTCAGGACAGCAGCAATGTTGCCTGGAATACTCACAACTGTCTGAATTGAAATTGTTTCTAAATTAAACAGACTCAGTTTCCTACAACCCAATATACATTTTCTAAGGGCTACAGTACCACACAGAAGAGTTATGTGGACCATCAGTCTCCCTTGCCCTAGACTGCTCACTGGGACCTACAACAGTCTATTGTAAGGCTACATCCATTCTACTACAAATACATCAACTCTCCTATGGATACACCTGGCGTCAACACGACACTAAAGCCATTAAAACAGAGAAGTTTGGAAATGCGGCTGACCCCCTGTAGTTTGGAGATGCATGGAAATGATGACAAAGACACGCACAACTGCTAATAGGGTCTTTTTTGTCACAATGTAATCGTTGATGATTCAGAGGAGGAGAGAAGCCTTCACCTTCATATAAGAAATTTGTCTGTGTGCGAGAGAGAGATTTGGATTTAGGTCAGCCTGTCTTATCCCCTTCTCCCAGCAGGACCTTTTTTGATGAGATGAGGTTACACTTCGAAATTCTCTATAATGAACTGGTCTACTAAGTTTGTAATTCAAAGTTAATATATCATAAACATTCATTTACATGTGCATTTTAATGTATCCCAGTGACGGGCATGGCCTATAATGGAAAGTGCCATAACTTATCTTGGTTGCTTCATTTCCTTACAGGATCTTCAAAGAAGTATGTGAAAGTGTTTTATATGTATGACGGCAGAGTGACAGCGGTGGGGTGTTCAGTCAGTGTAACAGATGGGTTCATGTGGAGGAGGGATTACATCAAGGAGTGGATCTGAGCCTGATTGGTATTTTCATGGAAGAGATTAAAAGGCTAGTGGACAAATGAGACAGGAATATCTGTGGACTATGATGGTCACACATTACATAGTGATCTGTGGAAAGAGTGAGGAGCAGGTTGAAGAGAGTGGAGAGTTGGAGATACAAACTAGAGGGAAGAGGAATGAAAGGAGAACAATGGAATACATGTGTGTCTGAATGCTTTAATGATGGAAAGACAGAATAATCCTTCAGAGGTTTTGGATCGCCAAAGAAGATGCCCAGATGGATGTAAAGTTGTTCTGTGGTTTCTATGGTAAAATGAGAACACAATAAACAGAAATGTTGGAGTTGTACTACATCCCTGGTTTCAGCAAGGCCTTACTGTGCAAAGGTATTGTCATTGGTTTAATTTAACATTGACATGGCGCTAAATTTGAACATGAGTTTGGACTATTTGCTTTATGTATTCTCCGAAGCCTTGCTATCGGTAGGGACTGATGGATTTTCCTGCAGACCAGAGGGCAAGTGCGTCTTATAAACACCACCATTGACTTGAATAACTAAGACTTCAGGAGGCTCATATTTTGACTTTGGGTTGTTACTTGAAAATTCTTACAGATAACACACCACATTCCACATGCTGTCCATTGCTGCAGCTCATCTTTAAGCCTCTGTCGGAAATGCATTTGATGTCAAAGAACATCAATTATTGCCGGATGACCAACGAGGCGTTTCAGGACCTTCAGGAGCTCCTTTAACTGTGTTCTTTGGGCTTTTTAATATGCAGACATTTTACTTACACATAAAACCTACATAGTACATTAGTCAAAAGAAAACATTAAAAAGCATAGTATGTCTCCTTTAAATCATGGACACATGCAACAAGTCCAAATATCTTTAAGATTGACATATGGAGTCATATTGTCTAACATTCAGCAACAGTCACAACTGAATAAGCAAATGAAGACTCACTGAATTGTGTGAGCCTTGATGTCTTGTAACAATGCCTGGGAAGTAACAAGTAATTTCGGTGCATTTTGAGTCAGGTCGACAAATTTTTATAAGGCTTTGAGAGACCAGAAAACTAAATATTCAACCTCTCAAATTTTTTACTGAAAAAGAGGAAGCCAAGTGTTCAGTAATTATAGACTTAAACCTGGCTGCATTAATCTTAGTTTGAAAATCAGGATTTTGCCTCAGTTGCTCTCTCAGGATTGGTGCATTGACAAAGCTTCCAAATTTCAGACTTGCTTTCCTATAACTAGCGGCACCAATATGGCTGTTTTCAGGGATATCTGTGAGAGAAAATAATGAGCGATTGAGAGTGTGCAACTAGTAAACATCCTTACATGAACGAGAGATCTAAACATGACTGGCTTTTGCTGTAAAGAAGGCAAAGAATAACACTGATGAAACTGAAGTGAACACTGCAGGAGTATTTAGGGTGTGTCCGATCAACTATTACTACTTTGAAAGGAAAAAAAAATTGCTGTGCCAAACGCTTAGATCAAAAGATTTATACTCAAGGGTTTGTTTTGGGAGTACCATGCAATAAACCAGAGTGCCAGTCAGGTAAAGTTGAACTTTAACAGATTATAAGGTTTGTATTTGCCCGGTTGGGAGTCAGTGTCTGACTGGGCCCCTTCCTGGCATGGCCAACAGGAAGGGGCAGGAGGGGGCAGAAAGGGCAACTGCTTTAACCCTAACCGTTTTAGTGGTGTTGCCTGGAGGCAGAAAAAGGCACTGGCACAAACTCAAATTTGGAAATAAAGTAAAACTGAAAAAGCTTTCATGACAGTATTCCATACATTTTTGAGATGGTTTTTAACGTCAGTTCATTGTGCGGTAAAAATAACATCATCATTCAAGATTTATCCTGCGCTGCACGACAAATCTATTATTGAGTGAACCTTGTAGAATATCTGACTTCAAACATCTGTGCCTCCGCTTTTTTTGCCTTTCAAAAACGTATGACGCTCACATGAATTAATTCAGACCGAAAAAAAATGTAAAGCCAGAATTCTGCTGTACATCATAGTGAAACTGAATTAAATTTCAAAATTTGAATAAAATATTAATAATGGTAATGGCTTTTGCCAAAAAATATGGAGAGAAGGACGGAAAGCCCCCTGCTGTTTCCCACTTTAGTCTGGTGCTTTTTTGGAGAAGGACAGAAGAGAGTAAGACACACAGACAGCCTGTAAAATATGAAGAGAGAGAAATGCTGTTTAAAGGTTCCTGCTAAATTGTATTTGAATAAGTTTATGTGTGCAGTGGTACAGAAAACTT
Source organism: Pseudopleuronectes americanus (assembly GCA_038501795.1). Classification (NCBI taxonomy): domain Eukaryota; kingdom Metazoa; phylum Chordata; class Actinopteri; order Pleuronectiformes; family Pleuronectidae; genus Pseudopleuronectes; species Pseudopleuronectes americanus. Next base: position 1,715,194 of record CM076726.1, on the reverse strand, counting down.
TATAGTTATTTTACATTTGATTATTGTGCATCATAGAGGATCACCAAACAAGTACAGTGCCATTTTCAAATAATGAGTGGCAGATGGAACCCAAGTTTTTCCTTCTGTCTTTTGAGGATAAACATTTTAATAAACTGTAGGTGAAACATTGAATGCAAGTGCAGTAGTTGCTATAAGAATCATCTGTTAATCCCTTTAGTTTTTTCAGTGTAATCCTGGTTGATTGAGTTTTTTATAATAGTTCATTCAGCACAATTTTGGATGAATGGCTATCATACAATCAAGTGGGTATCACACGTGAGTGGTTTATTGAGTGTTTTCCTCTAGCAAACATCAGAATGTTATCTAAGGGACTTTGTAACATGACTGTTGGTTTGAGTATGTCGGAAACTAACAATCTCCTGTGATTATACAAAAACATCTGATGAGTTCTTGATGAGAGAGGTCAGCGGTGAATGGCCTCAGCTGTCAGAATTGAGAGGAAGACTACAGTAACTCAGATAACCACCCTTTACAATGTCTTGAGCAGCATCTGAGAATGGACACCTTGTGGTGGATTGTGTAACAACAGCAGAGACTATGTCAGTCAACTCCTGTCAGGCAAGAACAGAAATTTGACTGTGCAGTGACACAGACTCATCGACAGTAAACCGATGAAAAATGAAAAACTGATGGATCACAGATTGGTGGCCGACACCTACGGGAGAGAATCACGTCGCATACTTCGGTGCAGGAGCTCTATACAGAAATAGTTGCTGTGATACATTAAGCATAGACATAACTGTAGCAAATGTCCACGCAAGAGCAAAGAGCTGGGACCAGCTGCTGCTGCTGCCGAGACCCAGGAGCAACAGCTCGTAACGTTTGTGTCGATATGCACCTTGTTGTTAGTGATCCCTCCAATAAACCACAAGAAGAAAAAAGGTAGGAACATGACACATTTAAAGAAGCACAGGGGTGCTCTGTGTTTGACTGCTAACGTGACTCCATGACAAGCACATCAGTCGGCAGTGTGGGGGTCCCTGACGCCAGCCGTGAGGAGACAATTAAGTTAGAAGCTGCAATACTTTGCGGTTTTAAGCATTACAACTCCTATTTAATATTAACCTACTGTAGTTGGTTTAGGTTTTATTTTTTAAGTGTTCTTTTTATGTAAATTTGAGTTTTGGCATCATATATTTAAATGTGGTATTCGTGAATCAGTTAAAATCTTAAGGGGTTAAATTTCTACATCCAATTTGTAGTAATTTTTTCCTTTAGTTCTGTGAAAGTTTAGGTACTAGAACCGTTAAAAAAATATTGTTATGGCACTGGTACTGGAAAAAAAACAAATGATACTCAACCTTTGTCTCCAGTCCCAGATTTGAAAGCAGAGGAACAGCTGTTGGATGTGATGGAATAAGAGATGGCAGCCTGACGAATCATGTCAACATGGAGCAGAGTCCCAAAGGTAAGTTTCCAATGTCTTGTCACAAATCATTTGAAGCTGTTTTGATATCAATTTACTCTTCAACATATTTCTGTAACAGGAGGGAATCAGGGAGTGATTTCCGACTAAGTCTCAACATGCTGTATATGCACTGTAGGTCAATGAGGGGTCTGCTGTGAAGCACCCAAATACTTCTAATTATCAAACAAGCAGAGCACATGTTGATTGGATGCTTCCGGTAGATCATAATGCAACATTTAGAACAAAAGCAGATAAATCATTCTGGGGAAATGAGCAGGGATGCTTATTCCAATGTCTCGCCTAGAATTTCTTCAGCCCTGCCCTCTTACAGATTTTTTTCGTTAAGATTAATTAACATGAGTCATATCCAGTAGCAGTTCATACCAGTGTCTTCAGACCACTTGACTTCTGCACACTTTGTGCTTGGTAGAAGCTCCTTTGGCAGCAGTTACACCTCCAGTGTTTTTGGGCAGGCCTATACAGGCTCTGCACACCTGGAATTTGGCGGCACTTCACATTATTCCTGGCGGATCCTCTGAAAAACATTGCCGCTGAGTATTTGGCTCTGTTCAGAACTAGTATAAACATCTTCTCTAGGAGAGAGAGGGAGAGAGAGGAGGGTGGAGGGAATGTCCCAAACGCAGCTTTACAATCAGTCAGATGATTAACCTGTTGTTTTGTGGAGTTTAAATTTTTGTCTGATCAAATCAAATAAAGTTTTTTCTCGTTCTCTGTTGTATTAATGTCATCTGATAAACTCCAAGCAGGCTGTCATATGCCTGTTTTCCCTTCTTGCCCAGTTCTTGCCAAAACTGATCAAAACTACACCACTGTGTAGTATTTGTTAAAATAACAATCCACTATGTTCTTGCCCTGCCATGTTTTGTATAATACTCTCCCCTTGATGATCTGGTTTGTCTTATTTTAACATGAGCTATGAAATCAAATGGTTTCAGGGGTGGAGTAGTCTCATAGTATCTTATGAGCAGACACACAGGCTGGTCTTAAATAAAACCTTTTCTGTGTTCAATAGATTGTGTTTTTAGATAATATTGCAATAGTGGTATGAGCAACATTGTGCCTCTCTGTAGATTCATTCATTGAACATTTCCATATTTAGATGTAAAAAATATATTTATATATTTTGGTTGCTGTATTTAAAAAATGAAGAGAATCAGACATTTGGGTTGTTGCTTTAATTGTATTAGTATTTTTTACATTGGCCATGTCTCAAGAACAGTATATAGTCAGTATAACATGGGACTGACACCTGTAAGACATGAAAAGAGCTCATGTTGTGCTCTGGAACACTTTGATGCTCTAGAAACCTTCTGTTTTCCCATGGAGAACCCTGCATTTTATCGTTCAAGACACAGAATTTTAAATAACCTTTTGGAACCATTTATCTTACGTTTATTTTGAATAGTGTCAGCTATTATCTGCTGCACATCATAACATGTCTACAGCGCATGAATCTATAGGACCTAGCTAAATTGTGTTTTTCTGTCAATCTTACCGCAGAATAATGCATGGAAAATACGTGATAGATCTGAAAAAGAAGGAGGGAAAAGAAGAGGGTGGTGGGGGAGTCACTGAGCACCGGGCTGAGGGGGGGAGAGGGTGGAGGAAGGAGGGGACACAGGCGCTGCTCCGCATCTGACGTCAGGGTCTTGCTCCAAAAATAAAGCTTCATATGAAGTACAATGTTCGATCGAGAAGAGCGGCGGACCTGGAGCGGCCCGGCGGCGCTGAGCACCTGAGGACGCACCTGATCCTCCTCCGTCTCCCGCACAAACTCTGGAGCAGCCGGCGGAGCGCAGCGGGAACCATGAGCGCAGCGTGCACATGAACACGGAGCTTCTCTCGGAGAGATAGAGGGGAAAATGGGAATGGCGAGTGAGGATCTGCTCGTGACTCTGCAGATACTACCTGGTTTCTTTTCGAACTGTCTCTTCCTCGTCCTGTACGACTCCGTGGTGCTGGTGAAGCGCGTCGTGGCGCTGCTCAGCAGCTCCAGGTCCGGCGACTCCGAAGAGTGGAGCCGCATGTTGACCTCCGCGGGACTCCGCTCCATCTGGAACAGTTTCCTCCTGGACGCATACAAGCAGGTGAGCATGTGTCTGTTGTTAATGCTGCTCATTGTGACTCTTTATAACCTCACGTCTGAGCTCCCGTCGGTATGAACTTACGACCTTTAAGACCACGTCTTCGGGAAAGCCTTGCTTCTAGTTGTTTTGACAACTCCAGGTTTATTTGTTTCTGCGCATACATTTTATAAAGACCAGCAGTCATGGTTAGTTTTATCTTCTTCAGATATATTGTGCCAGATGTCCAAACTTATATTTTTAAATGGTCCTCCACCTGTGCACATTTTAGCTCACAAACACTTAAAGAGTCTGACCTCAGGAAGTTGACTTGGACATCATTGTTCATCAGTCTGTGTCTCTGACATCACAGCTCTCCAGTCCTTCTCTCTGTGATGTCACTGTGTCTCTGAGTTGTTCTAGCTGCTGACATTCAATGATTCACAATTACTGATGGTTACTTTGCTGTACAAATATTGCGGTAATACCTCAGCTCTTGAGCCACTGATTGAAGGGGGAAGGAGGCATATACATAAGAAATGTATATTTGAAAGAAAATCACTGTTTGGATATATGATAGATCACCAGCTGAGCGCAGATCTTACTTTCACCTCATTCCCTGTTTAAAAAGGAACTGATGTCTGGGAGGTATTTTTATTAAATGACATTACATTCCATATCATTTCGCTGACGCTTTTATGCAAAGCGACTTTCAATATGTGCATTTAACCATGTTTGTACAAAAACTTCAAAAATGCCAAACTGCAATGCGCTACATGTAAGTAGTAGTTGAGTAGTCTCACCACACATCGTTACTCTTCCTCCAAAGTTTAGATTGAGGAGGTATTAAGATTGTCTAGAAAGGATCTTTTCAATGATGTGACATTAGAAACGGTTGAACTCTACTTATTTAACATCTTAGATCAACCACCATTCATCACCTGCTCCTCCACTGCTACTACTGGTCAACCATGTAGGGTGTAGTTTGATTTTAAGGGTTGCCAGATCATAGTTCAGTATCCCCCTCTCTTAATCAGGATATCCAGCATTTTGCAGAAATCAAATTGAAAATATATATTGGTATACAAACAATTGGTTGTGACAAATCTATGCCCATGATCACAACATCCTCAGACAACAACAAAAACACCTTTATGTGTTATGTCAGTATTTCGTTCACCCAGTTTCCTCATCAGTGTTTTTTTCTCCTATACTGTGTGGCTCCAGTATATCAAAGTCTTACTGGTAAATCATCAGTTTCACTTATCTGGCTTGGCTCTTGGCAACTAGTATCATACAATGGCATCTTTATGCATGAGATACTGAATCATTCAACTGTTGCCTAGTTTGAAGTCATAAATTTAAATACTTGACACAATGAGGATTTATCTGCATTGCTTTGGCAGGAAGCGCAAGTTCTTTTTCAGACATATTGATTTTAATGTTTTAAACTGAGTAAATCAAGAGTGAAGTTACACTTACAAAGTGCAAATTTATATTAGCTAAAATGCCTTTACTTACTTTTCCTTATCACCTCTGTCAGTTCAGTTGAAACGAGCTCCTTTATGATTCTGATAAGCTGATGGAGTTTTGCGAGGTCAGTTCAGCCTCATTCAAGCAGTCACCAGTTGGGAAGAACAGAAACAAAAATGCAATCTGACTTTTTGTGTTCATACATCCTTCCAAGATGTTAGCTCCACTGCTAACTTTGTGGCTGTGCTCCTTTTTATTGAGTTAAATCTCCTTGTGTTAATATTGGATTTTTGGGGGGGTGGATGAAACTGTATAATGGAGTAGGCTGAAAAAGACTGGCACAATGTACTTCAAAAGGAGACTAAAGGGCATTGGCCTTGGCTCCTCAGTCCCTCTACAGATGTGTGGTGGCTGCATCATCACTGTGTGGTAGCAGCTCTGCTGGAGACAAACAGGAACTGCAGCAGCGTAGCCACGATCAGTGACATAAATAGTAGCAGGTGCAGAAATAAAAATTCCCTTGTTTGTATTGTCTTTTTAATTGTACCTGTTTTATATCCATATAACTGTTTGAAGAGATAAGCCAAATTCTTGCTAGGATCTAAAACAACTTCAAAAAAGTATTACGGACTGTGCTTTGTGTGGAGAATCATTTAACTAGTGTCTTATCTTTCCATTTCAACTATATTCTCATGTCTCATGTTGCTAGTCAGACCTGAATGGCAAATGGTTGTGTCTTGGCCTGGATATCGGCTGTCTACATCAGAAGCCCCCAAATTATTGGCCATTGTCCCCAGAGGCTTATTCTTTTTCAGATGATAGCAAACAACCCCTTGATGCTATGAGACTGGACTTACTCCATCTCACTGAACAGTTAGCTGCAATGAGTCGTACTGTTATCACTACACCCTGCTCACGTACACATTTGTATATTAATTAACTTTGTTAATTGTGCTTTAATGTGCTTTTTGGATTGTATTTCTGCGATTGACATGAACCAGAGCTGAGAACAAAATGTTGTTCTCTGTCACGTATCCATGTTCTGGAATGACAATATGAACATCCTAATCTGAAATAACTATCCATCAATATTCTTAGACCTGCTTGATGTTTGCATTGTGTGAGGTAACATTAATTCCAATATATGTCTCCATAGGTGAAACTTGGCTGCGCGGCACCCAATTCCAAGGTGGTGAAGGTGCCAGATAGCCCTCGGTGTAGCATTAGTAATGTGACCAATGTGCCAACTGGTGCCAGGATGCGAAATGGGGACGAGTGCCGCCTTCTGGATTTTGGCTCATCAGATCGCCCTCTGGTGGTCAACTTTGGCTCAGCCACCTGACCCCCCTTCATCAGTCACCTGCCAGCTTTTCGACAGTTGGTGGAGGACTTTAGTGATGTGGCTGACTTCCTGTTGGTGTACATTGACGAAGCTCACCCATCTGATGGCTGGGTGGCCCCTCCTATGGGCTCCTCCTCTTTCAATGTACGGAAGCACCAGAACTTGGAGGAGAGACTTGGAGCAGCGCGCAATCTCACTGAGCACTTCTCACTGCCACCACAGTGTCAACTGGTGGCAGACTGCATGGACAATAATGCTAATGAGGCTTACGGTGTGTCCAATGAACGAGTGTGCATAGTGCAACAGAGAAAGATTGCCTACTTGGGTGGTAAGGGGCCTTTTTTTTACAATCTGAAGGATGTGCGGCAATGGTTGGAACAGAGCTATGGTAAACGGTAGGTGATCCAAGGAAAGGACAGAGGAGGCTATTTCCCTATTTTTGAGTTGGGAAATAAGATTTCGGTTTTATCCAAGCACAAAAAGGCTTGAATTTGCCTTTTTTTTAACATTTGAAATAAGGCCAACTTTTCCCACACCAGTTTGTTCAATCTGATATGAACATGTTAAAACTTGTGCCACCTTGCATTGAGCTAGGGAGTGTATTGATTGGAAGCCTCATGAGAAGATGCTTCATCTGTATTTATGCCTTCTTTTGTTGGTTAATCATATTTTACATGATTTTCACTGGAAGTAAAAACCAAATAACTGAAGTAGGGAAGAACTCAAAGTTCATATTTTATAAATATGCTTGTCAAAAGAATAGGTTTTTAATTAATTGTTGGATGTTTTAATATTTGAATATCTTTTCCGCTGTGGTCTATGTTTTTATGCACTATTTCAACTTCTTAATTGTATGTCTAATCTTTATTTAACCTCCTTACTCTCTGGATACATGTTAATTCATACAGTATGACTTGTCCATCTGACAGCTCTTTTTTATAGTGCCTATAAAAAGTGTTTGCCCCACAGAAGTTTTTATTTGTGCAATACTGAATCATTGTTGATTAAATGTGCTTTTGTGATACAAAATCAGATAAAACGTAATATGGATCAATACAATTTAAAGCAAGTATTCACACTCTATGTCTAACTATTGGTAGTTTCAGTCTCACTGGACACTGCTCAAGCTCTGTCAGTTTGCATTAAGATCACTTGAAACCTGTTTCAAGTCAAGCTACAACGTCCCAGCTGCTTTGAGATGTGGTTTAGCCCTGCCCACTCATAGCAAAGCGGTGCCCAGCTCCAATGGTTCGGCCAGGGGCGTGCCTGTCGTGATTTCCCCATGTCGACATAGGTTTCGCTGGGTATTCCGGCTTCCTCCCACAGTCTAAACACACGCAGAATAGAATTAGGTTGATTGGAGACTGAATGGTTTGCCTCTGGATCTTGGCCTTCAAGAGGATTAGCAATATACAGTAGATAATAAATAGATGAAAGTTATTCTCTGAATGCTCTGGATTTTAAAGAAAGCATGCGCTGGATACTGTCCTGCCTTTTCTTCTCTTTCTACATTTCTCAATGGTTTGGTCCTAGATGTGCTCTCTCTCTCTCTCTCTCTCTCTCTCTCTCTCTCTCTCTCTCTCTCTCTCATCTCTCTCTCTCTCTCTCTCTCTCTCTCTCTCTCTCTCTCTCTCTCTCTCATCTCTCTCTCTCTCTCTCTCTCCTCTCTCTCTCTCTCCTCTCTCTCTCTCTCTCTCCTCATCTCTCTCTCTCTCTCCCCCCCCCATCCTCCCCAGTGTTTGACTAAGTTGGTTGTATAATAGTAAGTAAGGTTAAACCCCCTGACTATATTCAGTTGATTCCCTTTCTCTGATTCTGTAGCTTCTAAAACCAGTAGGCTGCACCTCCCATGTTTTAGTTCTGTCCTATTAAAGAGTATGAATACTTGTATGTATGTATTTTGGTTTTTCTTTGTAATTAATTCAGCTAATTTTTTGATAGTTTTTTCTGTGCCACCTCAGTCAGTGTCAAAAAAGTCACATTAAACCTACTATGATTCAGTGTTATGATACAGAAACCCTACAAAGTATTCTTACCAGGCACATTGAATTAGTGCACACTAATGTTTGGTAACATAATTTCCCGAACATTGAAGTGAAGAAATCCTTTTACTTTGCATGTAATGATGGAAGACTTTACCTTCATGTATTGATCGAATTGGATTTAGAAGTAAACACTTTCTCTGCCGGTTTCTGTTTTCAGGAAAACTCTTTTCCAGCCCAGGAAGTTTTCCTGTCTGGTCCAGCAAATATGTGGTAGGAAGGACTGACACCAGTCAACTGGGTTCCATTCTGCGTGTGGTTAGGTGTAGGTTGCGAAACACTTTGGTTAAGGTGAGGGAAAGATAAGGATTTTATTTAAATATTGAGAACACAATCTCCATCAAATCGTCATTGACCCTCCCCACCAGAAATTTCCCCCAAAAAACCTTTACAATAATTGATCAGCACTGTCCACTGCTTGTCAATCCACCACAGATATATGTCCAAACTCTACATGAATTGACCCGGCAAACATATTTTCCAAAATTGGCCGTTCTGTATCGTGAAACTGGTTATCAACTGGCTGTTATCGTGACAACCAAAAGTGACATTCAAACAGGTGAAATGACTAGCATAGCATTAGAGTCTTTAGAAAACCTTTTTATTAATTAGCATATAGCTTAAACTATAAATATGTGATGCTACAGGCTTGACCTTTATTCACTGGAAATCTACAAAAGACAACGGAGGGTTTTGTTTCCATTTGTCATCCGTCTCCTTGCCTTGGTCTGCACTGCAGTGGTAAATGGTAAATGGATTTGCATTTATATAGCGCTTTTCTAGTCTTGATGACCACTCAAAGCGCTTTACATTACAGTTTCACATTCACCCAATCACACACACATTCATACAGTGCATCTATCCCAGCACTTTGTTATTCTAAGGGGGGGGCCATTCGGGGTTCAGCATCTTGCCCAAGGACAACAATTACACTGCTCTATGGACACTTCTAATTCTCTTTCTCACTGTCACTTTACTGGTCAATCTTTTGTCGCTGTCAGGACATTTTAGTAAAGGTTTGGATCTGACTGGACCATAGTTGGGCTGTGAACAGGTTTTGATCTGAGCCTATGAAGTTGTTGCTCCACAGCAGATTAGCAGTGCAGCACAGGTTACCATGGTGATTCACAGTCAAAAGCAGCTTCGTGATACTGGAAAATCCAGAGATTAGAAGAGTAGCCCAGAGAGGGATAACCTTAATCCCGCTTTGTGATGCAGGACCCTAGTCCAAAAATGACTTTAGGACAAATATAGACAGAAGGCAAATTCTGGTGGCAGCATGATGGTTCAGCAATTGAGAGTTGAAATGTAACATGATGTTGAAGAAACTCATCTTTAAAATAATTAAATAGAATTCCATCACATGGGCAAAGATCACCTCAATTTTGTATTCACTTCACTTTCAAATGTCTCCTATGTCTTAAAACTGAACAAACGTGTTATGTGTTCTTCTGCACAGATTGGAATTATTTGGATTTTGATGACATGAAAGCGCTCTTAATGTTCTTGAATATTGAAATATTCTCAACATGTTAAGATTGACTGTTGGAGGTCTGTTGGGTGTGCGTGGTTATGTATGGTGGAGATGGGTACAGAATGTGTGAAGCTCTGTCAGTGAGTGTGTAGCATTGAAGCTCCATTGGAAGCACAGATGCTTTGTTCTGGTCTCCGAGACAAAGGTGTGCAAATGAAAACCTTTGGCGAAAGAGTCGGTGACTCAGCCTCTGGTTGGATGTGAACTGCACCTGGTCAATGAGACACAGAACCGTTACATCTGCTTTCACTGTCAATGTGCTACAGTACAGACCTACATCTCTGTAAGTGATACACACAGAACTGAAAACCTCTGTTCTTTTGGGCTTTTTTCATTCCTGCTTAGTGCAATGTTTTGTTTTTCTAGAATGTCAAAGGAGAGAAATAAAAGTTGAGTGTTTGCTGCCAAACGGTTTCATATGTTGTCTTTTTATACAAAAGAGATATTGCATGTCAGAAGCAAACGGGGAAGCTGCCAGGGCCAAATGGAAAAAACACTTCACCAGAAATTCATACAACTTTTTATTGGCCACATATGAGTTGTTTAAAATAAAAATAACTTAAGGAACCAAGGATGCTTCACATTTTTGAGGGACATTGAAATATCTAAGACGAAGTCACGGTAGTGCACAAACGTGTAGTGTTATTAGAAGCATTGCATTCAGTTAGGTCATATGCAGTTTTAAAAAGATGAGTTTTGAGTAGTTTTATGAATGTCCAAATGGATGTGGAATTGCAAATCTCTGTGGGCAGATCTTTCCAGCGGGTGGGGGCCTGCTGCACTGGAAGCTCTATCCCCAGAAGTCCACAATCTGGTGTTGGAGTTAGTGAGCAGACTCCGTTCAGAAGATCGTAGATTCCTGGACGGGGTGCAAGGTTAAACGAAATAGGTTGAACATGAGCATAACCAAGGGAGATATCACTACCTTAGTGTTGGATGCACATCCCCTTAATTTTTCTTTATTCCTGTACTTTTAAAGTTCCAATGCCCCTGATCATTGTATAGCATTACTGTAATTTCACCATGTACCTATCAAGAATACCTGCCCACCTTCACTTCCACTGCCCCTGAGCAAATGTCATATTTATCGTGGTGAAAATAGAGGTCTGCTGGTGAAAATGAAATCCTGTCTGGTACTGTCACCTGGCACCGTGCTCTTTTGTGCTATCAGCCATTAAACTACACAACTCCACAGCACCTACAGTCAAACACTGAATCTATATTTCAAGAAAGAACTGCTCCACATCTTGTACACTGTAAATGTCATGAATGGTAAGTTGCGCATAACACATCTTTGATCCCTATCTCTACATTGCACATTTCTGAAAAAATTCCCTTGTTCTATAGCATTTATATTCCTACAATATTCTTCCCTTGCAGTGTTATCTGTCAATATCCTCTCCAGAGGATCAATAAAAGTACATCTTATTTTATCTTTCTTACCTAGCTTTACTTAAGAGTAAAGTTTCCCCTAAAGGTTTCCCCTTAAAGCACTCTCACTATAATAGCCCCTGGTCATGCGTAAATCTACTTGGCTCCTGCTCTAAACTCCTTGTCCTCACTCAGATTTACTGCTGCTGCTGCACAAATGTCCCATGCCTCTGTCTCCTCAGGCTTGCTCTGTGCACTCACCAGACTTCTGCTCTCAAATACCTCCTGTCTTGCTGTTAGATTGTTGTGAAATAACCTGGTCAGAATTTCCCAACCAATAGATTGCCTTCTATGTAACTGGCACTGCCTTATTGAGGGTGCGCTGTATTGAGTTGAGTGTACGTCTTGTTTGGTCAGGTTCACCGCATAGAGTTGATTGCCAAAGTCAAGCACCTAAAACAAGTATTTAAATAGTGCGTTATATTAGCAGCATGATAATACTTTGATGATAATATGCTTCAACTTCAAGATATAATTACACCGCTAGGGGCCATAACTCACATCCAACAGACAGTGGCAGTGGGTTACTTTGCTAGTTTCCCCACAGATGCAGTTTTCATTTTCCCATCCTGCATCCATCCATCCATTCAGTATTTATACCGCTTTTCCTTTGAGGGCGGTAGGCCCTGGAGCCCATTCCAGTGACTTAGTGAGTCAAGTGACTACAGTTGCTGTGATGTAGCTGTTGTGGAGAAGCCAGAGAAGCCAACGTAGTTGTGTGTGTTCGCAAGACCATCTGCAGGCACACACAGCTCAGGGAATTTCACCATCTTCTCCAAGTGCTGCATGTGACCAACTGTTGTTTCCACTGCTCTCTGAGGCTGAGCAGTGGCAAGATTGATGATCTGCTAGCTTGGGTCAGTACCATAGATGGGAATGACACAAATTGTGCATTTCTCGCATAGCACCATACCACGTCGCATGGCATGAGAGACATACAATTCTTGTCTTTGCATTGACTTTGTATGTAATATCAATAAAATTTACATCATAACATAACAGTCACCCAAATGGTGCTTTAGACCAACAAAAATCTGGTCTGTTACCCTTAGGGCAAATTATTTTGGTAATAACATGCGCCTACACATGTGGGTCCACAAAACAAATACACTGTCTTTGTTACACACGAAGATGGTCTGCTCATGCGTTTCCCGCCCTGCAGAGAGGAGTATTATCTCTCTCTACCAAACAAGCACATGTTGCTTTTAAAACAAGTGGGAGGTGGCACTTTTAATGGTTTATTGCATGTTACACTTTTCCTGCTGTTACACTAACATAAGTGGATTTGGATGTGCCCTGAATTCACTTGCACCATGGGCTTAGAATAGAGTTAAAATAGAGCTGGTGATCCCACAGGAGGGGGAGGATGACATGCCACTGAGATACCACCATAATCCTGCTCTTAAGAGACAACCTGTTACGGCCCACAGATAAATCTATGTAAATATCATCAAGTAGACCTCTTTCTCCAAGACCATTTACTAATTTTATTCAAAAACACATTATCACATTTTATTAAAAGCCTCATTTATTGTGACCTAGCATCTATAAACCAGGCTTAAAGTTTACAGAGCAGAGATTAACATATCACATGAAAAATGGAAGATTGTGCCTTCACTCTACATAAATTCAGTTTTCTGATCATGACTCAATTCAATTTCGATTCAATTGAATGTTATTTGTATCATGTATTATTTCAAGGCACTTTCCATAGTTAAGTACCTAATGTATATTGCAAATGGTTGAATTAACCTGTTCAAATGCAGTAAAGTGTGCTTCTCTGGTTCACTTTTAGCAGTAAGTTCAATAAGGTCTTCTCCAAGGAAAAAGAAGAGCCCACACTGCTCCTCTATGGAGTCCCTGCCTTGGCTTCCAGTCAGTCAGAGCATATATTTTATGATCCTAATATCTGTCTTTAAGTCATGCACTTTCCCCCAGGCTTTGTAGTTGATATGCTGCCAAGATATATTTCATGTGTTTCTCATATAGAGACTTGCTGCTCACCATGACAACACATGCTAATAATAAATGGAAAAATCGTTCTTTCTCTGCTCATATTTTATCCGTCACTCATTCGATCAACTTTAAACTTCCTCTGTACTCTGGTGGACCCAAACAGGTGCAGCATTTTATAACCTTTCTTATAATATTAGCAGTTCTTTTAAAACACAAACCCAGCATCAACAAGCTTCAGCTACCAAACAGTGCACAGGAATCATCGTATTGTTTGACTGCAATGTAGGATTGAGAAAATGCTGACATAAGTCTGCTGTTACAGTCTGTAAATCCTTACTAGTATGTTATTTTCGGTTATACTCAACAACTGCAAGTAATCCTCCTTTAGTAGAGATTTAAAATGAGGATTAAAATGTTCAGCTTTTATGAAATTGATTTAAAGGATGTTTATTTGTTTTAATATTCATGTTGACTGAATTCTCCTGGGTTATATTAGAATGTGTGCCTCATCTTTTATCAAATCTAGTTCATAGAAAATGGGAAATATAGAAGTACAAGGAACACCTCTCTGTATAAGTCTGTAAGTATCACTTAAACATCTCAAATCATTTTCCATATAACTGTTGTATCATTATAACTGTAGTCAGGCGCTCATTACCCCCCACACTTACTGAACCACCTCTGAGAGATGTGCCAGCTGCACCGTACAGATACTGATGGTAGAGTTTTCCAGTTTTAAATATATACAGTATATATATAAACTCTTCTATCAGTGTTTCACTCTTTTTACATTAACAGCTGCAACAACAGCTGTCCTTTTATGAGAAGCCAAGGACTTGAGAGTGAAGAGCTGAAGAAGCCATAGATGACTCCAAAGAGAAGTTGGACTGTGTACGCATGTGTTCAGTAGATTTAAACAAAGACTAAAAAACTTAATTTGAAAGAGAGATAACATAACTTTGAAACAACACCATGATGGTTATTAATGTAAGACACAGAAATGATGCCACTCCAAAACTTGAAATGAATATCAAACGCAACTTTAAATTCACTGTTGTTGTGAGGAAGAACATGAAAACCTTTCCTCATATATGCTCTGAGATACAGTTGAATGTAAATCTGCCATATGATGCCATCTCTAACTATATTTCACATGTTTTGAATAAATTGTGTAATATAATGTTAAAACATTGGAGGGGTTTCACTTTCATGCTGTCATCGTGCTGAGATTACAAATGTCGCTGCCAGCTGCTTGTTGAACCTCCAGCACATTGGATCAATGGTTCACAGAGCACACATAGTTCCATGCTGAGCTGTTGGCGGGACATTATGTTGCAGGCTCAATACATTGGCTAACTAAAGCAATTTTCACATCTGGTCGTTTTATGCGATGGGAAAGGGTACAATAGGCCCTCATTCCAGTCACATATGTGTATCGGTTCCAGCTCTGCTCGGCACATATGGAAACATGACATCCGGGTTTAGTTTTTCCCACACTCCTGAAATAAGTTTTAATGACACACCTTCAATCACCCAAACATCTCACATGGAGGCTGCGACACTGACAGGAGCACCAGCATGTGGTTGTCCTTTGATGTCCCATGTAATAATATAAACACATTCGAAAATTCCATTAATGAAATTGTGATATGTTTTGTTTTGTTTTGTGTGAATAAGCAAGGATTTCATATAAATCAAATTAAATTGATGCTTCTGAATGTAGCAATGGAAATGTTTGCATCTTTGGTAGAAATACATATTGGTAGGTATCGTAGCCTTTATGCTTCACTTTAAAACTACAGGTCTAAATATACAAACAGCTGCCCCACCCTACAGATCAAAAGTGAACTCAGTGGCAGGGTTCAGTCATAACCTTACATCTGTACCTGAGCCAATATATGGGGCAGACTTCAAACAGACTGTAAAGGTGTTGATTGAGCTGCATAATAACATAATCAGGAGCTTTAAAGCAGACAGGTGTTGTGCAACATGTTATTGTCTATTGACCTGCATACAATGTTTGGGAGTAATAGTGTAATGTATTTAAACAGGTACAGGTAAAACCTCGGCACAAAAAAGCTTTCACTCAACTCTGCTCAAATTAAAAACCACAGTTAAGTTAACTTCTATTTTAATTCAAAGCTATCGATGAGATGGTTTTCAATAGGTCACAGAATTCCTCTCAGAACGCACGCCTTGATCATAAACATTAGGGCTTAAAGAGCTGCCAGCCATGGCTCTGCTATGCTCATGCTCTAGTTATTTGCGTAGACTCTGTTAATTGTTTACTTGATCTGTGACAGCTTGTGTTCCAGTTCAGAGCATGCAAGGATTGTGGCTCTATCAGAGTCAAATGTTCCCAACAAGGCAGGTGAATGGAGTTCTAATTTATTAGGTTACTGTGGAAGACCTAAACCAATACCAATGCATTACTATTCTGCTTCATACTTCCCAAATTGGGGATTTTCTAGAAACCACTTCAGTGGTGGGCAGTATTTCAGGAATGGATCAATAAACAAATTCCTTTTCTAACTTGTGATCAATCAGTAATATTAATCCCCCAAGGAAGAGCATGGGGATTTTTGATTGTTTGCATGAGAGATTTGATTTGTTAAATCAAAGTAATGGACTTCCGTTCCAACACACACACCTAGTTCCAACAAATGGGTTTGAAGTGAATGTTGGATGCAATGTTTTTGAGGAATTGCAGGGGGACAGTACAAGTGCTGGTGTCCACAGGCAGAGCGTGAGAATGCAGCAAAAGTGAAGCCAAATTCATACCAAGGTAAGCAGAAAGTTTGGTTAACCTACTGTAACTCATTATTCACTGCAGCATCTATCTAGCTCATCCTCCAGTGCCCATGATGATGCCCTGGAGCAAATTCAAAACTAGACACGGACAAACATTTAAAAAACCAAATGATGATCAGATATGGAATCCTCTTAGTATTGTATAGTATATAACTATATATCTGAAAATATCTTATAGATCGGTTCCATTACTATTTCTGCTTGTGGGCTTGTGAGTTTTATGTTGTATAATTCTGCCAAGAGCATGGGAACGCATGAATACTTTGTAGATGTGGTAAAAAAAGGGCCGAAGGGGTTAGACAATTAAATCATCTCTTGTGATTGGAATTCTGCCAAAAGAGATCACCGATGTGGAGTCATGTGTGTGTAGATGTCCTTGAAGAGGAGAAGGGTTCACGGCCCAAACACGCCGTAGGTCCTGAAATGTATCTTTTGCATCCTTTTAGTTAGTTTAGTTAATCCTTTTGTTTGCCTCTTAATTGGAATCTTAATTGGCTGCTGATGTGTTAAACATTTGCTGGGGGGTTGATACATTTAACGTTAATATATATTAGTTTACATTTAATTTAGCAAATTTTTGAAAATCATAGGATTCAGTTGAGAAAAAGATAAGGAGGGGGAGACAGACTGAGAGTAACAGGATCCAACTGAATAATTTATTGACAATACAAAGGCTTAGTCGAGGGAAAAGGATGAGTAAGTGGGAAAAGAGAATGAGACAATGGAGGTGGTTTGTTAGAGTGACCATGTCCTTTGAATAGTAATGTGTACTTTGAGCTTGTGTTTTTAGGAGTGACTGTGATGGGGATTAATAAATCAAAGGAAAAGAAAGAGGAGAGCATATGTCTGGAGTGAGCATGGCCATATTTTGAAGGACAGATTTACAGTGGATTCTGAAGAATGAGAAAACTCTATATCACGACATATATGGAAGGTTGTAGAGTGAAAATGTGTTTGTGAACTTATATGAAGGTTACCCTGATGTATTATCTGGTCCTCTATCAAGCAAACTATCAAAGCAATCAGATATCACGAAAAACACAAAGTTAAATTTGATTTTGTTATACATTAGCTATGAGCTAATCCAAAGATGCATTCTTTGGTTCTTCACATTCCAAACATATCCCTCCTAAATTTCCGCCCTATTGAACTTGTGTAGTTGCAGCTAGTGTCAAGTATTCTGCTTCACATGTGGAGAAAGCTACAGTTTGTTGTGTGTTGTACTTCCATTAAATAACAGGTCCATCGTTAGTCAGATTAAAACAGTACCCTGTTATGCTACATCAATCACTGTGATCTGCTCAGTCAGCATCACTGTATGTACTTAACGTTTCTTGCACACCATTGATTGAGTCATTAAGATTTTCTTTCAGTGTGGGCCTGCTGTGTTTCTTTTGGACTTGAATCCGTCACCTTACCTTTTAATAGTCCCTATGGGGAAATTTGTCTTGGGCCGAGATGCTACAGCAGCTGCAGAGCAGTACATTGTACAACAAAGAAATAACAGTACACCAGGACATATCATGTAAGACCCAGACTGCAGATTGAAAGTTATTTGAATATTGCACCTGCCCTGAAAACACTTAATAAGATAAAACACTAAAATTATATAACTGATGAAGATGAAAAACTAAAACTGGAATTAAAAACTTTAAAACCAAATTGTAAAAATGTGCCGGACAAAGTGCAAGGTTTATTAAGATACATGGCCAAAGCGAGATGTTTTATTTTTTGAGTAGTGTGATAGACGTTCTGATGAATGAGAACTTGAGGCAGTTCATCTTTTTAATGTTAAAAACTACATGATTGTCACACCAGTGTTTAAAGGTGTTGATCTCATCCATGTACATTGTTGGACAGTCATCCCTGTGCAACAAGCTTAAAATCACTATATCATCAAATTTGATGATACAGTGATTATTTGCGTGGCTGCTCCTGCATTCATTAAACTACAGAATTTAGAGGAAAGGAGAGCTCCCACAGCCTTTTTGGTTAATAAAGAATTAAACCAATTAATGATAAAAGGAATTACATGCATGTCATTTAACATGTGGACCAGTAGGTATGGTTGTATACTGTTAAAAGCTGAAGAGAAATCGACAAATATGCCCTGAGCGTAAGGGTTAATGTTCTCTAGATGCTTGCTGATTAGATGTGTCACACTTGGGATCATATCCCCTGTACTTGGCCCCTGTCTGTAGGCATATGGGAGGGGGTCCAATCTTAAAACACCTTTCCCTTTTACAGAGGAATGTTCCCTCAATGTCTTGAGACTATATAAGACTTTTTTCCCGTTGTCCGCTGCCTCTCTCATTATCAGGGAAACACTTTTATCATCCAAAAACAGTATCAACTCGGCATAAGCCTACTTATGTTTCTCAGCATCATCAGATTTAAGTCCCAGTAGCCACAGGTGGCCCAAAAAATTTCTCTTGTGGGCCCATTACCAGTTGGCTCTGACATCATAAGGGTAGGAAAACCATACACACTGATCATCGGTCTTTACTTGAACCGGAAAATATTCTCTTTATTGCGCATGCTCAATGGTCTTTTGGACTCCAGTGTAAGAGCACACACTAACAAAGGCTTATCTTATAACTTAACAAAGGGTATTTGTAGTAACTCGCTCTCTCATATTCTGCAGATATCTCTGACTGCAGGGCTGCAGGATCCAGAACTGACATTGCTCAATTATTATTATGAATAATCAGTGTTGTTCCCCTTCACACTTAAAATGAACTTGTTCAAACAAACACTAAGTAAACTTCATGTACTGATCAGGTCCTGATAACTTGTCATGAGTGTTGTTGTTTATTATTGGTAATGTCAGTGCAGGTCAACAGGAGAGTGCAGGAAAGACCATTGTGCAGCGATAGGCCGTAGTGGAAACTTTATGTTTTCACTTTTTGTTCACACTGTTGTTTAACTTTAACTTATTGGCTGTTCACATTAACGGGCTCTTGTACTCCTATCTCACTGTGTGTGTGTCCCTCTGTATGAGTGAGTGGGGGGTGAAGCCCAAGAGCCTGAGTGTCTGCTCGCTCCAGGTATGTCACGTGATGATTTAAATAAAATGGTCTAATTTTAATAATTTGTATTAATGACTGATGCTGATATCATTAATGACATCTTTATATCTATAAATATCACATTTATTATTTGCATTGTAACATCCAGTCCGACTGAGCTTAAATATGACAGTTACCCAACTGTACCTTTTTCTCTCTCCTCTCCCGTCTTTTCCACCCATCTCTCTTCTCTTCCCAATTTTCCCCCGCTCACTCCAAGCAGTCGAGGCACTTTAAGCCTGGTTCAATTAGAAGTAACTTACTGTTAAATAGGGAGTTTTTTCTCTTCACAGTCACAAGTGCTTGCTACTTGTGGGAAGTGTTGGGTTTCTCTATATACTTAAACTCTCGACCATACTGTGTTTAGTGCCTTGAGATTATGTATGAAATGATTTGGCTGTATATAAATACAATTGAATTGAATTAAAAACGAGGAATGTAAAGACAGTTTGCTTTGAGATCAAGAAGTCGAATGAAAGCCTTTATTAAATGGGCTTAGTGCCTGGGATTCTCAACAGACAGTCTCCATCAGGGCATGTAAAAACAAGTGGCAGCACACAAGTAAAGCTGGTGTCAGTTGTCAGGTAATCAGAGTAGCACCAGCTGCAGTCAGGAAAGTGCGTGAGTGTATAATTAGGTGAATTCCAACAAGGTATTGATATCTTAGAGGTTAGCGGTGTCATCACTTAAAACCCGGAACCTAAGATGTACACCAATAGACCTATAGGAAAAATGACACAAAACAACCTTAAACAACTTAAAAATTGGCAAATCTATACAAATTTCCTCATGGAAGAGAATTGCAACTAGTAGTGGTGCTTTTACTGAGGAATAATCGATATATATTCTTTATATTAGGGTTAACGAATTTGCTAACGTTAAAGGGATTGATGCTCCTTGACAACTGCAATGCCCTCATGTTAAGCACAGTGAAACCCCACAGACCAGAGGGTAGCAGTGCATCTGTTTTTCCATCAGCCTAAAGAAGCGCATTAGTCCGCTGCACATAAAGCTCCCCTAGCTCCCCATGGCTGATTGAAATTCACGCTACTAATGCTTACTTAAAGAGGGACTTCAGGGTCTGCACCTCCGTAATTGAACACCACCATAGGCTCAGACTCCCTTGCAACCACTGCGTTGCTCCAAAGATCGCTGTCTGGCATTGCCATCACTGCACCCAGGGCAATCAAAGGGCAGTTCAGGTTTATTCTTGCCTGATGGTGGCAAATACAGGGTGGCTCCCGACTCTAGCTCCTACACCAGTACATTCTAAATTTTAAATGCATAACATTTCTTACGTTTCTGGCGTTCACTCTACTTCAGAGTTTTCAAGCCCCCTAAATAGAGACTTCTTGAAACACAACTGGCACTGTTTTAGTTTGAAGGGGTAAGTGTTTTAGTTTGCAAAGGCAGAAACAGACCTGTACTCACTCACATCTGCTTCCTCGGACACTTGACTAGCAGTGTTGTATGCAATGCACTGCTAACTCTTACTGTCAGTGATGGTTCCACTTTAGCCATAAAATAATAGAGCCAAAAAGTTCAAGACAGTGGTTGAGGGGAAATGGTAAGAGTGTCACCGATCTGTCATGCACTGTGCAGTCCACAAAGATTTTTTGAAAGTAGGTGAAGTGACTTATGTAACTGACTGACATGTTATCACGTGAGCATCACAGCCCAGCCCTGCGTGCTGTGTGTGGCTTTTTCTGGAATATAATGTTAAAAGACATTGACACTGGGTTTGCAGACTTATTAAATACTCTTATGGAGATTGGAACCACAGGATAAAACACACTTCCTCTTTGCACCTTGGGTTTTGTAAGGACATTGAAGCCTCAGGACTCATGTGAAGTAGAAGCCTTCCAAAGTCTGCTCTGGCTGACCCTGTTCATCTAGGCTGGACCTTTGTTCACTCAGATTTACCGATTAATCCAAGGAGAAAAAGCATGGCTGAAGGAGGACAAAGGTTAGTAAAGAACACATAAAAGGAAGGAAGGAAGAGGGATGAGTGCATTTGGTACACATGGCCCTGCTTTTCACACAACCGTCTCGCCCTGTATCAGGGATGGGCACGTATATTTGGGGGGCTGTTGCTGTCTTCTGAAAATAGGGCACCAACGATTTAATGTTCATGAATGTTGCAAACCATTGTCCACAGTATTTCTCACTCAAAGCTGCTTGGGCATGGTTTTACTACATAAAATAGAAAGTACCTTGTATATACTTTGTATGTTCAACATACAGTCCACAGCCCCAAGCATTAATTTAATGTAACACTAATTAAGTGTAATTATTTACTCTTTTTAAGTTAAAATGTAACACTTAACGACACAACAGGGTTGCCCCCACAATAAGTCTTATAGGTGTAAAGATAGTTCTTGTTCATTACTAAAACTTACGGAAAATTAAGTTTGCTAAAATAAAGAAGCCATGTTCGGTTTATACACGTTAAATTTTTAAACATGCACCAAATTGACATTTTAAAATGTTATTCAAAACTTATGACAATAAGGACCAATATATGCACATAAACATATATTTATGTATTTTTTGAATCCATACACTCCATCCTTATGCCATATTCCACCTTTGCCAGCATTTTCTCCTGTGAAAAGATGAGTGAGGTTAGCTTTCTGTACAACTTATCTTACCAAGCACTAAATTAAGAAATAATCAGATCCAATATCAAGTAATGCTCCTGCAAATATTTCACAATAAAAAAAACTTTTTAAACAAAGTGATTTTATTAAGAAACGCCTACAGAAAGTGACATGAATCAGATACACATTAACACTAGGGCTGCAACTAATGACTATTACAATAGTCGATTAGTCATCGATTATTGAAACGAATATTCGACTAATCGGATTATGAGTGACACAAATTCTCAATTGCTCTTATTTAGCCAACAGCTTTTAAATTTAGCTTGAGGTTGTTAGAGGCATGTGACGACTGAAAATAAAAACAATCAAGATTAATACTTCATGCAAAAAAAAGTATTTTAATAAACTTTGCTGCATATTAATGTACTATTGACACAAAAGCAAAGAAAAATCTGGCAAAATGCTGATACTAATATATATTCAATTTCAAGTATCCATTTTTCCTGTTAACAAAAAGGACAGGGAAAGTAGCAGCAATAAAAACACCAACAAACGAAACCGTCTTCTTTGGACTAAATAATTGTAATTAAAAAAGACGTTTGTCAGGCAGTATGATAACATTACGCTTTTAAACTCGTTAAAAAAAAAGTTTAAACCATATTTTTTGTAATGGATTCTAGAATCCTGCGCACAGGTATGTACGTGTATTTAGCAAGCTAGCTAACAGGCTATCTTACCGAGGCGAGTCCGCATCGTTTACGTTACGATGTCAAACCTCCTCCTCACATGCGCGTGTCCGCCGAGCGGACCAGCGTAAAGCGGGTCTGGCCCGCTCGTCTGGCCCGGCTATACGCGGGTCCGACGAGCGGACCAGTGTACAGCGGGTCCGCCGTGCACGTAGTTATTTTCGGGCCATGTTGAGGGTGAAGTTCTCCCGAACTATTGACCTCCTGGTGCGCGACGCTGTTGCAGCGGACGCCGCCATTGGTCAATGTTTTGTCACTACTGCACATGCGCGACTTTCTGAGATAGGAAGGAAGCGAGATGGCTCACTCCTCAGCTGTTTCCATCAGCACCTCCGGTAAAACAACGTTTAGTTCAGCTGCACGGCACGAAAAACACGCGCTATGACGTAACCAACGACTCATCGACGAGTATATCCGTCGGCGACTATTTTTGTCATCGAATTTTGTCGACGACGTCGACTAATCGTTGCACCCCTAATTAACACTCAGGTGAAATATCATTTTTACTGTTTATTCTGCAGTGAACCACAACGTTTTTTTGTCTAAGTCATAAATGCATTAACAACACTTCCCATACTCATTTCAAAGTAAAAACACTCACACAGTCAGTGGCTTCAGCATCCCAGAGTTGTTGCTCATGTGATTATACTGCCTCCGGGCTCCGCAGGTCGCCCCCCCAGACGTCCAGCTTCTGTGCCATAGTCATTTCTGGAAGAGCTGTTCACCCCCATCATTCATTTATTCGGTCTTAAACCATGAGGAGCATATAATTTAGCTGAAGCCTTTATCCAAAGCGAGTACAAACGCAGAACAGCAAGAATCACTCATAATGTTGTACACCATGTATCTATATGAACAGGCTGTTGCAGCAGTAAGGAAGAGTTGACTGTCGAGTGTCACACCCCGGTTCCTTACGGTCTGGGGGGGGCGACCACAGAGTTGTCGATGGTGATAGTAAAGTCATGGGCGGGAGAGTCTTTCCCTGGAAGAAAAACTAGCTCCATTACTTTGAGCATGTGTTTAAACCCTGCATTCTCAACAACAGAGAACGGTTTTTATCCGCTGCAATAAAGACACCTATGGCGTTGGTTAAATTAATATCCCATCAATACATCTTACTGACTCTACTTCTTCCCTGGAGTCCCTTTGCCTTATCGTCCGCAGATCTTGGGCTGTGGCTACATTGTGGATTATGATGGTGGATCGCGAATAAGAGATCATGATTGTAATGGTGGATCCTGTATGGTGGATTCTGTATCGTGCTGGCATCTGATACTGGTGGTGGACCATCATCGAGGTGGCAGCTGATGATTGATCCTGATGGCGGCAGTGGACAAGGACTGGACTATGGTGACATCTGATCTTGATGGTGGATCGTGATTGGGTGGCTGCTTACCATTGACTATGATTACTACAATGTGTATTCTAATCAATGCTGCAAATATCCTTATCTTTCTGATGTGGCATCATACATTCTTTTTAACCTGTTAAAAATGTATTTGTAGTTTTTAACTTAGTCTTTTCTTTAGAGTAGAGGATGCCACATCTCGTTAATGCCCTATGAGGAAAATTGTGATTTGTGAATATGTCCTATACAAATCAAATTTGATTGATTGGTTATTGTTTCGGCACGGTCTGAATTATTAGCAAGAGGCTGGTTAAATGCAACTGGGAGATTGCAACTGTGCTTGTTTTTTTCCTTGTCCCACTAATGTTAACACACTGGTGATGCATTTTCAAATGAGTTAGCCTTTTCGACCTGGTATCAGCTACATACTGGTCATATGCGGTAGACCAACTTCGAAACTGAAGTGTTGGCTTAAATGATGAGGGGGCGTCTCCAAACACCTGTTTGTCTGCTGTCAGCATCACTACAAGACTACAGGACATTCGGTCCTTCGCTAAAGTTAATTCAATTTGAGACGCACACAAATAAGTCCTTCACGTGGACCTGCTGCATTTCCTTAGTACAACTGTGTACCGAACTGGAAAGCCACTACCAACAATTTTTGGCTCGGATACATGTACCGTTACACCCCCACTATAAATTGTAATTATAGCCAAGGCCCCTTATAGTTAGTGTCCAGTGGACATATCCCCCCATTTGAGGACATTCCTTCTGGCCTGGCAGACACTCCAATACCTAAACACATTTAAGAAATCTTTAAAGTATATTGAGTCTGTTTAACGAAACACTTTGCACAGAAATTTCTTATAAATTTGCTAGCAGTTTAAAATAACTACACACTATAAAGCACTGTCAGACTCCCTCTGACAGTGTGCAGGGATTCTTCCACTGAGGGAGGAACGGCAACCATGGATCGACCTGCAGACAAATGAAGCATCTCTGCAGACGTCTCATGTGTAACAGGCCCAGGGGCACTACTACGTGACCTGCTGACATCATGCCCAGCAGGCGCATGAGAGAGTGAGCTGTCACAACATTAGGGGGTGTTGCGCAGGGGAGAGGAGCTGTCAAATTCTCCACTCTGAGTTAAGTTCCACTCCCAGATAAGTCACGATCCGGACCAGGCTCGACAGATGAAAGACCAGTGTTTTTGTCTGTAACGCAGCTTCCTTCCTTGTGTGAGCTAATAATAGCAGATCGTTCAGGTAGAATAACACTCTCATCCCTGTCCTGCTTAATGGCTCAAGAGCCGTTTCCACACATTTGGAAAAAAGTGCATGGAGCTAGAGAATAACCAAATGGCAGGCGTTTGTACTGATATGAGAAGTGCAAGAATTTCCTGTGTTTCGGGATGACGGACACGTGGAAATATACGTCCTTCAGATCTATGGGGGTGAACCAGTCTCCTTGGTGAACACACTCAAACACTTGTCTGATCGTGACCTGGTGAAAACTTCTCTTTACGTCTTTAATGTCCGATAACGATAAAGACGTTATCGGACTTTAACAACAGTGTCGCTTAAAACCTGTGCAAAATTTGCCAGAAATGTATTTCTTTCAGACTCATACGACAATTATCCTGGCCATCCATTTATCAAACATACTCGCTGCCACTCTTAGTAATGCTCTGACAGCCGGCACACATTTATCTGACATGCTGTGGTTGTCATGGTGACGAGCCAAGCTAGAGCCCTGGCCCCCGTTTTTCGTATCAGAGCACTCTCTGGAATGGTAAATGGTAAATGGCTTTGTATTTATATAGCGCTTTTCTTAGTCTTGATGACCACTCAAAGCTCTTTACAGTACAGTTCTACATTCACCCATTCACACACACATTCCTACAGTGCCTGTACTCGCAGCACTTTGTTATTCTATGGGGGGATATTCAGGGTTCAGCATCTTGCCCAAGGACACTTCGGCATGCGGATGGGTCAGTATGGGGATCGAACTGCCGACCTTCAGGTTGGAGGACGACCACTCTACCCCTCAGCCACAGCCACAGAAAGCAGCCTGGGATGATGTGAAGTCTCAATAGTGGCAATCATAAAGTATAATGTTAATTGCATATTTTCTGCAAAACATTACTCCTTGTTTATTGTCAAGACAACAGCAGTATAGACATCTGAAGGGAATATTCTCATAACTGATATTTTGACTGAAAAGGTTAATAGATGGTAAGTCCATTGTATATGTGAAACTTCAAAAACAGATCTCAGAAGTATTTTTGATTTGACTTTGACTGCCTAATAAATGCACATGAGTCTACATTACCCGTTTGTAACACAGACTTCCTGCTATGTTGGGTATTTTTTCTCAGAATCAACCAAGTTGTCAGTCTGCTCCTATTGAGTCTGGAGCCCACGCAAACCCATGGGGGGGGCTCGGGCCAAAAGGGCTTGACAGATGCCTACGGAGAAAGCCCTACGCAGGGTCTCGCAGCCGGGCGCTGACATAACGACGACACGCGTTGCTCAGAGGAATCAATGTCAGGAAGTCGCTGTTTGGGATGCCTTTTCTTTTGAGAAGAACCCTGAGCGTGACTTGAGCGGTCAAACTCTCACTTTCTTAAGTTCCAGGTTCCTCAAAGCCTCTGCATGGTCAACAACAGCCCTCGAGTTGTCCTCTACAGTGTCCTTTAAGTCCACATTACAACTTTGATTAGACCAATTCTACCTGAGAGTGATGTTAATTCAGTCTGAATGGCCTCTAGCTTGTTTTCTCTGCATTTGCCCCTCTCCTGCAACTGTAGAAGCCGAGGTTCATAGAAGTCATGCAGTTACTCCATGAGTGAATCTGTAATGGCGTCGAACTCCGTAGCATGTATCCCTGTTTCCTTTCGTGGAGGATCCCCTTGCGCTGTTTTTCTTCACAGAATCAGCCATTTCCACTATGGAGTTAAACCTGAAGTTACCTTGATAACCACAAATTCTACTTTGTAGTATAGTCCACTGCAGCTCTCACACAATGATAGATAGTGTCACCTGATGCGAGGCATTACTTTTTGTCAGGTCATCTTTCTGGCCTCCCCAATCTCTGTTACTTGTATATTAGCTATCATAGCTGAATATACAAGTTTGATTATTTTACTAGTGAGCAGTTTAGCCAGAGAAGCAGCTGAGGCAACTTTAGCCTGGCTTGTGCATGTCCTGGCCCTGTCTCCTGAAATTTTTTGAAATTAACCAATTCTCATCCACCACCTGTAAAGTCCTCACTTGGAATTTCAACCTCCCTCTCTCATTTTGTCCAATTCGACACACACATTCACCCATTTCTTGTTTTTTGGCAACAAATGAACAGTTCATTTAGCCTTTTACATCATGTGAAACTTGTGAGGCACAATCTAGCCACTGAAATAGTGTCATAGTGTTTGCAAAAAAAACTCACCCTGTGCACTTTTTTGAGCATAAGCGGACACATGAATACACAGACACTTAGTAATGCTGAAGAGTGCAACAGTATACAAAGCTGGACGGGAAAGGACCAATTGGCTACACATGTTCAGGTGCCAAAGAGAAGAAAAGAGGAGCTGCTTTGTGTGTGTTTGTGTGTGCAAGAAAAAAAGAGTCATAAAGGGGAACCCTTTTCTCATGTTCTTAGAGCTTCCTTTGCCTTGCAATGGCCTAATTTAACTCTAACACACATGCTATGATGAGAAAGGAACTGAAAGGAAGTTTTCAGTCTAGTAAAATGAATGGTGCAGAAATCTCACCACTTCAAAGGATCATCCAATTATCCAAGGATTTAGCATCCTCTGCAGGCAAACCAAACTCAGCACAATACCACAACAGGTAAGCAGTCACTATAGTGCTTATAGTGTAAATTAGTAAATTACCATTATAAATGTGTTAGGCCTACATCAGGCCTCGGCATAGCAGACAGCTTTTATTTTATACAACCTCAGTTGAACAGTGAAAGATTGTGTCAGTAGGGTGCATGGGGCAAGGTAGACACTTTTTTTTAAATTTTTTATCCCAACTGCTTAATTTTTTATTAGGGCTGTGAAATGATTAAAAATTTTAATCAAATTAATTACAGGTTTCTATGGATTAATCAGGATTAATCACATTACCAATTTTCTCAGTATATTTTGTGAGAACAAAAAAGATTTATGACAACAGACAGATATATACATTTAACATGTTTTCTTTTTTTATTCATAAATAAACAAAACAATGGTGCTGCAACTCAGCAGTTCTTTTGCAGTTCTCTTTGCTATTCCATATGGAACATTCATCCTAAACAGAATTTGAGCTTCTTAGCCATTGTATGGGTTCATAAAACTTTTTTCTTTTCTTTTTAAATCAAACAGAAATTATTTGGGCCTCTTAGCCATTGTTTTTATAGTATGATCGAACATTTTTCTATTTTTTGTCAAACAACCATTCACCACACCATGGCACAATGTAATGCATCTAAAGGCCCTCTTAGCTAGTCTTCCTTCAGCCACTTGGTCAGGCAAACTCACTTCTTCACATTCTCTGACTGTAAAGCTGACCGCTTCTTTTGCACAATGTGTCCTGTGAGTGAAGCTGGTTTGGCGCATTCCCCTCGAACGCCCCTCGCTGACCAACACATGCTCCGTGTTGAGGTGGAACTTTAAGCGGCTTTGCTGCGGTGAAACAATAACGTCTTCCCGCAGAGTGTGCATATCACCTTGGTTTAATTGAATGTTCCATCTTTGTTTTTTTTGGAGCATGATCTTCCCATCCAGAAGGTGATGTTTGTTTGTTTGAATAGCAGCGGCCATCTGAGTGCATTAGAGCGGACACTAGTGCAGATTGGGCGGAAATGTGGGTAAATTGGAAGATCCTTCTGCGCATGCGTTAAATACGTTAATTAACGAATTAATCCTGTAATTTAATCATTTTTCACAGCTCTATTTTTTATTATTATCTGAAGAACCTTTACCATGAATGTCTGACCTAATGGGACTGGCCTGGTTACTGGCTGTTTGGAGGTTGGCCATCGTTGCAATGGTCCGCTACAAAAGCATAACACCTCCTCATGGATGACTTTCCCTTGTCCAGAGTAGATCACCATTTCCTCCTTACTCGCCCAGGTGAACTTTGTATGTCTTTCTATTTGGAGGCAGTAAAAATCTTCTGGGTATCGGACAAAAGAATCGGCATTGGTGCTTTAACAAGACCAAAAGACATTCAAATTATCCCGAACCCGCCCCTCTGCAGTGGCTCCCTGTAGTGTTGTGCATGTCAAGCATATTTTTGCAAACGGTGAACTTAACGAAACAGTTTTCATGTGAGTGAACGTCACGTTCAAGTTCAGTTTGTAAATCATCATCGAATCAGGCAACCATGAAATACCAGGAGCGGGCGAGTGTGTGTCCCCCCCCGCTCTCTCGCTCAGAGAGACACACACAGTGAGATTAGAGCTTGTTCACTTGAAGCAACTGGCCGCTTCTTAATAGTGGAAACATTGAAAACACAGTTTCTCTGGTCACAGCTGTTCAGACATCAGCGCAGCAGCTTCTTGATCAGAGTAGAAGCGTCAGTCTGGTTGTGCCAAGCTTCAGTTTGTGTGTCCGCCTCCAGTATGACCTGCTCTCACTTTTTGTTTTAATATTTCATCAACTAAAATATATCTTTTTAAGCTATTAGGCTGCAGCAATATGTTTTCATTTATTTCAAAGTGGGCTACTTCTTATTTTATACATTACTCACAAATATGGGGTGGTCTCAAATAGGCCTGCATAGTTATGTATTTTATTTATTTCAAAGTAGGCCTACACTTGCCAGTGTATTCTTTTCTCCTCTTGATAAGAATTTGTTGTTTTCCTTAAATAGTTTTCTGTATTGTCGTTCTATAATTTCAAAAAATGCAACAAACGATAGTTATTATAACTTTATATATGTATGTATCATTGCTATTTGGCTGCCATAATAAAATAGGGTCACTCATCATCGTATTTTCTCAAAAGGTCTTCAGTCAAATGACTTAATACTTAACATGCAGACAGTGGATGTTTATCATGAACCTACCTGGCCCTATGTGAAAAAGTAATTGCCCCCCCCATGATAAATCATGAATGAATTGTGACTGAAATGTTTTTTTGGAAAGCTGAATTAAATTTCACTAGCCACACCCAGGCCTGATAACTGCCAGACCTGTTAAATAAAGAAATCACTTAAATATAACCTGTCTGAACCAGAGGAGTAGGCTAAAAGATCTCAAAAAGCAACCCATCATGCCACGACATGTATCAGTATCAAAAGGGTTTCAAAGCCATTTCCAAGCCTTTGGGACTTCAGTGAACCACGGTGAGAGCCATTATCCACATATGGGGAAAACTTGGAACAGTGCTGAACCTTACCAGGAGTGGACGGCCTACCAAAATTACTCCAAGAGCACATCGTCGACTCATCCAGGAGGTCATAAAAGACCCCAGAACAACATCTAAAGAACTCCAGGCCTCACTGGCCTCAGTTACGGTCAGTGTTCGTGATTCAACGATAAGAAAGACACTGGGCAAAAATGGCATCCATGGGAGAGTTCCAAGGCGAAAGCCACTGCTGACCAACACAGCATTTCATAAAAACAACATCATACCAACTGTCACACCGCGGTGAGATCATGTCTTGTTTTGTGTTTATTGTCTCGTCATTTCCGGTTTTATTTTGAAAAGTAACTCTCCTCTCGTTTCAGGTCACTTGCCCTTCCTCATGTGTCACCGGTCTGATCGTCTCCCCTGATTCCTGATTGTGTCCACCTGCTCCCTTTTCCCCCATGTGTTCATATAGTCTGCGTCTCCCTTTGTCTTGTGCCAGTGTGTCGTCTCTTGTCGTCATACCAGCCCGTGCCACAGATATTAGAAGTCTTAGTCATAGTTTTGCTTAGCCTCGTGCTTATAGGTTTTACCTCAGTTGAGTGATTATTCTTTGTAGCCCTTTTTGTCTCAGTGTTTAGTCTTAGTTAGGTTTATATTATGAAGCTTAGTTTTTCCTCCCTTTGGAGCGCTTTTGTTTAATTGTTATTTTTGTATAGCTGTATTAATATAGCGCTTTCCTCCTTTTTGGAGCGACTTTATTTTTACCATAGTTTACTTTGTGTGGAGGTGAAAAATAAAACATTCTCCCAACACATCCGCTCTGCGTCTGAGTCCTGCCTTTCGCCCGGCCTGACACCAACAGTCAAACATGGTGGTGGTAGTGTGATGTTCTGGGGCTGGTTTGTAGCTTCAGGACCTGGATGACTTGCCATAATTGATGGAACCATGATTTCTGCTCTCTACCAGAAAACCCTGAAGGAGAATTTCTGGCCATCAGTTTGTGACCTCAAGCTCAAGTGCACTTGGGTTATGCAGCAGGACAATGATCCAAAACACACCAGCAAGTCCACCTCCCTGACTGGCTAAACAAATCCAAAATGAAGGTTTTGGAGTGGCCTAGTCAAAGTCCGGAATTAATTCGATTGAGATGCTCTGGCATGACCTTAAACAAGCCGTTTATACTAAAAAACCCTACAATGTGGCTGAATTAAAACTATTCTGCAAAGAAGAGTTGGCCAAAATTCCTCAACAGCGATGTGAAAGACTCCTTCCCAGTTATCGCAAATGCTTGATTGCAGTTATTGCTGCCGAAGGTGGCACAACCAGTTATTAGGTTCAGGGGGCAATTACTTTTTCACAGAGGGCCAGGTAGGTTTGGATAGCTTTTTTCCCTTAATAAATGAAATCATTTAAAAACTGCATTTTATATTTACTCGGGTTATCTTTGTCGAATATAAAAATTTGTTTAATGATCTGAAACATTTAAGTGTGACAAATATGCAAAAACATAAGAAACCAGGAATTACTTGATACAGATATCAGCAGGTAATAAGATACATATGATACTTAAGTGTGAGGAACTTAAAAATATAGAAATATATGAATGTAATTAAAGTAATGTATACAGTGTAAAGACAGTAAATATGTGCAGTGTGAGAATGTGTCGACCCAGTCGGCTAAAACTCAAGTCATTGTAGCTCTGTCCATGAAACCTCCAAACCTTAAACATTGTTGCAAAATTAGGCTTATCTCACCGTTTCCAGCACTTTTGTGCACCTTGGGCTTTTATTTATATATATATATATTAGTATATATAAAACTTTATAAGCTGTGTTATCAAATAAATTCCACTGACCAGTGTCCAAGGTAGTGAAAATCCCCTGACCAGTTGACTCACTGCTGTGATACTGTCTACCTGACAGGATAGAACCCTTATTTGGCGGTGTCTCACTGCTATGACCTTGATAAACAGCGTGTATGCCCTTATTTGGTGATGTTTACTTCCAACTGCTACAGCGGAAGGACACAGCAGATAGACACAGATGATGATCTCATGTCTTTCATGTCTTTTTTTCATATTATGTCTTATGTAACGCCGCTTTGCAGAGCTTACTATGTTAAAGACTAAAAGGCAACTCAGAATTAATTATTTCAAATCTCAAGATGAATTTTCCATCACAGGCTCCAGTGAAATTTTATTTGGGGGAGAGGGGGCAAAATGGCTTTTTATTAATAAAAGTTGCCTACCCCTGTCCTAAACGGAGCTGAGCAGGTCGTATTCAGAAAATAAATATTGCTGTTTTTTAGCTCCAGTGTGACACTTTGGCTGTGCTACAAAGGAATGGAGTTCTACTATTGTAATTTCTTCTCTGGATGGCCAATTCCTTTGCAATCTGCTTCCATCCGCTTGGCGTTTTGCCTCTCAGACTTTCTTTTCTTTCTTTGTGCTTTCATAATTTTTCAGATTCCCTTTTAGCAGCTTCAACTCTAATTATATTTTGTGCATTTTCCCGCACAACTTTGCTTTCTCTCTGTCATTTATTGTCATTGCTTGCTTCTCTGTTTAATGTTAAGGATGCTCTGCGATGCCTTACATTTACACTGACAATCTTATCAGCAACAATTTTGGGAGGTTTAGGTTGAAGTTTTGCTACGAGTTTTATGGGAGTTGTATCCATTGACTCAGATTAGAAATTCTATGTTTCTTCTAGGGTTCTTTCCCTTTGGCTGTGCTCTCTCTGATCTTGCTTCCACTGTTGCCTCACTTTTTCCTTTTCATTTCTGGACAGCTGTGGCTTTCACAATTGTTCCCTCTCTCTCCCTCCTCTGATAGCTATGAAACATAGCTATCAGACCTGTGCAAGCACTCACACGCCCTGTGCAAGCACTCACATGGTGTGTGAGTGCTTGCACAGGGCGTGTATGATGCGTCAGTGCAGTAGTACTGGAGTAGTAGTGCTTGTAGTTAGTGCATGCTGTATGCTGCCCCTGCTTGCTACTCTCTGCTTTCAGCTACTGCCGTCGGCTAGCCTTCTTTGTAGGGGGTGAAAAGAGGAGCCGAGGGCGTAAGTCTCCTCCTGCTGATACACAGCCTCTCTACCGCCAAGACTCCTACAGTGCCTCCTCGTGGCCACACACGGTAACTGGTACCTTGCGGTTCCAGGCTAAACTGGTGGAGATCTCGGAGCAGCAGTGGGCCCCAGTGACACGGTGTGCAGGCCCGCCAGCATGCGGACATGCCCTGGCACCTGTCAACCACTGTCCCAGCTATGGGTAAATAGTGAGCAGATGGGGCTCAGCCATGGTAGGCCACCCATCTAGGAGAAGGTCACTCCGAACAAAAACCACAGGCGTTGCTCGCGCCTGGCTCCGCACCGTATACCACCTGAAGGTGTGCAGCAAGGGCGGACGAAGGCATTAAGCCTGAAACGGCCAGAGTAGGGCTGTGAGGAGCTGCGCCCCACAGTCTTTAATAATGCGCAATGTATAGCTTCCATGGAGACACAAGACATCGATAATCCTATACTTCCAGCGGCGGGAGTCCGCAGGAGCCACGCAGCGGACGGTGGTGCTGGTCCTCCTCCGGGGGGACACTATGACGACTGGACCCCAAACCCTCTCCAATGGGGAGGGAAGGTTCAGTCTGACCACAGCCCAATGTCCAATGCACTCTTGCGCTGTAGAAGGCCACTTATTATGGCAACCTACAACGCAAACACAGTGAGGGAAGAGGCGAGGCTGGAAGAACTAGCGCACTGTGCCGAGGATAGGGGAGTGGAGATCCTGGCAGTCCAGGAGCATAGGAGAGTAAACACAGACCAGACAATTAACTATCACAGAGTGGGGGGACGCACGTTCATCACCTCATCTGCATGGCGTAATGATGCCCAGGCAGCAACGGGTGGCGTGGGACTCATGGTGAGCTCCCGAGCACGAAAGGCCCTCCGTAGGGTACATTCGCACACCAACAGGATCCTTAGTGCCGATTTCGAGGGGAACCCAGTAACAACGGTCATGAGTGTATACTCTCCCACCAACGTAGCACCGATCGAGGAAGTGGAAAAGTTCTACGATGACCTAAGAACAGCGATCCACCGTGTGCCGGCTCACAACTTCCTCATAATCCTGGGGGACTTCAACGCGAGACTCGGACCGGAAGACGCACCATTCACGTACCACACCAATACCAACCGCAACGGAGAACATCTAGCTGCCCTTCTTACGGAACATGAACTACTGGCTGCCAACACCTTGTTCCGTAAGAGGATGGGCAAGAGATGGACATTCCAGGACCGAGCCAGCAGTATGCGACGACAGCTGGACTACATACTGGTAAGGAGGAAGTGGAGGAAGTCCATCCTAAATGCAGAGTCCTACAGCACGTTCGATTCTGTAGGCTCCGATCACCGTGTGGTCGCCACGAGGCTGCGCCTGAGCCTAAGGGTCCCCAGGAGCGCCCCGAGAGCCCGGCCCGATTGGGAGGCCTTCGCGGGAAGCCCTGAACTCCAGACCAAATACACAGCGGAGGTGAGAGCCCGCCTACATCTGGCAGGGGAAGGGGAGCCAACGGCCTACGAGCGGTTCCTATCCGCCAACGAAGAGGCAACCAGGAAATGGGTGCCAACAAAGGGGAGACATAGAGCCTCTCCTAGGTCCAAACACCCGGAGGTTGTACGAGCGCGGACACTGGTGGAAGAGGCACGCAGAAGCTTTGAGAGGGAGGGGACCGCAGAGAGTCGGGAGGAGCTGAACAGCGCCAAACAGCAACTGTTCAGCACCTACGACAGGATCAAAGGGGAAGAATTGATGGAGAAGGTGAAGAAGGTGGAGGCAGAACATGGCAAACAGAGATACAAGGAGTCATGGAAGGTCATAAACGAGATGAGTGGGCGCAAGAAGACGAGAGAGGGACAGCTAGCAGGCTGCAGCCCAGAAGAGAGAGTGACCTCCTGGTTCACCCACTTCCGGGATCTCCTAGGCACCCACCCAACAGTGGACGGAGCTGAGGAAGAGATACCTGCAGTCCTCACAAACCTCAACATTGACGATGGCCCCTTTACAGCTAAGGAGTTTGTCACAGTGAAGTCCACCCTGAAGCAAGGAAAAAGTGCTGGGCCGGACGGTATCCCCCCAGAGGTCCCTAAATACTGCGATCTCGATAACATCATACTGGAGATCTGCAACCAGGCTCTGATAGAAAACATCAAACCCGAAATATGGTCCCTCTCTAATATCATTCCGGTGCCCAAGTCTGGAGATCTGGCTAAGCCGGACAATTACCGTGGCATTAGCCTGACCTGTGTCATAGCGAAGATGTACAACCGCATGATACTAAACCGGATTAGGGACGCCATTGACCCACACCTGAGGGACAACCAAAATGGCTTCAGAAAGGGAAGGACCACCGTAGGCCAGATCCTGGCCTTAAGGAGAATCATTGAGGAAGTGAAGAGGAACAACTTGACAGCGGTGCTATGTTTCATTGACTTCAAAAAAGCATTTGACTCAATAAACAGAAGCATGATGCTGAAAATCCTTAAAGCTTATGGGGTACCCCCGAATCTACTCCGGGCCACAGAGGCCATGTACAAGGGCACAAGAGCCAAGGTGGTAACCCCAGATGGCATCAGCGAGGAGTTCGACATCCAGGCAGGGGTGCAGCAGGGGGATACTCTTGCCCCCTTCCTCTTTATCATAGCCCTTGACTACGCGCTCAGGAAAGCCATCAACGGGCGGGAGCAGGAGCTGGGCTTCACAATCACACCAAGGAAGTCTAGAAGAAGCCCTGCTGTAGCCCTGGCAGACCTAGACTACGCAGATGACATCTGCCTGGTGTCTGACCGCGTGGAGCAGGCACAGGAACTCCTGAACAGAGTAGAGGTGGAATGTGCTAAGGTTGGCCTCAAACTGAACATAAAGAAGACTAAGGTAATCACCTACAACATCTGCACAGACCATCTGCCGATTACAACATCAGAAGGCAGCTCTCTGCAAGAGGTCAATGACTTCAAATACCTGGGTTCCTGGGTAAACTCCACAGAACAAGACCT
Source organism: Pseudopleuronectes americanus (assembly GCA_038501795.1). NCBI lineage: Eukaryota > Metazoa > Chordata > Actinopteri > Pleuronectiformes > Pleuronectidae > Pseudopleuronectes > Pseudopleuronectes americanus. The sequence goes on along the minus strand of CM076726.1, from coordinate 1,678,913 downwards.
TAAGATCAGGAAGGCAATGGCGTGGAGAGCCCTGAATGTTATGTCAAGCGTGTGGCGCTCAAATCTCCACCGTCGCATAAAACTGAGCCTATTTCATGCCACTGTGGAGTCCGTCCTCCTGTATGGCTGCGAAAGCTGGACCCTGACGCCCACCCTGCAGAAGTCCTTGGATGGGTGCTACACCAGGATGCTACGAGCAGTGCTGAATGTAGACCAGAATGCCCACATTACCAACAAGGATCTGTACGGGCGGCTGCCAGGGCTCAACCAGAAGGTAGCATCCAGGAGGATGAAGCTGGCCGGCCACTGCCACAGACATCGGGAGCTCCCGGCCAGCAGGCTGGTCCTGTGGGAACCAACGCGCGGGCATCGATCGCGAGGACGTCCCGCGCTAACGTACGTGGACGTGCTTAAGAAAGATGCGGGAGCTGAAAGTTCTTCGGAGCTGGCCGGGTGTATGGAGAACCGAGAGGATTGGAGACTCCGATGGAAGCTCGTCTGAGGACGACCGAGAGAATGAACTGGCATATTCCCATTAAAAATCTCAAAAGGTATGACTACTATTTGAAAGCAATAAGCCTGTCAGCAAGAAACACGTGTCCAGACTTGCAGTGACTCAAATAACATAACAATATTTTTATGTTTGCAAGATATTCTTCTCTTCCAGCTGGATCCTTTTAAATGTCCCTTCAATTAAGAGTAGTATCCAAAATAAACCTAAAACTGTTAAACTTAAAAGAGCATTATTTATTTCATATAGTGACATTCCTTGCAGTTGCTTCTCCTGAAATACTTTTTTATCCACCCAACTAATTCTAAATAGGCTGAGATGCTACCATTAGCTTACATTACAAAATACATTATATTTTTGCATAGAATACATCATTTTATAATAAAATTATATTTTCTGAGTTTTACATTAGTTGTATGTCTTATATGCAGCAGCAGCAGAGTTTATTCAGTGGATCTTGTCAAAAGTTAATAAGGTTTTCCCCTGGGAGCTGATTTTCTGCAAAGGTCATATAATAACAGGTAATTAGCTTCCTGAACTCATTGGACTGCGGACACTGGTTGATCTCATTCCCAAGAAAAATCTTTGATAAGGTGATGGCTGTAATAAGGCTTGAGGAAGTGGTACTCTCAGGTACAGTGAGCTGACACTGCTGCAGAATGCAATTGTGGAAGATAGGAGGAACAAGAGGAAGATTGATTCAACACATTCTAACACATTCTAGCAGCCCATTGCATAGGTGACATAGGCGGTTTTCCAAGGGTGCAAGATGCAGGGGCAATTGCATGATAGGCCAAAGATTGCGGTTTTGTTTTGTTTTGTTTTTGTCACAAGCATATCCTGCCACGACCAAAATTGTATTAGTCATGGTCACAGTAACGACATCATCAACAAAACAGCCCTCTGATTACAATAATAAGCTTATAATAGCCCTTAAACTGTCAGGTTTATCAAAATGGATTGAAAAGGGTGAAGGGGAAATGCATACCCTGCATGCATGTTATATGTACATTATAAGCCATATCATATTATGATATATATGATGAAACCTTTGTGTGAACAATAAGTATGAAGAATTGAATTACTAACCTGGACCCGCAAACCAGACCCAACCCACAATTATCTCCAGGTCAAATCCGGGCTCGCTCCGAACCATTTATGAATGACTCACAACCCGACCCTCATCTGCGATTAAACGGACATTCTACATACATCGTCACTCAGTTCTGTTCTTGGAAAAAATATATATCAGGTTTTGCAGCACCCGTGTTCCTGCTGCTGTCAATGTGTTTTGACAGTAACAGCATGCCAGGGTAAACAAAATTTACCCATGGGATCTCCCCCTGGATGATGTAGCAACATTAGTAAGAGAGGAACCGTATTGTGCCATTGACTTTAGTTTGAGTTTTGAGGGCAGCTGCCATTTCACTAATCCCTTGCTAAGTCATATATCTATGCCCAAGGGATGTCCACCTTTCAGTTGAGGGTGTCAGAGAGGTATGGAACCAGACTCCTGGGATCCATGAGAAACATGTTATACAGCTGGAATATGCCGATGATGCCTATGATGACTAAGATGCTGCTGCTGACGACGATGTTAAAAGGAATCAAATGGAATTCAATATAAATGTATCCGTAGATAGGGAAAGGGTGCATAAATTGATTATTTGATTTATTTTTTGTTGATTAATCTGAATATTAATTGTGGTCAGTGTACTCCACTAAACGTTGTTAGCTTGATATCAATGTTAACATAATATAAATAATATTAGGTTGTGGTAGTGCAATGTTTGGAACATGTGGCATTTGGCTGCAGTTTGATGGCAACTGCATCTGCACATCTGGTTAGACATTTACATCAGCTCCTTCCTGTAGACATTATTAGAGTTGTTGCATTCAAACGTTATGGTCAGCTAGGACAACAAAGTTAGGAAGTATACACTCCTGTGTCATATAATGTGGGTTGCATAATCTGCAATTTCATTCCTTTTGTCAATTCAACGTATTATGTTTAACTGCATTATGTACTACAGTACAAGAACCACAAGATGGTGCTAGCAACATTTGAAGTACAGCAGTGGCGCAGTGTAGGTCACTTTAATAATATACCTCACAATAAAACCCTTATTAAGAAAAAAAGGTATTCTGTTACCTGATACACTTTTAAATTGAAATTGATACAGAAAGATTTACTGTATATATTGTTGTTCAATATTGTTGTTTTTATATTGTTGTTTTTTATATTGTTGTTTGTACAGTGCACCAACCACACCAAGGCAATTTCCTGTATTTGCAAATATACATGGCAATAGAAAGAATTCTGAGTCTGATTCTGATTCTTCTTAATGGATATATAGGACTAATTACAATTTTACAGACCAAAAAGGAACAGCAAGGAGGCCTTGTACCTTAATATAATCAAATATACTAATCAAAGGTGGGAACTAGAAATGAATGCAATCTGCCTTGTGTCAAAGGTTTCAGCCTTTTACTTCTTCAGTTTTTAAATACAGCTGAATTCACTACCGACATTTTGGGGGGCAGGTGCTCAAACCAAAAAAAAGGGCACCCATCGCCAAAACTATTTATGAAATTAAAAACAACAATAATAAATAAATAAAAAACACAGTAGGATATTTTCAACTTATATATTTGTTTATGTTAACGCCATCTGACAGAGTTGAAGCAGCATTACACTAATAATATACCACAATATACCTCACCAAACTGTCATCTAGCTCAACTTAAGACCTACCTTTCATTTCAATAATTAAGATTTTAAATGAAACAAAACTAGTGAACTTGTCTAATTTGTAAACAGTAAAACTGCCTTTAAATTCTCTGCCTGCTTTTCTGTCTGTCTGTCTGTCTGTCTGTCTGTCTGCCTGTCTGTCTGTCTGTCTGTCTTTCTGCCTGTCTGCCTGTCTGTCTGCCTGTCTGCCTGTATCTCTCTCTCCCTCTCGTCAGTAAACAGCTGAACAAGGCTTTAAATCACGGATTTCGTGAGTTTTTTGTTTGATTATTTTTTAAGGAAACGTCGGACCAGTTGCGACGTAATGTTTTCAGCGCGCTAATGTTGTGGTTAATTTATCACCAAACAACACACACCGTCATTACCTGTTTGTCTGATGCTGCGGTCAGAAGGCTGCAGCCGTTTGGCGCTCAGCTGCATGGGCACCAAGTGGAGGAGGAGGAGGGAGGGGCGCGGCGGGGGCTTGTGAGCGCCGCGGAGCATGTCGGGGCGAAATTCTCAAAAGAACTCAAATAAATGCCCGTCAGATATCACAGACATTTGGGGGAATTGATGAGAGAGAGAGTAATTTGTATTCTTAAATATTGATGAATGAAGAAAAAATTGTGCTCCAGCAGAAGGGGCACTTTTCTCATCCAGGGCAAAAGGGCCAGTGCTTGAGCACCACTAGGGGTCTATCTGTGCACGTGCCTGACTACAGACCTTCTCTCAGTTAAATTTTTTTAAGTGTCTGTTTTCAGTCAATGGGAAGAGTGGTGTTCAGTTTACAGTCAGGGTTGATTTGGCCTACACTTCCCCCTAGTGGATAACTTAATCCTCGAAATACAAATGTAATTTCTTAAGATTTCAAAGTGTACAACCAACATTTCCAAAACAATGTTGACATTGCAGATGTAGGTGAATGCAGTGGCACTGATATTAACTTTTTTAAGTTAATGTTGCATACCTGTGATTTCTTTTACCTCAGCCCAGAATGCCATGATGTTTGTTGTTTCCTACAATTTCTGATGCACAGCTGACCTCTGCTGATGAATAATATTGTCAACTGCAGCTGGACAACTTCCTATAAGGCTTGTAGGTACCAGGCTCTCCCCCACATCTAGCACCTCTCCTTCGTACACAGTCGTCCTCAGGAGAGACGTTCAGATGTGGTGGTGCTAGCTCAAGTGTGGAGAATAGTTGAGGTATGACTTGGGAGAGATGTGTCCATCTATTGGCTCTTAAAAATCCATTTCTGCCCTTGGGTTAATGACTCTGTCGCAGACAGACTTTATAAGCCTCATTAAACAGTCAAGCAGCTTGAGCGGATCCATCTGTTCCCTCTCAAAAGCCTTAACAGCAGACTGCACCTCGCTAAATATAGATTTTTGAAAAGTGTCAAGGATGTTCTGCGGGTCACTGTACATGGAATGTTCAACCTCTGCCATGAAGCCATGTTCACTCGCCATGATGAAGCTTGAACCTAATTTCAATTCACCCACTGATCCAGGGTTCTGCAGTCGGCAGACTACAGAAACCCACATTGAGGCACAGAACTTAGTAATGGTCAAAGATATCCAACAATTCAATGTCTCATAAACAACTCTTTATTTCTCCTTGCAACGATATAGCGAATCAAGAATCACGAATAGAGAGAGAGAGAGGCTGAAAAATAGGAGTAATGTTTGTCCACACATTGATGAAGAATTGATTGTGATCAGACAGCTGCTAACAGGGCCAGACTCCCATCGTCATGTAAAGCCAAATTGTCTGAGGAAAGTTACAGTTCACCCTTGTGACCCACTATAAGGAATATTTGGTACCAGACTTAATAAGGCAATTTAGCATGTTGATCATTAATAATTAAAGTTATAGAGAAATTGGGCTTCAAATGGTAAAAGGGGCTCTGAATCTGCCTCATGTTCTCTCTCCTCATAAGCTGTGTCTTAATTTATAAATTTTAAGAGCAAATGTGCCACAGTGGTGAAACTACACTGTTGCATTTTGATGGCTCCTTCATATGCAGCAGACATTAGCGCCCCTCCACGACCAACCTATCCCAGGATACATTCTGTTGTGGTGTCGAACCAAAAAAACAAGTTGCTTTAACATTTTCCGGTCATTACTACCTGCAGCTCTGTTGCTAGACAACAGCAGTAAAGGAAGGACAAGCTGGTGAAACCAATCAAGAAATCCTCTGTAGACCAGATTGTCTAAGCCTAAAAATATTGATTGCCCCCTGGTGGCTGACTTCAGTATTAGTCATATATTAGTCATTTACAGGTAAAACAGAGTGAAGTGCCCTGGCTGACATTTGACACTGACCTGTGATTTATTGAGTGCCCGTATCAAGCCACAATGCAGCTCCACTTCACAATCCCTACTGTGTAAATGATGGCTCTGGCTCTGGCTCCAAATGATATCAGCGGGGCGAGATGACAGCACCCGTGTCCGAGATATTTTGGCTTCACTTTTGTTACATTGTCGGAAGTTGACACACATCGTCCAGCTTTATATACAGTCCTTATGATTATGTGAGGGAATCAGGGCAAATGTCAAACTGGCAGTGTATCGCCATGAGGAACCATATATTTCAGTTTTTCCAAGCACTACAGTATGAAAAAAAAATGTTTTATTTGCCATGAATCTGCTGAAAAAAGGGTTATGGAATTTAACAATTTTAACATAAAAATGTAAATCCCTGACAAAAAAAGGCTCACACTCACATCTTTGAATGAAAATGGCTTTAAATGGAAACAGAAAAGGGCGATAAAAATGTGTCAAAACAAGAAGTTGCAGTAAAGAAGTGACAAGACAATGATTTGAGGTGAGCAGTCACACCTAAAAGACACCATTTTAGCTTTTTATTAAAAAGAATTGTAAAGCCCCATCCATTATAGCCTCTGTCTCTCTGTCTTTGTCATAACTCTGACTTTATTCTTTATTCAAAAATAAACGACACTAGTGGAACCCAGAACAAGAAAGCCATAATACAGAAGGAAGGGCACCTTGTATTTGTTGGACAACTGCAAGTAGTTAAATATTCATGCAACTTTAGAAACATCTCTGGTTAGATCTCTAGGCTAACAATACATTTTATTCTTTATGAATATCAATATGATTCTCCACATTCTGATTAAAGTCTTTCTCCATGTAAAGTAACAGTTAATAGATTTCATCATGTCAAATACGCTGTTAAACCATATCTTCAGTCTGTACAATAGAGGTACTAAAAAATTACAACTGTCATGGTATATGTACAATTTCCTACCTACAAAGTACAACAGCTAGTGTGTAATAAAATATGTAAACAAATTTCTTGTGTTTTTTTGACACAGCTGACTGTGACAGCAGATAGAATTCACACTTTCAACATTAGATTTATTTTTGTATACACATCTGTTAACAGTTGTTGTAGTACTGCATTTGTCTTCCTCCTGACACCTCCATAGAAAAAACGATATAGGCAATGAACCAACATACAATTTGTCAAAAAGATAAAACTACCACTTGGTTGTGCACCAATAATAGACCTTTTCTTTAAGAGATGTCATGGTTAGCAGTTTGAAGGGTTCTGAAAGAGGGGAATTGGGCTGAGAGCTCTGATTTGATGACAACGTGTTTTGGCATTAAATAGAATGTGGTCCAAGTCGAACACTGTATACTGGACTTTTACCATACTGTACTTTACTTTAGAAGTAGGATGGCATGCATCTCACAATAACTTGCTTTTTACCAACAGAACTTTCCACTTCTCTCCACAGAGCTGACAGTCGCTCTGTCAGGCAGACAATGAGAATAGTTGTGGTGAATCAGATGCCAGAGCAGAACAGATTCTGAGTTCTGCCCACGGCAATTTACTCACTTGGTTTCACTTTATACACAGAAACAGGTTTTTTTCCTTGTTGTTCTTTTTGTCATTTTTTCCATTTTGCTTGAAGCAAAAATAAGTAAGACACCACACTTGTATTATGTATAAACCATAGAAATTTGTCATATTCTGGTACAGCAGTCCTTTTTTACTTTTACATTGATCATGTGCCTGACCCCTCGTTTTGAAGCACTACATGTTGCTTACATGCTGAAAATGTAGAAGATAATGAGCCTTTTGCCATTATTTTACAAAAATGTTTTTTTCGTTTAATGCCAAGGATCACATAGCTCTAAAAGTCACTTAGGAGAATGGTGTAGCTGTGAAATATTTCTATACTGACAACGTCTCTGACCAGATAGAAGTATGAGAGCTCTAAAGTTGCTATTTAGCCTTGTCGTTATGCTTACAATAGTAAGTGTGCTTTATATTACAGTACATTTCATCAGTTCATCTACTCAGCACAGTATAAGTTTATTCAAGTTCCATGTTAATACCATCATTTGTCATAGCTCCTCACAAGGAAACTGATAAGTAAATGTTCTTTTAGTGCTTTCTTCCTTCATTCTCTTGTGTTCATCAAAGTCTCACAGTCACACATAATACTCCTTATCCTTGTTTTTCTGTTTCTTGTTGCTGCCTTTCAAGCTCTGCTGTTTGTCCTTCATCACAGCGCCATTGCTTTGTACAGCTGAGTTGGTTATGTAGTTCCTGCTCTCGTCCACCTGGTAGGAGCCTTCATCCCTGTTCCTGTACTTATACATGGCATACAGGAGGATGAGGATGCACAGGGCAGCGGCCGCCACTATTCCGATGACCATCCCGGTGGTGCTGCTAGATTCACGGACCACTTCCGAGGGCCCTGGTACTCGCCTGACGCCCGGCTCTGTGGGGTGTGCTGTGGGTATATTACGGAACATTGGGGAGGTTATTAATGGGCCCCTCAGCTTGGTGCTGTCTACCTCAAAGGATGTGGGCAATGGAAGCAACACTAGGTCGGGCTGGGGTTTTAGCTCGCGGTTATTCATTTTGCCGGCCGGCTGTTTGGCCGGAGCATTGTGGAGGGTTGCGGTGGAGGCAGATGTGGCGGTGGTGCGGCTCTGGTCGGCGGTTAGTAGTATGGCGGTAGAGGTAGTCCTACTGCGTCTGGAGACTGAAGGTTTGTTAGGTCTAAAAGTCTTGGGTGTGTGAGCTTTGTAGCCACCTTCAAAGCCTGACGTGGACAAGGTCTTATCTGTTACCAAGGAGAAGGTCGAGTAAAAATCTTCATCATCAGTAGGGGGCAGGTTAGACTTGAATGCTTCCCCAGAGCCATACCCCGATATCACCAAGCCATCATCATCACAATCATCGCTGCCTCGGTCCGACAAGCAAGGTACCCCCGCCTCAGTGGCCTTGGACAGGGACTCTTTGGTGGTCTCAATAATGGTGAGGAGTGGGTGGTGGGTTGAGGGTGTGGGAATGAAGGGTGCACGGGGAGCTACAGAGGGTTGCGCTAATGGATCCTCAAGTACTGGGATGACTAACTCAGCTCCTAAGGTTAGAGACAGACAGGTTAGAAGGCAGCATGGGAGTTTTGTGAAATATGCAATATTAGACGTAGCTGGACAAAAAACAAAACAGGCAACGACTAAAACTAAAATCAAGTCAAAAAACTTGGCAAATCAGTAGTAAAGTGACATATTTCCATTATAAATTTCAAAAGGTTTAAGAGTTCTGTGAGGATGAGCCAGAAAGACAGAGCAAAGTTTTCTTTATGGTCAATAGGCTCACTTTGGTTATATCTCATTCTTTCTCTGGTATATGTTCAAAACAATATGTTTTCATTTAAAACAGTGTTCTATATGAGAAATGATCTCTGTCTAAACTATGACCTGCCTGCATTCATGAACATTAGACATGTATGTAAACAGGAAGCAGATTGTTAATTATGCTCTAGGTTGCTTATTTACAGGAAATATTTAAGCTAAACTCAAAGTGTTTGAAAAGTGCCCAGAGTTGTTTAAGTCAATAGTGTTGTCAATGCTATTTCCCTTCATTTAATAATGAAATAGAAAGCAAGGACTAATATTACGAAACTCTCATTTGAAAGAATGATCTACACCACTAATTTGCTTCAATGTAGTGTTAAAACAGATAGAAAGATACATATGAGTTATATCATAATAGAAATGAACGACTCAGCAGTGTCACAGTTCAGTGGCTCTCACATCATCTTAAACCTCTTGTTTTTTCACAGGTCTGATCACTGCAGTTATAGTTCAACAAACATTTCTCAGATACAGAGCTGTTCTTTGGTTGTGTGGCCACCTCACCTCAGATCGGATGTGAAACAAATATAACCCCTGCCTCTTGATAGAGATATCTGATTTCATTTAGGACTCTTTTAAAAAAGGGATGCAGATCTTTAAATCAATTAAGCACCCAAAAGTTATATACAAAGTCAACAGCCCTTATAGCCATGTGCAAATTATCTGAATTGAGAAATGAAAATAAATTATTCATAATCATAACCTAAAATTCAACACAAAACACCATTCTGCATAATAGTTTAATTATAAGTCAGTTTCAAATCTGCAAATTTCAGGAATCAGGCCTTATTAGTTCAAGTATGCGTCATTCCAGATGGTGAAAGGTCAATTAATTAGCTAACGGACCACTGGTCATCACATATTCTGGTTTCATCCTTTCTCCTGGGTTGCTTTTTCCATTAAGAACAGCTCTGTGACCAAGAAAAACCTGTTTAACTCTAACTTTACTTTTAGGTTTAGAGTATGTCACCTGAATGCTCACTCCTTATGAACTACTGGACTTACAGTTAGAATATCAAATAACCGTCAATATGTACCTGCACTTTCTTCATACTGTTTTTTCAGTTCAAAAATATTAAATCATAAATATTGAAAACTTGCATCTGAACTCTACAATGTGTCTGCCACAGTGGCGTCTCCTCAGATTCGACTACAGAGCAACCAACCTCACAGTTCAAAGTCTTTCTGATGAAAGTCTCTTTGTGCTCACATAACATCTAAATTGCATGTGTATACATGCATGATTTTTGACATCATATCTACTTTAGAAGCCACTCCTGGTGAAATAAGGGAATTACACGATAGTGATGTGGAAAATGGAAGCCTGCATTGTATGTACAGTGCATTGTTGGTAATTTCTAACAAATAAAAACTGTCCAACCAAATAGTGCGTTGGTGTTTGTAACTTAATTAAATTACAGCAGCTTGTAAAATAAATTAACTGAATAACTCAGTACTCTTGCTTCATCTGGTCACTGTGGCAGAGCTAATTACACTAGCATATAGATTGACTTCATGCTAAATAATGATTGATCATTGTCTTCAGGCATGGCTGCTACAAAGCGTCCAGAATGGATTAATACCTTCAATCTTGGCTTTATAAATCAGCAACAACAAAAAGTCTTGAAAAGTGTTGAATGTGCAAATAGTGTGTTTTCTTTGACCAAAGCATGGCTGCGTTCAATGCCAGCTGGGTGCAACTCTTGTTTCCAAGGTGACACAAGGTTTAAAAGACAAGGAAACCTATTTTGAAGTGAAGCGTTAGATTGACTTATCACGGAGGTGCCATTTGAGTGAACATTCATTTTAACATTGACAAGCAAAATATCTACTGCCATCAAGCATGTGCATACTGAATCTTTGATGCACATTTCAAACTCCATGCCAACAAAAGGAATATTTAACTAACATATTATCACACAAAGACAACACATACATTCACAAGCACACAAATCTGTAGATCAAACAATTGCCATTTTATTCTATAATATCAAACAATAAAACACAATAAAAGATTCAGTTGTCTGTGTTAACAGCTTGATTGAAGATGCAGTTTGGAATATCGGAAAAGGTGCTGCTTCGCATAAATTATTTTCCTCAGAACAAATCCTGTAATTGTACCGCAGGAGTTCATTAAGTGGAATCATATGTTACATTTTATTTTGCTGATTTTAAATATGAGGAAGAGTTAGTTTGCAGAATGTGTAACAGTAGCAACTGTGGCTTAGGGCAAGTTCAAAATAATAAATTTGATTTTTTGAATCAATCAATGTGTCATTAAATATATACAGTGATTAATTAACATACAGACTAAAGTGATATTTATGTTAAACTTTCTGTAATTACAAATACATATTTCTGTAAATATGTATTATTTATCTTTATTAAGTCCCTGAAGTAAGGACTTTAACATTTAATCTTCCATTTTTATAAACATAAATAAATGAATATGTTTAAAAAATAGGTACTATTAAAAAATTCAATTCAATGGGAAAGTAAATAAACAGGGCTATTGATACAAAATTAGTTTTTGTGCATTTAATGCCATATTAATTTATTCATTAAGTGGTTTGTTTAATTCCAGATTTTTTTCGTAGCAGTCTATACGGTGTCCATTACACACTTTGCTTTAAGTGTGAGATACATGAGAATGAACATTTAGATTTGTTCTTACTTCTCACAATCAACAAACTGCATCTTTAAAACAAAGTAAAACAAAAAAACAATTCAACAAGAAGAGAAACATATGTACTGTAGATTTTCAACTTACATCATCAAATTGCCCGCATGATTTAGGCATGAAGAAAACAATTTACAAAGGATAGGTTTGTGTAAGACTGTTGGATAGCCACTTGGTACCGTTAAATATCATTTTTATCCATTGTAGAGTTTGTTCTATCTTAAAACATGACGGTACAGGGAGGCAACAACACATACATCCACACCACATAACATAAAAAATAAACACCATAATTCTGTTTTTTTTTCTGTGTTTTTCTTTTTCCTGGTAAATAATTTCCTTTTACAAAAAAATGTGTATCTACATTTTTTTCCATTGCAATAGACTTCAATATTATCTAAAATCTATTCCAGTTACAGTTTTTGCTTAAATTGTCATTTGTTCTTTAGTGTAGAATGGATAAATGACTTTCATATTTTCATATCTCTAACGACAAGGGAGAAGGTGAAGAAGGGGTGGGACCTATGAACACACTACATAGGAGATGAGGGTGATGAGGGTGACAGTGTAAGTCAGTTGCCATGTCCATGTAAAGGCAGTACGAAGCGGTCGGGCGGCATTAGAGCTTTTGGCTGTAAGGAAGGGATGGGGATATACAAACAATGAGCAATATACATGCCCATCTACAGAAAAGAACAGAAGAAATCTAACACTGACAAGTCTGACAAACCCTAAACTGCAACTTCTTAGCCATGCAATTCATTTGTTTTTTGTCTTACAGTCAAAATATTATTCAGCAAAGATTAATTTGTTTAGTAACGATAGATTAAATAAATCTGAAAGAAATGGAAGGTATGTGAGAAGTAGATCTGGAACTGCTTCATATACAAATTTGTGGGTTTTGGCTTACAATTAAAAAACACCAGTGGTTGAGATGATAGCGCATATGTTTGACCTTCTCCTTTTTTTTGTATTCAATATGTGCAATAAATAATACTGAAGGGATTAAAACACACAAGTTAGTCACTGAAGTAGTTCCAAATCACAAAGTCAAATTATATCAAAAAATATTCCACACTGTCTAAGAATATTATCTGATTGACAAAAAAACAAACCAAACAGACTTAATAAGCCAAAAACCATAATCAGAACCAAAATGCCAGCGATCAATTGGATAAATGCAAAAGGTATGACCAGTTAAAACTACTAAATGATATGTGTCAAGATGAAAGAACAAAGCCATTTAAAATTTTGCACACACTACAACCAGATGCACACAATAGGAAACAGACACGGTGAGAGAGGCACTCGACTCGAGGACGGGCTCCTCTCTCATGCCTTTCTGGATGACAAATCTGTAATGTTAGTCTTTAAACATGAACCGGCCGTGCAGTCTGGGTGTACATTAGAGGGAGACGGTACTGGCTGAGAATGGGTTTCTATTATTCATTTTTGGTTTCGTTTTAGTCGTACTGCAGGATGTTGATGCATGCTTAAAGTAAGTTGCATTTAGGGAGAGTAGAAAAGAAACAACACAGCAAACTGAGGGCAGGTAAGGCAGACTGATGTTAGAAAAATAGGAGACGGACACTGTGTCCCAATCCCAATACTATGAAAAACAATTGATCACTGAGGTAATGTGAAAGTTGGAACTGGCTAGAACTGTCATGTGATTCAACATGCATGCAGACTGTCCAACTGCAACTTTGAGAAGCTACGGTCAGTATTCTACCTGGATACAATGGTATCCATTATCACTGCACTTATGTGATTACAGTTTGTACTGTACCAGTGTGGACACACTGCTTACCCCAACCCCCCCCGCCCAGAAAACCCAAGTAAAATTTTAAGTGTAGTATACAATTGGGACACAGCTCAGGATTAACTCATAGCAGTGGGGGAAACTGAAGAAAAAAAAACACAAAACCAACATATATTGATAATACTGTGTATGTACTAGATGTGGAATGCAGTTTCTTCAGGATTGGAAGTAGGATTAAAGAGTCAAACGACAAGCTTAATGCTGATATCCATAAACACTGTGCAGCAGTGGAGGGCGTGCTCCAAAGGTGGCAGCTTGTAGTTTATCAGAACCTGCCTAAGCTAAAACCTGTTCCAACCAGCGAACCTGGTTCCAAATCAGGGATATGATGGGAGTGTTGATTTGGTGCATGAAAATATAAACACTGAACATGTAGTGCTTCAATTACTGCCATCATCCAACCATGAAAGGTGAGAAGCAACATGTCAGCTCGTGACTGTTTCTGATTAGCAGTTTATATTTGGTCCAATTTTTTGAGGTAGCCAGAAGTAGGGTGTTGTTTTAACTCTGCTGTGTGTGTTTCCACAAAATATTTTAACAATTTAGGGACAGATAATTACCTAACTTGGGGGGAATATTACTGTTGGGGGTATCTACAGATCAAGTTTAGGAGCTAATCAATTAGTGGTCAAAGTATAGTACAAAAAAAAGACACCATATAGAAAAGGGTCTTTCCCAAACTGTTCCCACAAAGTTGGAAGCATATAATTGTTCAGAGGGCATGGAAACACTGCACGGATGTACCATCAGAAGAACAGTAAACCAGTATCAGAGCAGCAGCACTCCTCTGGGACAATCAGCAGTCGCGGTTTGTTCACTGGTTTAGTTTAAGGATTACTACACAATTTTGAAAGATAAATAAACATTCATTGAAGAATATTATGGATACCAGCTTAAACTTCTATAGTGTCTTTTGACATATAATTTAAATATTTTGTCAAATGCAACCTAAATGTGTTGTTTCCATGTAGGTAAAAATGAGAATCAGAGAGGAATTCCATAAGATGGCACATGTCTGCTCGTTAGTAGAGTATAGCTATTGAAAAGTAGGCAGGAGATGTATTAAAATCCTTGTGGTGGGCTGTAGGGAAAGGTCAATACTTGTGGATGTCTCACTTGGGATTTATTAATAGGGCCTGTTCACCAACATAACATGTGTCCAAGACAGATTCTAGTGCTATTAAGTGGGTAATTAAATGATTAATTAATGAACTATTAAGAAAACCACTTGCTATTGATAAAGGTGCTTTCAGTTGTTTGTTTATGAATGACTTGTTTGGCATCGTTGTAAATGTTGCTGGTTGAAAGCAAGAGGTCTCTATTTATATACTGTACTGTGTTAATATGCAAAGTAGGCCCTTCACTGCCGAGCAGGTACTTTAGGGCAGGCCTGTAGGAATGAGCTGTTTGCTTGTCCTGTTGTAGCTATTTCAGAATTATTCCTTGTCATTTCTGAGTCCTCCTCGAATAAACTGTCACTTCTTTATTGTCTCTATGCTCGTCGTTGATTGCCAAACTTTTTATATACAGTCTATGTTGGAGAGAGAAGTTAGAAGCTGCAGTTATTTTTTCATACAATACATGTAAGTTATTTCATCGGTCTGTTAAGCAATCTTCAGACCCAAGTTTACAACTTTCTACAATTATAGCTATGTAGTTCAGCTCACTGTAAATCATAGCACTAACAAATTGAGTGTGTTCCGCATACAGAGAGACGTTTGTGGAATTAGTAGGTCGATGTTCCTCACTATAATGACCTCACTTGCCTGATATTTACATGAGGTAACACAAGGTCTGGCATGCTAAGACTGAGTTGGAGTGACTTTGCCACTGATAACAAAACACTTTATTTTGTAATGACATTGGCAGAGAAGCTGTAATAAATGTCTAAGCTATCTAACTGTATTTCATGGCCTTATCACGTTAATAAGGTCATAATACTGATCCACTGTGTGTGCACCTTATCACAATCAGTCATTATGTTGCATTGTTATTAAGTTAGTGTTGTGTTTGTGGTCTGCCTGATAAATAGAAAACCAATATTCAGTTTATTTTATCTCAGTATTTGGTCTCAGTGTATATACCTGGCTCTTTAACTCCTAACGCTCCAGTGTCTGTTAGTGTGTGCCTCAAGGGGAGCCGAGCGAGGCTCAGTGATAATTCACTGCAGGGTCCTCACTATGGGTGACTCCTTTCACATTTCACATTCAGACCATTAGACCACCAGGTATTAATGAGTGTGTGGCTGTAGTGTTACCTCTCTGGTGTTTTGGTGATACTGAAAATATTGTTTTCACGTATTGCATTTTTTCCCCTGAAGTGAACAGGGGATCAAAAGCAAATATTATTTATCGCTGATGAGGTTGATTTCAATTAAGAGGGCACCCTATACATAGCACAGTGGTTTTATGTCTGTTAATACAGGCCTGAGGTAGGTGTCTATTTTTAAGTATTTTGCTCTTGCTTTTTAAAGCATAAGCAGAGATATCCCCTAAAGGGAATGGTAGACAAATTTTTGTAATGTATCAGGTTTGGTGCAGACATAAAGTTATGATTTGTGAATATGTTTCATTTAATACTGCATTTTAAAACAGTATTGTATTAAATAGGTTTGTAATATTTGTCAGTGACTGAGCATGTGTTGTTATTGGCCATGTGGTGTTTTTCTATTGAGATTATGTTGTATGAATTTGAACCAATTTACTTGTTCATCATTCAAACAGAATAGGGTTCTATGCCATCTTATGAAATAAATTGAGAGAAGACGACAGATTCACAACAGAGCACAGAATCACTTGATAACTTCTCCAAACAGACAACAGCCAAACAGACTAAATAAAGAAAGTGTGGGTAAGACAGC
The DNA here is from genome assembly GCA_038501795.1 of Pseudopleuronectes americanus. Taxonomy (NCBI): domain Eukaryota; kingdom Metazoa; phylum Chordata; class Actinopteri; order Pleuronectiformes; family Pleuronectidae; genus Pseudopleuronectes; species Pseudopleuronectes americanus. Next base: position 1,662,627 of record CM076726.1, on the reverse strand, counting down.
ATTCCAAGACGTTCGATGACGCAACGACCGCCCAAAAAAAAAGAAAGAAATATTTCCAACTTAAACACGAGTGCAGACAAAGCAACCAAGTTTGTCTAAATATTAGGGGGTGGGGGTGTGCATGGGTGACTAGGTGGTGTAAAGCCTCAAACAGCATGCAAAGAACTGACCCTTAAGAAAGTGATCTTAAGAGGTCACAAAATCATAGTACCAATGAAAATTAAAGTGGAAAGAAAATAATTTGTGGCAAAAATAATATTTTTTTGCCATCCCCATTGGAATATGTTCAAATGAAGTAAAAGAGAGTAAATTAGAGAGGGATTAAAGAATTAAAAGTGATGCACCTCTCAGTTTTCATCTATAGCTGTTTGTCATAGAGGAAGTTTCCATGTTCAGGACAAAAACGTTGATGGCAAAAAAACTTTTTTTTGCGTTATTATTTGCTTTGGAAAAAAAAGATGTTATTTTTAAAAGCTGCAGGGTACAAAACCACATGGTACTCCAGAGTATATATGGAAACAATTAACACCCACCAAAACATCATGCCACACATGATGAGGCCAAAATACACAAATGTGTTTCTGGATGAGTGGCGAATAGACGGCAATCATGTCTCAAAAAACAAATAAAGAGAGAGAAATAGAAAACCTAAACAGGATATAGCAGTGACTCCCAAAAAGAAAAAAGGAAACTTGAAATCAAAGCATGCAACTGTCAACGTCAACGTGATGTTAGGTGTTAGAATGGTGTGAATTTCTGTGTAAACACATGACTGGATGACTGGGGCCCTGTCTTTGTCTTTCTTCACAAATCCCAGTATGAATCTGAGGCTACACAGCACAGCTTTGAATCCGTCGACACCACATCCTTTGAGCGCTTTGAAAAAATTTGGGAATGGCCTTGTTCAACGAGAACCGAGAAAACAGCACTAAGACTCTCAGCCAGTATGGGTGTAAATGTTATCATTAAGAAATTCCCTCACACTCATTCCATCTAGCTTTGTTAACACAGATCAATCAATTTATAAAAAAATATTTTTGAGCTGAAAGTCTGAGAAATAGAATGTAATATTATAATGTATACTATACTAAATCTGTGTCCTTCACTGTTTTAATTGTGATTTGACATATTATCAGAGAGACTGACAAAATCTTGGCACCCAACAGCAGCACTTTGTGCATGATTGAGTTAAAGCTACCCAGGTGAATTATATTTAAAAGACTTACAAGAGCAATCAAATAAAGATTATTTACCAAAACTATGACAGTTTCTTAAAAACAGGCCTTAAAAATAGAACATGTAGAAAGAAATAACATATATATTTGGTATTATTATACAAAATGGCTGAAAGAGGCAGCCAGTGGATCTGGATCAAATGGAAGGACCCTTGCTGGGCTATAACTTCATGACCCCCCATCCCCACCAAGTCAGACCCCTCCAACTTGAGGAGGGCATATGAGGTATGCGGTCAGCTGTAGGGCTGGCTCAGGGAAGAGGACGCCCCTGCCTTGCATAGTCCTGTGGGAAATCTTAATTTGGCATGGGACACAAGCTAAGGCTTGATCACCCTTTAGCTGGCCACGTTTGATGAGGGTGTTTAGTGATTAAAGGCCGAAACACCCACTGATTCGAAGGCACACTACTGAGGATGTGTCCCAAAATTGACATCTTAACCCAGCCTAAGAAATAAACCTCCCATGCCACTCTGTCAACATCACGGCAAATCTCATGTGAGAGCATACCATCTATTGGCACAATGGACAGTTTTAACATCTCATCCCGTGTTTTATGATTCTGATTCGGTATGGAGGTGACAACATGCCTGTTTGCTGTTTCCTACCGAAATTAGAATTACTAAAATATGGAAATTCCCAAATTCTTTCAAATTGTTTTTAGGTATCATAATTCTGGAACGTTTAGAATTTTCCTTAAATATTTTGATACAAAAAAGACAGAATAACAAGTACACCTAAAAAAGCAAAAGTATGACCCGAAAAGAAAGGAAGCTTGTACACAGAAATTCAATGATATCTGTTCTCTATTACATGTACCAACACAAGCCTCTTAATATGGAAAAAAAACACAAATGAAAATGAAAATGAAAAATGTATCAATGTGGTCAAGACAACACGCTGAGTATTTGGCTGAAAAGGATTTTAGATTTTTAAAGACACTGTCAAATGTGTGTTATTTTAAAGATGAACTCTTGCAGAGCAGTGAATGGACTCAAACACATGTTGCAGCATCAGTGCAGAGAACATGGTTCACCATCATTCAGATTTTGCACATTAATGATGACATGTTCTAACCCTCATTATTCCTCTTAGCAGACAAAATCTGTATGTGCACTGGTGACCATGTTAACTACTTTGGAAGACCCCATGTGCAAGTGTAGCTCATGATATTAATTAGTTACCTTCTCTGTTACTTGTGTCAACTAGCAACATATTAACTGAACTGTTATTTGAATTTGCACATGGCATTCAATCATCCAGTTTACCTTGGATTAGTTAATGTACAGTGCAGCTTTCTTAGCAATGCTTACGATTACCACACTGGCTGTTTTGATGAAGTTACACTTTGTCTAACCATGGGGCTGTGATGCTTTTGAGGATGTCTTCATCCTCTGGTGCAGAGATGAGTAAAGCACAAAGAAAGCAAGCAAATTCAAACTAACCTAGCCCACCTGCATGGCTAGTTTCGCACTCCTCCAGGTCTTCGTCATCGCTCGAACACTCTGCGGATGACACTATGTCATCTGATGGGTGCTTCGCGGCCACAACATAGGTCGTCAAGAGGTCACAGCCGCAGCAAAGATACCCAAACACAAAGAGCAAAACACAAAGGAGACACAGAAAGACGAGGGGAAATAGACAAGGGGAGTTAGAAGGTGACCTTGGAAACCATTGTGTGACAAAAAGATATTAACTCAAGGTTGACTTTTTTTCTCTTAACTATCCTCTTTAGTTTATATGGGTTTAATAAGTTGCCATGGAGATGGCTCATATAATATCACATGACCTTAAAGGGTTCATATAAGCAGAAGGAACCCTATATCTATCTGTCAAAAGTATCTCTGGTGTCAGATGTGAACGTCACCCCTGAGCATTCTCTGTGGTAGGTTCCGCTTAACTTGTGGTTTTGTCGTTTTGTCTTACACTTCCTGACTCATCCTATTAGAAATACTGAAGAGAGCAGATGGAAACTAATATTAATGTTGCCTAAAAATTCACAGCAACTTACAGATAAATTAGCTTAATTTTTTTACATCTTTGTGCTGCTTGCATGGTTTTATAAATTGTATCAATTGTTTTGTTGCTTCCTCTCATTTAATTCTCAGTAGATGAATTTAATCCATCTGTTTATTCCAAGGACAGGCAGCATCTTATAACATTTCTTGTTTTCGTCATAGTTTTCTTGTGACACCTCTGTGACTTCAGGATACCAACAATAACGTAGAATAGCGTCTACTGGCCTTGCCTAATGGTGCTCGAGTTTACCTCTTGAATGCCTATGTATATGAATTTCCATTTTGTAAACAAGAGCTCCACGTGAAGCCAACAATAGCATAAACACACATGGCTGATTGCTATGTATTGGTCAGAGTCAACTTAGAATCATACTGAGAATGTCTCCTGTCTTATGTCTGATCCCATTTTGCAAAGTTATAATGAACATTTGACAATACCTGTACAGTTGAGGAGGACCTGTGTTTCCGTGTGGTCGTGGTTGACATCATGGTAGTCGTCTCAATGAAGGTTGTAGACATCTCTGGGGCCATGGCCGTGGTCCTGGCTGAGCCTGCCCCACTGGGCACATCACCTACCAACCTCACGCTGCCGTTGATCTTGATGTTAGGGTTACCCTCAGCGGCCATGTTCAACACCTTGAGGCCATTATAGTAAAGGCCAGACAGTTGACCCTGAAAGGGCCGGCCATGATCACTACCTCCAATTGCGACTGATGCTTGAGTGTTGAAAATTGTCAACTGCCGTCCTAAAGGAGAAATCCACATGGAATATGTATTCAACTGAGGAAATACAATTTCAATATACCTTTTTGTAGTTACACAGTTCATTTGAAACACGACTAATTTTTCATGGAGGCACAACAAACAGAGGTAGTAGTGCTCTGCAGCAGTATATTTCTGAACTTTGGATACATTTTCTCTGTCTGTGTGGAAGATGCATGTATATATGCATATGAAATGTTACTTATTTGATTAAAGCATTCTGCATTGGTTTGCTGACTCTTATGGGCGATTATTTCAGTGTCCATTGTCCACAGCTATGTAAAGATGGCAGGACAGATACAATGGTAAAGCTAAGAAGTGCCAAAGTTATGTGACATCCAGTCCACAGTATTAACTGTGATTACAACAACAGCCTGCTACAAAATAGCATATGTACCTGTGGGCATATCAGAATGCTTGGATACAACTCAGTAGCCTGTTGTAACAGTTGTTTTGTGTATTTCTGTTTTGTCACAGCATCAGCAATCATCAGCATCAGTGAGGTCATACTTCACTGTGATCAGCTCAGCTGTTTCAATTATAAAACCACACATTTAGCCTTTGCACACTTGGCCTTTTTGTATATACATGTTGGCAGCTTAGTGTTAAGATGCCCACACAGGACCTACCACTTTGCACTGGTTGTTGCACTTACACAATTAAAGTCCGATTCTGTGAGAGATATCTTCCCAATTCGTTTTTAAAATGGATTAAGTTCTATTATATAATGAGTTATTTTACAATTTATTCATTCATTGATTTACACTTATTTAGTATCTTAGTTAGATATGTAAATATCCGCCCACAGGATTTCCATTTAAACAATTAAACTAAGTTTAATCGAATTTAATTTGTATGAAGAAGCCATAAATTCCAACGATGTGGCATCTTCTGTGTTGAAGTGAGCATAACAAAACAACTCCAATCAAACATTATATAAGTGCAGATGATATTTTCAACATTGTACCAGTATCGTAACACATAAATAAAAATACATATTTGTTTGAAATTACCTTTCTCTTGTAGCCACTCTTCTACTGGTCTGGCGTATTTGAAAGGAATTTTCTTATTGGCCATTTGATAGCGTTCAATGTCGCTGTTCCCTTCAAAGTTTAAGAAGAAATTTATAAAGACATTTATTGATCATCAGAATTATGTCACCATGTCATTTTCCCCTCTGACATTTACAAAATGTTTAAATAATTTTATCCGAGGATTATTTTTTAATAAACTTGGTTTAATTACAGTATGGATCTTTAGGCAAATTTCATTTAAAAGATCAGGGGAAGAAGGATCCCTGAGCTGAACGTTTATAAAAATGTAAAAAGAAAAATATAATAATATAAAGAAAATCTGTTATATTAGACAAAATGATTTGCTGTACTGTAGTTTGCATGCAACACAAGAGTTAATCGTCGGCCACGTTTTTTCTGGGCCTTGATTTTCATGATATGGCAGAGGCATAAAAGGACATGTCACCATACAAGGCCCATCACAAGAGGGTATAACGTTAGTTACAGGTCACTGGACAGCATATACATTCATGGAATTGACTTATGATATGCTCGATAAGTGTGTAACAGCCGTGCCTTAGCCAGAGAATTGTTAATTTACCGGTGTAAGTGCTTATACACCTTTGAATTGTGATAACCCCAGTTAATGATGTAGGAATGTGTCCGATTGACCCATTGTAGGAGTAGCTAAGCAAAAGTAAATGTTGTGACTGTCAGAAGAACAGCAGGCCGACCAAGTGTTTTCTTAGGTAAAGTTTGTGGCTGACTTTAGTCTTGGATCTATGAAAAGAGAATCGTTGCAGCAAGTGGAGGACCAGTTGAAGTTTGATGTGAAAGTAAAGTCAATTTTAGAATCAGAATCCCTCTTGATTTATAACAGATGCGGCAGTGTGTGTATGTGTGCTGGAATATGTTCCTAGGGTGACCTGCAGGAGGACCCGCCACAGAATTTGGGACAGGTAAAGAGACATAAGAGTAAGAGATACGTTTTTCGTTGAGAGACTGCTTGGGTCAACTGCAGCTGAAAAGGTCTGACTGTCTGCATGTAAACAAAAAAATGCCGGACACGTTAGCCCAGATTAAAGTGAGCATGTGGCAACCATGGTGGGATGTTGGCATGATCGCTCTTTCACTTTAACTTAAAAACACTTTCAAATCTCTGCATTCCTTCATTAGGCGTAGCCTATTCACACATTTGGATTCTTCTTAAACAGTCTGTTGGAGCATTATCAATTTATCAGTAGTTTCTCTTTACTGATCTAGCAATGAAGACTACAGTGATGCTTTTTTTTTAAGAAGTTTCATCTGCTGGCTCAGCAACATGTCTTTTAAGATGTAATATTTTGGTCACTAGAGAGGAGTTGAGAAGCCGATGTCAAAACTTTACTTCTCCAGAGGACCTGACCTTGCTTATAGACTTGAGATGGGATTGATGGAAATTCAGGTTCAGTTTCCATGAGGCTTGGAAAATAAAGAATTGCGTGACAGCAATTGAAAAGTGGAAAATTTATATGAAATGGGTCTTTCTAATTTGTTTTTACAGAGTGATAGGAAGGAAGAGTGATGGTAAAGAACATATAAAAAGGATATTAATCGAGATAGTAAACGAAAACTGTAGGGAAGACTGAGTAACATTTCACTTGGGCATAAAGACCCTACACAGTGAGCAGGGAATTACTGCAGCACCCAATACCCCAGAAGGACAAATACAATTACCACTATCAGACACAATCTTGAAGACATATTAAACCTTTGGAGAGTTGTGGCTCACCGCTGTGTGTGTGAGGGAGGCTGATAAGAAGCTCACTGAGACTTTGCCATCTAATCCCACACGATTAAATGAAAACACCGCACTAGTTTACTACAGTCATATTTCCATCATGCTGACACAGCACAGACCCCTCCCATTGTCAGTGGGAAAGAGACTGTAGACAGAATAAAAGAAGGGAAAAACAGGAGGGCATGTCCTTGAACCACGATGATAATCCAACAATATTGAGACACTGGCAGATTTTTGTTAAAATTAAGTCATTTAAAGTTTATGAGCATTACTCATTAAAGGATGATCTCTTCCCTCAAGCTCTGCATGTTCTTCTGTGTGTTTAATGTTTGCTTTATACTTACAGTTTAGTTCTCTCTGTCACTTCAACAAGCCCACATTTTCAAATCTTTCCATTCACAATACCGTCATCACCATGATCGACTGATTTTCTTCAAGCCAATCAGTCACTGGATAATATCTTTGCAATTCTGCCTGTGTAACAGACCTAGTATTGCATAATTGTGCTATAGCACAAACATCATTGTTTACTGTAGTCACCTTTGCAGTTGTTTCCACTTTTGACAGTGTTTTGTGGATGACACAGTGATCACAGGAAGTTTATTTATGTATTGACAGCAGGTAACTACAGGCAAAGCTGTTACATTGCCCTTCGACAACTCTGGAAGGTCATGTTGTTTATTGGTAGGTAAGTTGCTAAATCCTATAAAAAACTATAGTAACTATTGACAAACAACTATTTACTCTAGACTGCAACATTTGTAAATGTAAGATTCTCTGTAAAGGTCTGAAGCTTCAGTCATTGTGAATACAGACCAACGACAGTAGGTCACACACTACACATTCTTTCACTAGGAGAAATCCCCAGTTAGTATGTCTGTTCTCAAACTATAGTCATCACAGAATCTAAAGTGGGAAGAGACACCGTGAGTCTAAGAGATCTTTCCTATCATCCTGTTCTCAGAATGACACATCAGGCTGGAGGAGAAGTGAAATGCTTCAGTGGCTATCACAGTAGTTTGGAGTAGAGCACGATCAGGCTGAATTTTTTCGTCAGAACCGGCCTAAGCCCAAGAGAACACCAACTAAGCCCAACCCAGACCCAACAGGTTTTTCTGTCCCTGAGTTTGTTGCTAAAAATGTGACATTATGAGATTTTATGCAAACTTAAAAAGGAGCCTTCATCAAAAACTTTTGCCGACAGTGCCAAATTCAACCTGTATTTCTTTGTTAATGAGTAATATGACAATATGATTAATATATTGTTAAGTTTGTTCATAAAGAGACCAAGAACGTCCATAGGGTATGAGGCCAATTATTGACTTAGGTGAGCATCATCAGGGAGATAATATTTCAGTAGAGGCAAGGGAGAAGAGGCGCACGGTGAAGAAAGTTCCTTGAAATTGTGGCGAGGACGAGAGGAGACATGACACCTAGATGCAACATTTGATATACTCATCTAGTCCAATGCTCCAATTCTAGTTTAAACATTGACCTTGATAAAAGCTCAGTTATTAGCTTCTTTCTTTTTTTAAGCCACAATTCGACAATACACTTATTTTTGCTGAATACAGTGAATAATTTGTTGTATGAAACCGATGTATAGCAGGCTATTTTGAATAATGACTACCCTGCTATTAGCAACATGTCTCATAGCACAGAAAAATAGTTTTGGCCACTGACATATATATTCGGTCAGGTGCTCACGCAAAGTAGATGCTCATGCACAAATTAAATACAAGACGGGAAAAAAAACATTTGAATTATGTTGTGTATGCACATCCTGTCCAGTGACCTTCTCAACTAACTCATAATGAAATGATCCTGTTGCCATAAATCTTGTGGATAGTAATCATTATAATTTGGTTTTCACCATTAACTGATACTCTTTTGTACATATTTATTTAGGTGCTTAGTTTAAGATTAGTTTGATGAATTAGTGTTATACCTGTTGGAAAGTGTTCATTGATGGACCAGTTGTCCACCTGCAGCGTGGCATTCCCACCATTCCTGGTAAAACGGACAACATGATACTTCCCATCATTCACTGTGGTAGCGCTTTCTTGCACACTGATATCCACGGTGCCAATGTTGAACGTCACTCCAATTTTCCCTTTTTGCTGAAATGGGAGAACACAATTGTTGATTATAAACAGTGTAACGTCAGTGTAAGATTTCTGGAATGAAAGGTTATTTAGTAATCATCCTAGACATAAATTTAGCACATAATTTGATATGTGTTCTGATGATATTCCAAAGGAAAGCCAAACTTAATGGCCAAGACCCACTGCCTTCTCTGCTCCTTTACCACTTTGTTCATCATAATAAGGCAATCGGCATCTGCTTGAGTCCTGTGGCCACATTCTAAAATGTGCACTCTAAGAAAACACATACCCAGCCCTAGGGCTCCCAAAACAAAACTTTCCTTATCCCTCACACTATATTTTATAGTTTTTTTTTATTCTTGTGAAATAATACTTAATTACTGCTGCACCCAGCATATTTCACATCTGTACATATTGGCTGTGATTACATTTAGACAACTCAATAAGAGGAACTGGAGATAAAAACAAAACTTCTTATTTCAAGCACTTTCTTTCTTTTTTTGAAGTTTTAAAATATATCACAAAATGTTTTTTTACTTGAACTAATATCATGTCAAAGTTGATTCTATAAAATGGTCCCCCAGGCAGTGCCAGCACCAGGGTGAATTCTGTTTGAAATAAATTATGTCCTGGCTCCAAAGAAAAGTGTTCTACCAGTGTGAGCACTCTACAGCACACCGTCTCAAAATGATTCATCCTATATGTCCAAAACAAGATGTTGGTATATATGTTTTCAATACATGAGGACTCTTTTTAATATCAGTGCCAGAATAATTTATAGGTCCAGTTTGCAAATCTGGACGAGAAGCAGATTTTTAGTTGAATCAATCAATTCTAAATCATACTGGACCATTTCTAAAGAACACAACTAACTGAATATACCGTAGGTGTAGAGCTGCGACTGGTCTGGGAATGCAAAAGGACAAACCGAAGCTGCAAATCACTGCACGACAGTAGCAGGCCACAGATGATAAATATAAACACACTAATAGAAAGAAAAACATCACATTCACTTAAGTGTATTTGCTTTCCCTCTGCTCAGAACCTACTCCAAGGCACAAACGCACACTCACATCTCTTCAAAGTCTTGCTTACTTTAGGCAGTGTAAGCGTAGCATAGACACCCTCATGAATTATTTATACTGAAAGTCTGTTTTACTCTTTCTGTTGAATAAGTAACATACTTTGAAAAAATAAATGTATTCATGTCTATTGGACGAGAAGAAGAAAAACAACTGCAAGAATAAATTAATTGGCCTGTAGCTCAAAGCTTTGCTCGATTATCCCTTATCGCCAATATTCCTGTGCATTAGTATTCATCAATGACTAAATATGCTACTTATCACTGGATCGTCTTGGGAACTAAACCCAATGCCTAAGCCAGCTCTACACCGCGTGATGAGCCCACTGAAGGTTGGTCCGTGGTTTGCAGGAGTAAGCACAGCAGTAGGCTGGTTTGCAGCTCAAAACAGCATCAGGAAAACCCAACTCGAAAATAATTTTGACCTCCTGGATTTTCAGGAATTCCCCCCTTTGGCCTGTCCTTCCCCCGTAACCACGCAAGACTGGCTGGTAGTGCACCGCCGCCCGGTGGACTTGTTCTCTCCTTCACTCTGCACCTGAGGCCAGATCCCTCCTACACCATCCACCTTAGGAGGGGGGCTACTCCACTAACTGCACCCTGGCTCCAGCTCTACCTCGTGCAGAGACGCTCTGGGCTGCAGGTCATGCTCTTCCATCGGCGGTGGTGCTCCTGGCTTAGGCCCTTGTGATGCTGCTACCTCGTGGAGTTGGGGAAAACACTCAGTGGGGACCCAAGTATTAGCCACAAACTACCGGGCTGTTGCAAATGACACTCCTTCGCAACTTTCAGAATTGGTGACTCCCCATTTGGAATGTAAGGGTCTTACTCTTTGTTTCCCCGGTTTCCAAAGTGTGTGATATCAAAACAAAGTTCCAGAAGTAATAAAATCCCACCCCAATGCTGAAAGAGTTATCGTTCATGTCATCTCAAATAACATTCCAAAGCAGGAATCTGAACTATTAAAACAGGACTTTGTCCACCTGTTTAACATCCTCAGTTCCCTAAAACTTTCTTATCTCCAGACCGATTGCCACACATGGCCGGGACTTGGGGCGTTTCAGCAGGCTGATTAGCCAGAACACCTGGCTGTCCTTTGCCTGTGCTGCTCATGGTGTGCCTCTCGTGGACAATTAGAATTCCTGGTAACGGGTGGAACCTTTTGGTCCAGATGGTCTTCATCCAAACAGAGCAGAAGCTTGGATGATGTCTGCTTATTTGGTGAATGGACTCATCTGCTTGAACACACCACACGGAATTATAAAATCAGACCACCTATCAACTGTAGTGACTGGAAATTACCAGATGTCCAACAGGTCCCTGTCCCTATCTGATTGGATCAACATTAACTATAGGTAACTTTTCTTCTGGACTTGGACCAAACAGATAACTAAAAAATCCCCGTAATAATCTCTGATAGCTGCCAAAGCGACTTTGAGATAAAACAATCTGGCGACTGTCACGTAAATCTGATCTCTATTACAGCACTCCCTTCAACTCTTGTAATCACCATCATTACCCCTCACAGACCCCCTGCAGCACACTCACAATCACAGCCCTCTGGTGCAACTCATAACAATTTCAAGTATCTTGATAACATCTTTTACCCCCCTCTTTTATTTTTACACCAGTGATATTTTAATCATCGCAGAGACTTGGCTTTCCCAATGACGCTACAGTTCTCTTATTGAAGCATTTCCTCCTGATTTTACACACCTCTATCAACCCTGGCTATCAGGCAGAGGAGGGGAGCTGCCTTGCTTGCTAAAAGTCAACAATAAATAAACAGCAACAGTTGCTGCTATAATGTATAATGTATTCCCATTTTTCACCTTGGTTTTAAAATTACCTGCAAAAACCCAAAACAAATTTTAATATCCGTAGATCGTCAGAGCCTCTAGTTTTTTTATAGAAGAGTTGTGGAGCATTTATCCAATTTTATACCAAAATTTGATAAAATCCTCATATTGGGCGATTTTAACATACATGTCTGTTGTCCTTATAGTCTTATTACAGATTATATAATGACACTGGAATCATTTAATCTCTCTCATTCAAAGGGTCACACACTTGATCTTGTCCTTTTTAACGGTCTTAGCCCCAAGAACATTGGAATAAAGGATTTCTGTGTGTTTGACCACAAAACAGTTTTATTTAATGTAGTTTTATCCCATTTATCTTTCAATTATGATGCACCTGTTAACTGCCGCATTTTTTATCCTAAAAGTGTTAGTACTTTTTTGTTTTAGTAATCAAGAAGTTTTGTCAATGTTGGCAGACAAAGCTGTTAACGTAATATTTTACATTAAATGCAATAATGCAATAATGTTTGAGTTAACTCAACTAATGGGCAGTTAAGTTGAAGTAACTTCACATTTTAAGTTAAAGGTCAAGTTTTTTCAACTTACAATATGCAGTGCTGATATATATTTGCAATCCATAGGAACACATAGTTATAGAAATTTTAAGTCAGACCAGATAGTACCAGACTTAAAACCTTGGGCTCAAATATGTCAGCAAAATAAAAATATAATTTTGAAACCTGACTTTTTCCAATGTTCAGCTTTCTAAAGTTAGATGTTTAGTAGCCTAATACATTTGTTATTAGATAATACCTCATTTGCATATTCAAACAATTAAAAAAGATACATTAAATACATATTTGTCTTAATTTGTGAAATCAACAAGTTTCATTGTGATTAATTCTAGTATGAAAAAACTGAAAACTATCAATATGTAATTGAAGCACTCTGGGACACAAGTGGAAAAAACCACACATATTCAGATATTTTAGTTACTGTGGCACATTCCGTACTCCCGCGTCTCACCCAGTGTCAGCTGACATTTGTTCACGCCCCCCTTTGACCTTACAGGATAACCGGTATGGACTTCTCCATCCTTAAGGCCTGAGGGGTATTTCAAATACTTAAGTCACTGCTGAACGAAATACTTTTTATTGCTTCACCACTTTTGTCTGCTGCTGTTTAGAATGGCTGACACTCCATCCTCTCAGTTTAACACAGCAAATGCCTTGGAGTCACCTGGAACTCCCAGCACACACACTGGGTGCACCAAACAGTAACAGGACAGATGTGTGAAAAATAAAACAACGGAAGGGTGAGACAGTGCCAGACACAAATGATAGAAGCAGAATGTATGAGAACTTACTATGTGCAGCATGAGATAATCCCCCAGACCAGGAGCGCTGTCAATCCGAACCAGGATGCCGTCTTTCAGGGAGCTGCTGAATCCAACAGTCAGCCTGTCGGTCCTGGTGCTCGGTCTCTCGTTGGCCGGCCACTTGTATGTAATGAGGCCTCCTCCTTTGCCGAAGATGTACGTTGTCCCAGCTGAACAAAAAAGAAGGAGGACGTTTGGATTTTAAAACAAAGAAAACTAAAATCAAGTTGAATAAAATATTAGGAACAAACAGGTTCATGACATTGTAACAATGATTACATGTCATTTAGCTGCAGTTTTATCCAAAGCGACTTACATAAGTGCATTCAACCATGAGGGTAGAAACCCAGAGCAACAAGATCAAGAAAGTACAATTTCTTCAAGAAAGCCAGACTACAAAGTGCTATAAGTAAGCGCAGTATTCGAGGTATAGTCGGAACTGATAATAATAACTAGACTTACAAGTTAGTGTAAACGTATCTGAGCACGTATCTGAGCACATAAATTGTTGAGCTGCAAAAAATCACTTTATTGGAGGACCAAGTAAAAAAGATGAGAGTTTTTCGATTGTACAAAATACACAGAAATAATAAAAAATAACCACCGTTTTCCAATTACAAAATCCAAGACACAGACATTACAACAGCGTTGTAATGGATTAGTCATTTAAAGTAAAGATAAAGTTCAAGAAAAAGAAAAAAGTCACCATTGAAGAGCTTAGAAAATGTATTTGATTTGATCTTTGGGTTGAATTCAAAGAGGTTCTGGAAAATATTAATAGGTATTTTTCTATACCTTTTTTCTTTTATAGATACCGGTAGATGGATTGGCAAAGTGATCAGTAATGAAAACAATTGGTAGTTGCAGACCTTTAAAAAGGCACCCAAACAGTTGAAAGTTTTTAAAACACAAATAAACTGTGTTCTGCATTGATGATAAATAAAGACGGAGTGAACGTGAACATTTTGTCTGAATTAACCCAGTTTAATAGGGGCCTAGATATCACTATTAAAAAGGTTCCATAGACACTGTTGATATGGCAGGTGAATATTACAAGGTGTCATGTTGGTTTGGCTGAAACAAACAACAATCTGTGAACATTAGGCTGATACTCATTATCAAAGTAGTTGCAACCTGCCAAAATATGTGATTTCACAACATAAACTCATTAATGTTGATGGAAAATGTGATCTGGTCACATCTATGAAGTGTTTTCGCTGTTGCAGTTCAGTTTTACAGAAGCCTCCTTTTTAGAGACAGTGCTGCTGCCACCCACACACCATTCAGTCTGAAGCAGTATCAGCATGACTCCCCATATGGGAACAACAGGACACTGTGGTAACAGGACCCAGCACAGCACCACAACAATATTTGCTTCTGCCTGCTTTTGCCTTTTTCAGTCCATCTACCCGGATCAGCAGCAGAAGGCACAGAGGAAATGTTTCTAGTATTTTGTCCAGCTTTCAATGAGACTGTTACCGAGTCATTAACAACTATTGGAATAGAAATTTTCTTCTTTGCCGCTGAACTTCGCAGGAGGAGAAACTGCAAACAAATTTATTCTGTTCACCTCTCTCTATGGGTTATTTAAACTCCATCTCATACAGAAAATACCTAACAATAAAACACTATAATTCCCACTTAAAGTTATTATTATTCACATGATGCTAAACTATTTGTGTTCTGATATTAATGTCAATAACCCCTGTATTAAAGAAGTGCGTTTGCCACATTGTTTGAGTATTTACTTCAGATAATTAACTTTTAGAGGTGATCAGTCGAATGCCAAACACATGTTCCAATATTTCTCCATGAATAATAGAGAAACAAACAAGATACATTTTTTATTGATCAGAGAATGATTCTCCATCACTCAATGTCATATGATAAGTGACGTCATGACGATGTCTCACAGAAGTCTGAACATGTTAAAAAATGCTTCTGATTAGCTCATCCAGTATCCTTTAAGACTTGACATTAACTAAAGAATACAAATCATAATCGAGATTACAGCATTTTGACATCATTGTGAAGTCTGAATAAGATGTCACATTGTGTTGTAATGCATTCAATTTGGCCAGTAAGACAGCCATTTATCAACATAAATAGCTTCGCTACAATGGCTTCCAGTTAAATCTAGAATAGAATTTAAAATTCTCCTCCTCACCTTCAAGGCCCTTAATAATATAGCGCCTTTTTACCTTAAAGAGCTGTTAGTACCTTATAAACCCTCTAGAGCACTCTGCTCCCAGAATTCAGGCTTACTTGTCGTCCCTAAAGTCTCTAAAAGTAGAGTAGGAGCCAGAGCTTTTAGCCATCAAGCCCCTCACTTGTGGAATAATCTACCAATTTCAGTTCGGGAGGCAGACACCATCTGTTTGTTTAAGAGTAGACTCAAAACCTTTCTTTTTGATAAAGCTTATAGTTAGAGTTAATTAGTGAGGCAGAACGTAACTTGCTCTATTTAATGACATATGACACACGGAGCTTCTTTTTCCAGCTTCTCCTTCCTTCTCCTCCCCATTCCCCGGGGTCCCTTTGCTTTAACACCCGCAGATCCAGGGCCTCTGTGGCCGCACCATGGATTGCTGTTTGTGGATCGCGCATCGGGGGTCGCAGTGGTGGACCCAGTGTGGCGGATTCTGTGTCGTGTGGGCTGATCGTGGTGCTGGTGGCGGACCCTGTGTCGCGTTGGCACTGGGTACAGGAGGTGGACCAGGGCCACGGCGATGGCTCGTGGTGGGTCCTGGTGGGCGGCGGTGGACGGTGACTGAGGACTGGAGTGGCCTCTGGTCTGGATGCTGGATCGTGGTCCTGCTGGTTGCTGACCATGGACTGTGATTGCAGCGGGACTGCATCAATGCCGCTAAAGACTTTAATGATGAATGTTTTTACACGTGGCATCTATTGCACTTCTGTCCGTCCTGGGAGAGGGATCCCTCACATGTGGCTCTCTCTGAGGTTTCTACTTATTTTTACCTGTTAAAAGGGTGTTTAGTATGAAACTGCACTTTTACTCAATAAAATTGCCTGATTGGGTATATATCCCTCGCATGTGGCTCTATCTGAGGTTTCTACATATTTAGGGTTTTTAGTAGTTTTTCCTTACTCTTGTTGAGGGTTAAGGACAGACGATGTTTCATCATGTTAAAACCCTATTAGACAAATAGTGATTTGTGAATATGTTCTGCATTGGCCTGTAGGACAACAGAGGCCAAAATACGGACATTTGTATATCACGTTTATTTCAAACCATTTATTTAAGTGAAATACGTCAATGCTTCATTGCACCCACCGAGCTGAGAGCGTGTATCATTCTGTATTTTGGCCACAACATGTTTTCTGTTTTGCCATATGCTGCCCCATATGACTGCTGCTACGCTGGGAGGCAGCGAATTTGTGTGTGTGGATGTGCAAGCATGTGTGTTGGGGTACATGTGAGTGTGTGTTGTTATACTGCACCTCCCATGAATCCACCAGAAGCCCACGCAACTAAAGCTTGTGCACAAACACACTTAAGTTTGCACCCAGAAATGCACACACACATACATACACACACACACACACACACACACACACACACACACAGACAAGCTAATGCTAATAAGCAGGCCCTGGCGGATGTCCACGCTGTTTTCTGCGGGCAGATAACATCAGGCACAATGGCACTCAGTTGCCAGAGCCTGGAACTCATTTTCCTCTTTACACCAAGCTGCTTTAGCCTGTACAAATTAGGGCCTTTATGAAAACATAGCCTCCCCCTTGTGACTGCTGGAAAACTGTTTACACATATCCACAATATGCTAATACTGCGTGGGTGTATCAGTTTTTGTTGCATGCTCCAAAACTCGCCCACCCCTCCAACTGTTCTCCATGTGGCTAACAGCATGCAAAAGCTGAAAGATGAACGTGGACCTCAGCTGATGCCTCTGGCCCTTAGGAAGTGGAGTACAAGGCAGAACTGTGTCGTGATTGTGTTGTCGTACTGCAGTCAGGGTCTGACGTCACGTTGTAGTGCTGCGGATATGATGCTTATCAGAACCACAGTGGCAAGGTCGGTGGTACAGGTTGCCCTGCACACGCAGCTACTCTTGTGTTTGTTTAAACAGAGATGATGAGAATGTGAATGAATGGATCAAGGGTTTGCTTGTCATGCAGAGTTTCAAACAAATGATTCCCAGCAAATACTTGTTTCAATTCTATATCTTCAACATACACAGCTTCCCTAGGCACATCTTCCACATCTTGAGGGAAGGGATTCCATGTGGTTCTTCTTTTTATTAAACTTTTGTGTGACTGTGATCAGGTCCATCATGCTATGACATTCGTATTTTATTGGGTCACTGTCTGTGCACCCATGATTTCTATCCATCTTCTATCTGGCCCCAAACAAAGATGGGAGATACCCAATCTTTCACTATTATTATGAACGCAGGTGCACCACAAGGAGGAAGCCTTGGTCCTCTGTTTTCATGATGTTGTCATTTGAACCTTCTATGTTTCCTGTTTGATTTCAAAACCCATTGCTGTTTCTCCTGAGTCTAGCTCCCAGAGTATTTGCTCTCGATGGTGTTTCCTCTTTTCTGTTGCCAGAACCAAATATTTGCCTTTACTCTTCAGAATAGATGTGTTTCATGTTAAGGCTATTGCAAGTTAGCTACAAAAATGTTTTCTTCCACTGCCATTTATTTTACTAGGTTGTTTAAAGTTTAAGTATCACTCTGTAGTTTAGCATTTAGGTGTTGGTGCCTGCAAAGGGTTTCACTGAAGGGCCATTAAAACCATTTGAAGGGAGGAGTAACATCAGCTCTCTGTCCACATAAACCGATGCAACCTACAAAATAAGCACAACAACTTCAACAGGAAAAATGTCAGTTACTGTATACAACTAAAGCTCAGTGGTACTTTGTGCAAAGATTTTAACTGCAGCACTGTGACAGGGGTGATAATGCCGATGCAAACTGGTTGCCCCATAATTAAACAAATACAGTAAAACACAACGACCCAGCGACAGGTTGTCAGTGAAACCAAAGAAGCCTAACTTTGTGCATATACAGCCTGGACATTTTAACAGCTTGTGGCTTTATTTCTTGGTAAACTGGGTGGTTGTTTCACTGCAAACTTCAAAGTCTGTGAGAAGAAGAGCCAGCCATCTGTCCCCCTCCTCTCTCCCGCCAGCAGTCCTGTATGTTTTCTATAGACTGCTGTTGCAACAGCATATAACAATGTCAAGTCACGATTACTTCAAAGCACAGTATTTTAACATTTTGATTCAGTGATAGAAAAGCAATGTGCAGCTGTGTTTTGCCCATTAAGGCTGTGGTATGAAGTTAACTTAGGGAGAATCAAAACTATGTTATTCCAGGAGAGACAAAACGGCCACTGTTATGATTATTACCATACCACCTTGGTTAAACACCACCTTAATACCACCTTTTCCTCAACATTTCAGCTGCTCACTTGGTCTTTTACACAACATTTTGAATCTGCTATGAAGTGAACTGTGCAGTGTAGCAGAATGTGACATCACAACCCCTGCCAGAGAATGCATTAGCCGCTTTACCCTTGTAAAGCTGTGTGTTTTACTAAAACAGCTACTGACATACTGGATGTGATATAACACATTATCCATCGATGTTCCCCATCACAGCAAAGGTGAGGATCTCTCAGGTGTTACCCGTGTGATGTCTTCGAGTGGGTGGAATCCCTGCTGAGCAGTCTCAGAAACACACACACACACACACACACACACACACACACACACACACACACACACACACTCAGTATTGCTTAGATGGGTGTGTGAGACTCTTGTGAAAAATACATATAAGCTGACTGTTGAGTAGCTATGATAAAATGTATAACCCAACATTGGGTGGCTGTGAGTAAGAGGCGGTTGTCAATAACCTTTGAGTGGTCAAGAAAGGCTCTATATAAAAAACAGACCATTTACATTATAAATTAAACAAAAAGGCAAGAAATATGAGAGCACATAAAAATATGATGATATTGAATGTATACTCCATGTGTTCCAAGTCACTTTATGAACATGGATATTCTAAACTTGAAATAATTAACTTTTAAAAAATAGGGTCAAGATTTTTTTATGTTTAATGTGTTTAACAGTTGTTTTTTATGCCTCATGAAACATAAGCTACTAATATGTAACATGAGACAATTCCCTATGACACATGCACACACAAACAGGAGTACTAAAAGTACAGCATGTGCAATTCTGAGTACATTTCTCACCCCCTCTTCACACATACCTGACCTGTCTACCAGCTGTTGTCTGGAAAACAATTATGGCTACATAGATTACATCAATAAGAGTCACATCAAAATCACCGAAACATAAACATAAAGGGCAGAGCGAAAGCAGATTAAACACTCAGCGCTAGAAAACTAACCAGAGTAATTTTCCAATCCATTAAAACTGGCCAGATATTGGATGAAACCCTCATTCTGCTTGCCAAAAATAAGAATGAGTTTGGGCAGGGCAGCATGAAAAATCCTCCCAGCAAATAGATAAAAAGGCCCTTTAGGTTAATAAAACCAGTTTCAAAAGTTTAGAAAGAGTTGGAATGTGACCACAAGCATAATAAGCTTAAAATCACTACAACACCCAAACAAATTCAGTAGAAAAAATCTAAATCTATTACTTCACATTAGCTGCAATGATTCCCCAGCGACCCCTCACCAATCATCCATCAGATCTGGATGGTGTTGGCCTATCGCAGGTCTGATCCCTGTCATAAACACCCTTTATGAAACTGACTGAGTGCACTGCTCATGTCTCAGAAGAGGTGGGGGGGGGACATATGATGCTGTTGCCCAAGATATTTGCGCAAGAAACGTTTGTCCACAAGGTTTGATGGTGGAGCAGAGCCATGTTCAATGAATGAAACATCTCTGGAAGGCCCGTCCAAGGTTCAGATTGTACTAACCTCCGTCTTTGCCTTCTTTGCCTCCTCTGACAATGGAGCTCTTCTTCTTTTTCAGATAGAGTTTCTAGAATTACACTTAATCCACCATTTCTGAAACCTGGGGAAAACTACCAATAGCTTCTGTGGAGCACAACTGCACTAAACTCAGACCCACTTCTTTTGTGGAGGTGCCCAGTGGCAGACAGAACAACTTCCCCTCAACACTGATTATGTCATCAGTGCAATCAATGTTTGTGAAATTAAGGCAAAATAGCTTGTCTAATGCCACTTTCAAATGAAGATCTTTGAGACTGTGGCTTTATCTATTCAGTAAAAGATGTATCCTGCAGCAGCCCAGGCAGGATTTAATTTTATCTCTAAAATCATCTAAGGCCAATGTTTCAGAAGTTAGAACTTCCTGTAACATTGTTATCCATGTTTTAGACTTGAAACAAGGAGAGAGAATTTTCAAGCTTCACATAGCTGTTAACTTAAAGGGTGCTCAGATCACTTTAGTATATCCCTTGAGACAACATATTTGTTGGTCTGGATTTCCTTGATTGTCCACCCTGGACCAATGTATCCGCAAGTACCATAGACTGCATGTATGATGAACGAAATCTCCACTTATCCCACAATCAAGAAATTAAGCTATCTTACACATTTGGATCCAAAGTCTGTGCAGTAGCAATTTGAGGTTTCCTGTAATTTCCACACAGATGAAGTACATACAGGGAAATAAGTGGGTGTATTAGAAGAGTATTGTATTTTATGTCTTGCTATGTTATCAAACAGCTAATCATGGGTTTTTAACATTGGTTGCAGGCTTCACCTATGATACTCTTCATGAGGTCCCCCCCCCCACACATACAAAAAAAACACACAAAAAAAACATGAATAGATGGGACAGGATTGGAGCTTCCCTTTTAACACTGTAATTTATACACTGCAGTTCCAAGGTGGAAATTGCCAGGTATGGTGTTGACTGCTTATTTTTGTCATGATATGTTTTATATCACATTAAAACGCAATATGGACGGGATGTAAGGGAGACATATGTTGTTGGCTATGTGATATCATATGTATGTTATAATATATCTCTTTATCATAGTCTTATAGTCTCTAGATAAATAGAGAGGCTATAAACGATTTACTTCACAAATAAAAAACATGCACAATATGAAACTTTAATCTACATTCATGAACAAATCCTCAAAAATCATACATGAACTTGATGTATTTCCATTTTCCAGATCCTGGTTTGAGTTAATGTATAACTGCTGAGACCTTCTTCCACCTCATCCAGCTCACCATTCACTCTCATTAAATACATATACCCCTTCACTTCCCTGGTGGGATACACCTATTTTACTCTCAGGAACAAAATTAAACAAAACTAACATTTGTTAACAAATTAAACAGGACAAAAATAAAAGTGAGCTGGCAAAATAATGAATGCATGTATTCCCCACTTCTCTCTCATACTGTTAGTTTATTAATTGGAGCAGAAAGCTTGAAAAATCGACCTGAAACTCACCATGACCACTCTTTAGTGACGCCGAAGGTCTGTACATGGGGATGGGTGGCGAAGAGCGGTGCCTCATCACATGCAGGTGATGTGGCTCAGCACGAGCATACGAAGCTGCTGCCACCCGTGATCTGCTGGTCACAGAGTTCTCTGACCTCCACGACAGGGACATGCCCTGCTTAGCAGACATGGCAATACATCCCAGAATCAGCCATACCACCCAGGTTTTCTGATAGAGGGCAATGGAACCAGGGGCTTGGCAGCCAGGGGTCCCTTTCATGGGACCCCGTAAATATAGAGCACCCATGGGGTGCATGGCAGAAGGGAGAGCAATGCAAACAGACACGGAGTACAACCAAGTGTTCCACAGACCAACGGCCTCATGATTGAGATAACCCCATAATAATAAAGACCAGCAGCCAGTCAGCACCTGGTGTTTCCAGACTTGTCAATCCCACAACTACTCAGAGAGACGGCAAACTGAGTTTAGTCAACCACAGACAAAGAAAAAAAACTGAGCCCTAGAGAAAATCTCACAATTGTCTAACATACATTCTTTCCTGAAGATGACTAGGACTACAGAGAGAGGAAGAATGTGAACCTCTTGCCTGCTGCTCTGCATAGGACATACTGCTCAGCCTTTGCAGCCATTTGTTAGCTAACTGCTGTCCCTCATGCGCTCCACTCTACTCACAGTCCTACATCGCTGCCTATCATCACTTCTCCGATTCTCTCATCAAATCTCTCCGGACAATCTCCCGAAACACATTCAGAGCCGCAGAGAGAGGAAGAAATCCTCACTGTCTGATCCCTGCGCAAGTTTCAAAGTGACTTTACATAGAGAAAAGTCGTGAAACAGATTAATCCACCTCTCCGTCCACTCCGGAATGCTCCACTTGTTTGTCTTTCAATTTCACTTTCTGGAGACTTTACAGGCATCCATTAAAAAAAGCACGGTTTGTTGGGAGCAAGAAATGAAAAAAAAATCTTAAATTTGCCCTTGGTGTCCGAGACTTCTTTTGAAGTATACGCTCAATCTGGCCACACGCACTTCAACAGTGAAACGACAGACGATCTGAAAGCCAGAAGCGCTGCAGCAAGAGTGAGGGAGCAAGAGAAAAAAAGAGAGAGGGAGAGAGAGAGGGAGAGGGAGGGACAGCACTGGTGGTGGGGACAGGGGAATGTAAAGGCAAATAGAAATTGAGAAGTGAGCAGTCTGATGCAAATGTAAAGACAGTGAACTGGATACAGAGATGAATTAAATGAGTGAAGACACAATACTCCGAAAGGCAGTGCATCATAGAGAGGAAGCCTCTCCTCTTTGAAATGTGATATCAGATCACTTGATTCACTTATGTGCATTAACCATAGACTCTGTATGAGAAGCCAAAATATGCAGTTTATTGTTGCTGCCATTTTGGTCTACTGACATCCTCTGGAGCCAGAGTTTGTGCAGCAGTGATCGTGGTGTGGAGCCGCGGTACCGAGGTCCTCCTATAACATACGCTTGGCCAATCTTGAGTCAGTCTCAGCTGTCAATCATTTCAATACTTGCTGTTTTAGCATCAAATTACACTTGCAAGTAATTGGAATCAGTGTGGTTCAAACTACCTAAACTGCAAACACATTTGGAATAAATATATTTAGCATTCACTTTGACTGTTTAGATTGGTCCATGTCCCATCTGGAATGAAGACCAGGATTTCTGATTTATATTCTCACTGGTCTTTTTTTAATATCCATGTTGATATGTAACTTAAATAATGTTGTCACTATTCCATCAGCTGACAGTCCACTTTGACGACAGTGTACTGCAGCAGCAGCCCACAGTATTTTCACAATGTCTACGCAGTGAATAACATTGACCTTCACCTTTGACCTTCACATGGAGGTATAATCCCCTCAGTGATGTGACCCCACAGCTAAATCGATTATGACTCCTGTGGTGGGGGGGAATTTTGAATTCCAACTGTATTGGTTCCAGCTTGTGCCCCCCTCGTCAGGTCATTAAAGTAAATTGTAAAGTGCTAACATCAATTTGCCATGATGCTCCTAACCAAGGGAACCAAAATGCAGAGAGACTTAAAGACTATGAAGACAGGCTGCAACTTTCCTTGGAGATGATGTCAGTGCTAGAGTAATCCTTTTAGCCCTCGTCGCATTGTTGTCACTGGATTTACAACTTTGTCCTTGTAAAAAAAACACTCTCCTCCAGAACAGAACCACCCGAATGCAAGTCTTCCATGTTGCAGATTTTGCCTTCCTTTATTTTTCATAATTTGGGTGAATCATTAAGGGACCTCCACATGGCAAGAATGCAGGCAGGGAATTAGAATAAAGGAAACATACATACAAACAAAAAAGGATGGGAGTGAATGTGCCACAGAAAATAATAAACATGAACATGAGAAGGACTTTGTCCAGCTAAGACAAAAAGACCTCGTACCTAAAGAAGAGCTTTCTGTTGCATGGATGTAGAGTGGATATAAACACTAGGACACAGACCATAAAACTGCAATTGACTGGTCCCCAAAACACCAATAACCTCTTTCACTGCTGGTGCAATAAACATCAAACTGTGTGGTGAGAGGCACTAAAGTACAGTGGAGCGGCTCAAAACAAACCCCTGATTCAGATGTTACAAGAAGCTTTTGTATAAAACTATTTAAAATCTGTTCTTTTATAATTCTTCATATTCAACTATACAAGCCTATTAACCAATTTCCGATTTTATATTGCAACTTAATACAAAACATGCATATTTTCTCCGGTCTATACACTCATTTATATACACTTATTTGTGATGTACAATATGTTGTAGCTTTACGGTGAAGGGGCACTTAAAAATAGCACAGCTCCAATCTTTAAAAATGTAATGGAATACCACGTAAAATCTCACTTGTATACAAGTGGGGTCTTCAGTTTTGTGAAGGATTCTTAAGCAGACCTCAAGAAGCTAAATCCACTGTAATTAAGGTCATAGTTAAACTAATTAAAATGTTAAGTCAGAACAAAGCATAAGCAACTTGTAAGTATGAGTGTCAAACTATAAATGTGAACAGTTTGTTGAACTGTGTTTGCATTAAATGAGTCTGAGTACAACAACCGACTGAGACACCACGATGTCTGTCCCACAGTCCAGACTGGGTCACTCAAACAAGAGAAACCACCATACTCCTATCCCACAGTGCAGATTCCATTTCATCAAGATGAATACAATTCAATCACTAACATCTTCTTCAGAACCAGACAGTGTTGTATTTCTCTGGTCTTGGTGCCTTCACAGTACCCACGTGTGCTCTGCTGAGAATCTCTCAATTCATCACCACAGATTCTCTGGCAATCAGAGGCTGCAGAGAAGCACAGGGTTATCCAGGCAAGTGCTGTGGAAAATCGATCTGGCCACTGAACCATGGAGGCCTGCCTCTGCCTCTGCCTCGCTGTGAGCCCGGGGAGTAGAGCGGAGTGATTCAAGATAAAACATCCGAGCAGAAGACAAACTGCATTAGGACTGTGTTGCTCAAAAGACCACAGAAGAGGCAGTGAAGTTGTCCGCTTTGTGCTCTGTATTAAGAATTCCCTCAATGCTCACTTGCTCACAACTTTTTAAAGTTTAAGTGAGTGACAGAAAATAAGGGAGTTGGAATACAGGAGGTTTTATATGGCTGAGACAGATCCACAGGGTGGAGGGTGGAAGTAACTAACATTCACTTTACAGAAAGGAAAAACAGCAGCAAATCCTTACTCTATTCAGCTTTTTAGAAAATAAATACTTGTTATCTATTGAAACATTTTCTGTCAATTAACTTATTAATTTATTAATTTCCCACTAAATCTAAAAAAAACATTGTTCAGCCAGAGGGGGACAACACAGAAAACTGAAATTTCAGCCTTCAAATAAAGAGAGGCATGAGGTAAGACTTGGTTTATTTCCACTAAAACGTCTGGGCTTTCAGGGGAACAAGTGCAAACTTTGACATTATCAGTTCAGTAAAATTATGAAAAATTAAGAAAGGGTTGATTTAAAAAACTACACCTGGTGTAAAAAAAACTCTACTTCCTTGGAGAACAAACCGGATACATTGAGCTGGCTTCAAATTCCAGTAATGTTTGTCAGGGACCTAATACAAACCAAAATATTCATCTCATGCAAACTATACCAGATTTAGCTACCAGCTAATTCCTATCTGTAGCCCCTGAGCAGGTAGAATAATTCAGTTTCCTGTTTGCATTGCAGTGAAAAAGTAAGTTTTGCCAAAAGAGGGCAAAATCCCACCTTTGCTGTCAAAACTCTTCCACATGTTGAGACTACACTCTTTGTCTTTGTGGATCAAAGTAGACTCCTGTGGAATGTCCTTGGTTTTGTCTCCACTCGTAAGAAATAATCAGAGGACGTCCTCTTGCTATAAAAAACGAGTTAATTCAGAACGGGTCTAAATCTCTCAGGTGGCTGTTGATACCAACACAACAGTTCCATTAAAGTAAAATTAAGTGCCACAAAGACGGTGCCTCAGCAGAAATATACAGCAAAGCCTGTCACATTAACATAAAGCATGCCCTTCAGAAATTATTATACTTCCTAATCTCAGGAACGCTCAAATGCAGCGGAGCACAAATGACCTGTCCAGTGTGATGCATGGATGTTTTTTTTTCACCCACTGACGAATTCCAGCTTCCCCTGTCCTCCCCCCTCTTACTCTTTATTTCTTGCTCTCCTCTTTCTTCACCTCTTGTGGATCGCGCATCGGGGGTCGCAGTGGTGGACCCAGTGTGGCGGATTCTGTGTCGTGTGGGCTGATCGTGGTGCTGGTGGCGGACCCTGTGTCGCGTTGGCACTGGGTAAAGGAGGTGTACCAGGGCCACGGCGATGGCTCGTGGTGGGTCCTGGTGGGCGGCGGTGGACGGTGACTGAGGACTGGAGTGGCCTCTGGTCTGGATGGTGGATCGTGGTCCTGCTGGTTGCTGACCATGGACTATGATTGCAGCGGGACTGCATCAATGCCGCTAAAGACTTTAATGATGAATGTTTTTACACGTGGCATCTATTGCACTTCTGTCCGTCCTGGGAGAGGGATCCCTCACATGTGGCTCTCTCTGAGGTTTCTACTTATTTTTACCCTGTTAAAAGGGTTTTTAGTAGTTTTTCCTTACTCTTGCTGAGGGTTAAGGACAGAGGATGCCACACCCTGTTAAAGCCCTATGAGATGAATGTAATTTGTGAATATGGGCTATACAAATAAAATTTGATTGATTGATTGATTGATTGTGGAAGAACAGTGAGAGCAAAGGCCGCAGAAGAAGGTCAACAAACCCATAATCCTGAAGTTATCAAAAGTGTATTAACATGCAAATGTTCCTTCTCTTCTTAAACTACTAAGAGAAAAACAGAGCACATCAGACTATCCGTTTCTAACCTTTCTGCACCATCCAGGGAGAGGATGGAGAACACAACAGGAACAATATAATGACACAAAGCTTCATCTATAGCTTGTTATCAAACTACTGCCATCCTTCCAACCTGAGACCCTACCCATTACAAACTGCAAGGGGGGATTGAGAGCTAGTCCAGCATTAAAGTGGTGTGCACATAGCTATGACATACGCTTGCACTGCAAAAACTGTATTTGTCTTAGTAAGATATCTAATTTGATATTCCACCGATATGATTTATTCTGGGGAGTGTTTTGATTATATAATGCTGTATATGATATAAATATAAATGTTTTGTCTCGGTTAGGTTGTGTTTAGCTAGACACAAGAAAGAAACCATCTGTCAGGGACCTCCTTTATGTCTTCACACTGGACTCTGACACTTATTCCACATTTTAGTATTGTGATTATCTTAGGACAAAGTTTGAATATATAGACTTTTGTTTTTACACTTTCCATTATTGCAATTTGTCCTTCAATTTTCTATTCAATACGATACACTTCTTGTTGTCAATCTATTGTTCACTAAGATCATTGGCAACCTTTTTGACAATAAGTGCCAATGTGAAATGTTCTTGTTAATTTGTGTGCCATATTATTGACATTATTGAACCACAATGATATGTAATTGGATTCCATCCCTATTGGCTATATATAGAACACTTTAAAGAAACATGTTTATCTCATTATGATTGCAATAATAAGTTTGTCATTAACCCCACCAACCACACTCATATTCAGAATTTTGAAAGCTTGCTTAAGTTGCATGATATTTGGTAGTGGCAAAGACTTTGAGAGAGTTGATTTTGCTGCCCATACCTGGAGTCTGCACTGTTTGTCTGATTCAAAATGTGCAGTGGCGCTTAACACTGGACGTTCGATAAACAACATTTTCACAACAGAACGTGCACACAGCATGGTCCTTATGAAAAACGATAATTACTATTAATTTTGATTGGATTATAATTGGAAATGTGTCCCAGTTCTTCTAGTAGATGACAGGATATGTGACCTGGTTAGGGGTAGTTGGGATATAAGGCTGTGCTAGGCAATGGTTCCTAACAAAAGAAACAGTACACAATGTAGACAGGGACAGCACTTCACCCTCCCCTTCCAAACATGAAAGAGAACCTTTGTTAACCTTCAGTTGTCATAAAAACTCAAAATGTATTTAGTTTGTCTTGTCTGGACTACTGTAGAAAACATGGCGGCCTCGGTAGAGAGGACCCATGTACCTCATACATTAAACAATTCTAGGTTGGGGTTTTAAAACTGGAATAATCAGGCTTTGCTCAATAACAAATAACCAGGAATATGATTGGAATATTCTGTTAGCAGTTCATTGT
Source organism: Pseudopleuronectes americanus (assembly GCA_038501795.1). Classification (NCBI taxonomy): domain Eukaryota; kingdom Metazoa; phylum Chordata; class Actinopteri; order Pleuronectiformes; family Pleuronectidae; genus Pseudopleuronectes; species Pseudopleuronectes americanus. The sequence continues at coordinate 1,634,226 of CM076726.1, read as the reverse complement.
TATCTACAACAGCTGTAATTTAATTTAAAGCCATTTGATGTAGATTGTGACTACTTTTCAGAAATTCAGAGTAAAAAAAGCAAACATGAACATTGCCAAAAATCCTTGGCATATCCAATGAGCTGTTTTGCTCTTCAAAGCCCATATCGGAATTGTTTTCACTTACATTTGAAAGGGTATGTTTACAGTGCAGTGCTGATGGTCAGGGTAAGGATGTTGGGACTGTTGGATCGATTGGAATGATCTAGCACAGAGCCCGACAATTATAAAGACCAGTGAAAGGGAAAATAGACTCCCTGTCACCCTGCTGATTGCTGTTATCGTCTGCCAGACCACTGACTTGTGACCAGCCCACCCAAATCAATGCCCAGCGAAGAAAATCCGGAAAGACCCCCGCCCCCGTCTCACACACACATGCACACACACCTATCACATCAAATGTTCATATCAACACTGAATTCCATTAAAGTTATTATTTGTTGGAATTCATTTTTAAAGATGTCAATGATTGGTGTGATGAGTGATCTGGATAACAGCTATAGAGCAAACGAAACTGTTTTGTGTGACAAAAGTTACACTCTCTGAGGAGGGACACTTTATGTTGTTGTTGCTGTCACAGCTCCCCTGCTTGCATCATTCATTCTGGAATATTTCCATGTGAGTAGTTTGAAATTCATGTACTTTTGGTTCCAAACCAGTGATTAAGACGTTTACTGAAATATTGGTAGAATCTTGGATGAAGTCACTGGCTGAATGATACCTGAAGGTTGTATAAATGCTTAGCTAATGACAGTAACATTAATAACACTTCAATACCCTGTTCATATCAAGGAAATATAAATAGGGAAAGAAAATACTTTCAGTAATACTTTCATTAAAATGCATCGGTAAGAGTGATGTAGAGACATCTCATGGTTAACCACCAAAATGGGCAGAAAGTTTGGCAAATGTATTTTCTACTCTAATATTTATTGGCAATGGTTGTTGTGGCCTGAGAGGATAAAACAGATTTAATATAGGCATATAAATAACTGCAAAACAAATTCTCACATTCTCTAGCCATATCTCACTCTCACTGTCTTTGTTTTTAACTCTGGCAGCCTCCATTTACCGGGGCTACATTGAACAAACTAAAACTGGAAAAAACAATTGAAAGATTCTGAAATAAAAACCTAGTAGTTGTAAGTGGGTACTAAGTCAAAGTTGTATAAAAAACCTGTTTACATATATCATGTCTCGCCGCAAAGATATGGATATGGACTGAAAGATTAAATGTCGTTTTTAAAAATGAAAATGATTTATCTTTTAGGCTACATACAGCAGTTAAAATGTGTGTCTTATTCATTTTGACGTTGCATGGATTCAAAAGATGTGGGAGATTCCCTGAAGACTGTTCTCAGCAATGGACATTTTATCCTGTGTCCATTTGCAATAATATAAACTGATAAGAAGGGACATAATGGATCGTTAAGATTAAGATACGTTTATTAACACCAAACACATGCACAGACACACTCATGCAATGGTAGGTAAATTTAGCCTCTGCTTTTAACCCATCTGTGTGCAGGACACACAGAGCAGTGAGCCGCCATGTACAGCGCCCGGGGAGCAGATGCTGTGGGAGTAAGGTGCCTTGCTCAGGGGCACTAGACAGGGTAGGGAGAATCCTCTTGGATTTTTGGACAGATCAATCCAGGTTCGTCTTTTGTTGTTTCTCCGTGGAGTCGAACCAGAGACGAACCAGAGACCTTTCTGCCCATAGTCCATATTTCTGCCACTAGTCCACCGCCTCTCGGTACACAGTAGACATGTTAGTCCTGCAGCAATACATGTTTTCTTCCTGAATAACAACAAGCAATTTTGGGGAGAAGAAATTTGCTTCCATTACATTATTTGTGCTTTGGCAGGTAGCAGACGTGGATAAGGGTGCATCCCTTATAGACACGCAAACGTATTGACAGAGAGGGCTGTAGAGTAAATCCAAAGAAACAGAAATGCTGACCATGTCTTTTCATCAACATAGAGAGAATTCCTGCAACTGATATATGTGCACTGATGTAAAGACTGCATCCACAGTTAGTTTGGACGTGCTTAATGGGACTTCTGCAGACACATCTGTTTCTATTAAGCTACTTCAAACATTATCTTTATCATGGTGGTTTACTTGCATCATCACCATCACTACACTGACTGTCTTCACTGACCAAGTCAGGTACTGCACACACTTTATGGTTCTTTCCCAGTGCGCACAGTGCTTGCTTTCCCCCTACCTCAGTATTTTAATTGAATTTAATTGAATTCAGTCATATAAATCAATTGGGCCATAAATCTCGATTGGCAATACCTCTTTCCCCCTGCATATCCATGATTGATCCTCCCATTCACTTTCTGTTCAGAAAGACCAACACAAAAAATAATAAACGATTTCATTCTAGTCCCACGTGACCGCTCCCCACAACACTCTTAGCTGAGTTCACCCTGCTGTATTTCCTGGGCTGCGTTCACATCCATATTTCAGCGGCTGCTGGTCTGACCTGGGAGGTTGTTTACTCTCTTATTGCACCACTTCATCTTTTGTCAAACTCCTCATCATAAGCTCTGCGATAGACTTATGATGGATGAAAGCTCCAGCTCCAAGAGGTTTCCACCTCAGGTGGGTCATGTTGCATGCATTATTAACAGAAGAAAAGGTCAGCCACACTGACCAGAGTCGCACACAAGATTCAATGTATTTCTTATATCATTCATTGCAGTGTTAGGGTTGATCATGGTTATTTACCAGTTTTCTGAGACAAAAACTAGCTCAAAAAATGTTGGCGCTTCTATGGGAGGTCCAGTCCCTTTTAATGGAGCATGTCTGCAGTGCATCTTGGTTTTCTCCCTCAAACATAAGAATCCCTCCTGCTCTATATGTCCCACAACATCAGCATCAAAGTACAACTTTTGTTTGCACTTAGTGGGCCACGAGTGAGGCATCCTGACAAACCACAGACACTACAACCAGCAGCCTAGACTGAACAGAACATCCATCTTCAAAGAAGTTTATGCTGGACATGGAATTTTTCTCCTGACCCATGTCCTGCACTAATCCATGTACCCTCGACAAAGCTAGTGAGAACACCAAACTAATGTAGTTCAATGATTTCTTGTAAAGAAGGTTCAAGGCTTATAGAATGATGAGACACGCAAGATTTGGAACCAGAGAAAGTAATCGAATCTGTTAAATAATAGAGAGGAGTCCAAAGTCCAGAAAACAGACCAAATAGTCAAAACTCAGGTAGAGCATGGTGAAGCCGTGTCTCAATTCAGCAGCGACATCCTGTGGAGGACCCAGTCTATGCAGCCTAAGTCGGCTGCATCAATCAGATTTTTGCTCATCTGGTGTGCTTAGGATCAGCTGTCTCAAACTGTATGTAGGACTGAGATGTATTAGCCTTCATTTGGACTGCTACTGTCCAGGCTTTATATTTGATTTAACCACTTACATATACATTTATCATTATAGTCCTAATTAATTTGTCAGCTGTGTGGAAAGAAAGAGACTGGAAAAATTACCCGTATAGATCATTTGTGAAAGCCAAGTATTACAATGCTTACTTAGGTTGTATTCTTATGTGACTTTTAATGCCTTTCTTGAATAAAATGGGAGCAAGGAGGAAGTCAGGTGAGGAAATATAAAGTGAACCAAAATTAGTTTGGAGTATGATTGGAAAAGAGGGATTAGTTGCCAAAAACAGAGGAGATCAGTGTTATAATTTTGGCTTTCCTAAAACTAACCAAGTAGTTCTTGTAGCTAAAAAAGCTCACGATCGTGATCAAATATGTTGACCTTGATACCATGATAACAAAGGTCTGGTACACCTATTGCCCCTGGGTAGTTCTCATTCTGACCCTGTTTAGAAGACATTCAGTTCACACAATAATTGTTGCTTTTTATTCAAAATATAAACATTCATCCGAATATGAGGGGAAAACTTTGTATTCTACCTGTAATGACCCCTTCAAATTCAAAATATAAAGTCTGGAATAGCATCAGACCCTCTGAACAGTTTGTCTCCGGATCCAGTAGAGGGCGATTACTGTCAGCTTCGCCTATTTCATTCCCTCTTGATCTACCAGTAAAACCGTCCTGAGCAAGCAATCAACCTGTTTGTCGACTTTTTCACTAACTGCCTTAATACGAATCTGTGGGCTCACATGTTAGCAACAGTAGAGCAGGCACCACACACGAGCAGAACAGCGTCGAGTGTTAAGCCTTATCTCACTCCATGTTTACAGGGGTTTGATCCCATTCGACCACACTAGCTATGCTCTCTGCCTTTATTCTAACTTATTGCTAATATTTCCTATGAAAAACTAATACTGTGTTTCCGTGCACCCAGGCTTTCCATGTCAGTCACAACGCACTGCAGCCTGCTCACCAGTTCCCTACAGCCAAGCCAAGCCACCAGCGACCAGCCACCAGCCATTCACTCTGCACTGCACTGACCTGCCTGCTCCCCTGTTTGTCTGCCTCCCTTCACCTGATAAACACATGTTTAACCAGCCAGAGTATGTCTGTGTCTGGTCCTGTGTCCACTATAAAAAACCTGAATGTAACATCATTTTCACTGAGTTAACGACCTTTGGATTTTACGAAAGTTATCAAATCAATATTTTCAAATTGTCCCATTTTCTTCATGTGACTACTTGCTGGCAGGTGGCTGTAGGTTTATCAGATCTGTATCCACCTGCTGCTCCTGGAACAATGTGACCATTGAGACTTAACCGTACTGTTAAAGTGCTCTGTTCAAAACCACGAGCTAAAACCAACCCCTTGTACAGCTGACATAGAGAGAGTGTGAGGTGACCTTTTTTCTATTTTCCTCACTGTTGAACAGACTGTCTTTTCCCCAGCCTCTTTATATATCCTGCATTCATCTGAAGTGAGATCATTGACCCGGCAATGGGCGTGCTAATGAGACATTTATCGGTATAGTAAATCAAATATCCCAGGATGGTGTTAGTTTACTGAAGAGGCTGAGACACAGTGCTGCTTTTCAGATGTATCTCAGCTGGTAGAACACTGTCACTGCTGCTGCCAAGATCAAATGCTCAACAGCTGAAGGCTGATATTTACAACACTGTGGCAATACAGTTCACTGTTCAGGAATTGGATGAGAAAGCAAAATGAGTATACCTGAAACACTTTAAAAACTGAAATTAATTTCTGTTCTGCAGGAGGTTTTGGAAGGATTGATGCATGCCTTGTGACAGCAACACAAGGCATGTATTACACACACACACACACACACACACACACACACAGACCCACTTAGATCTCCCTTTGAAACAGCCAGCTGTCTGTCTGTTGACACAGGGTTTCATCATTGCTGTGGCCCAGATGGTGTGTGTGTGTGTGTGAGAGAGAGAGAGAGAGAGAGAGAGAGAGAGAGAGAGAGAGATTATACAGTGTGTGTGTGTGTGTGTGTGTGTGTGTGTGTGTGTGTGTGTGTGTGTGTGTGTGTGTGTGTGTGTGTGTGTGTGTGTGTGTGTGTGTGTGTGTGTGTGTGTATTTTCTTGTAGAACCTTTGGCCAAGAAAAAGTTGATCTCCAAGTCAATTCACAGAAACGTGACTGCTCTGTCGATGTCTGTGATAGTTTCATCCCAACCACTCAAAGCCTTCACATACATTGATGTTAATCTGAGGGCTAATCACATGTTCCATATTTAATGTGGCAACAAGAGGTCTCCTAACAGTCGCTTAACATTAAAACATATTTACAGGTTTACAGGCTGCTGTGTTGACGACCTACAGGCTTGATCTTTACAGAGGACAGTGCTGAGTAACTGGATACAGGCTAAACACTTCTGACAACTACTTTTACAAACATCAATTTACTGTATTCCTACATGCCCACGGTTATTTGCAAAGTGTGGCCCTCAGATTTTATGTGCACCTACAACCAACTCACCAAGTCTCAAGCTGCTCATGGGAAGAAAATAGGGCTACAGCTGCTTCAGATTGATTGTGTTTGAGATGCTGGTGCAGGTCTTGGGGACTAATGGAATGTGATCAGTGGCTCAGAGCTGAATCTTTAAAGCCCTCTGGATGGACCAAAGCTTTTAAGAAATAACTGTGTTTATCATAGTACAGACTCTACTCCAACATTTTCAACCTAAAATTAGACTCCACCTGAAAACATACGCAGAAATAGAAGAAATATTTGTACACACATTATGAAATAGGTGGCAAGTCCTCAGCATTGTCACTCTGCAGTAACGGTAACTGTCACTATAATGCTTTTTATATTGGAAGAATACAAACAGTCTGGACTCAGTTTAACATTACTTGTGTGATGCTTATAATGTCCAGTTATGGTTTGTGCTCATATAACTATTATGCTTTAGCTTGTGGTGCTATTTTATTTATGCATCATCACAATATACAATAAAATGTGTTCATCATAATTATGTTTTCTTTTGTCCAAACTATTTTCTCAATTGTTATGTGGGTCAAAGTATAGCACTTGGCACAGGTCCACAATTAGTCTGTCTGTACAGCACAGTGCACAATGCACAGAGATATGCCACATGAGGAGGAAACTGGACAACAGCATCCCATCTCCTTTTGTCAGTTGTGATGATGTGACTTTATGGTGATTTTTCAATTTTCAGCACATTTTTAAATGACATGGAGACAGAGATGTGAGAGCAGGGGAAGCAGAGTTTTAACATGACTTCAAGATGATACTGAGAAAGTGCATCTATACACCTGCATCAGAAGAATAACACTCTGTGTATGAAAGCCCACTTTTCCAGTTACAATTGGTAAATAGTCTGTATTTTTGATATGCTTTTCTAGTCTCAATGTCTACTCAAAGTGCTTTACGTTACAGTTTTTTTATGGGTGGCAATTATTTTCTATGGGGGGCCATTCACACTTCAGTATCTTGCGCAAGGACACTTCGGCATGCAGATGGGGAAGACTGGGATCAAGTGGCTGTCCTTCTGGTCAAAGGACAACCGCTCTACCCCTAAGCCACAGCCACCAGTTTAAAGACTACATCCATGATAATGTAAATATGACCATTCTATAAGAGGATCACAATTAAATAGTCTCATTTAATAAAAAAAAATTGCAACACTGCCAGCCCGAATACACAACTATGTAGAGTTCCAAGGAATGTTTTTCTCTGATTCAGAACAAGGGGTCCCTTCCTCATAGCATAGAACATGTTGTGGTGGGATGTGTGGACATATGACAGGTCAGGTGTTTCTGTCTGTACCACAGTGAGAGAAAATATCACAAACCTAGACTCTGCATACAAGAAGAAAAAAGGTCTAACTGACTGACCATGTTGTCACCAGGAAAGGAAGTAATAATAAAAAGAAAGATATTGTTATTGAACACTTCTTTAAACTTTAAGGATGAATCCATGCAGCTATGATTAGTGTGTGTCTAGAAGTTAGTTTTTTTCAAAAGAAAAAAAGAAAGAAACTCTGTGAAGTATAATCAATGCTTTACTGGAGGAACTTTAATATATTAATAGATTTAATATCGACAAGAGTAAATATTCTCTGTGACAAGGTGCTACTAGAGTTAGCAGCTGACGTGCTAACATTGTTTGAGCGTTATTTCGTGGTTGTGTCAAATAGGGTTTCACAATCAGCTCATTTCCCCCCTGCTCACTGTGGGTGTCTTGAATTTCAATTGTGCACGAAGCTGTAGGCGTACAGGCATACACACACACAGGGCAGGCCACAGAAGAAAATTAAGTCATTGACACTTTTAATGCCAATTGACTTTTTGTCATGTTGAATTTGTGCATGCCGGAGTGGTTGTGCGGTCTGTGTGCCTTCGTATCTGTAGCTATACTCGTAAATGTGGTGTCAGCAACTCAAGCACTCATGTCACTACTTACGATCGTTGCACTGTGTGCCAGTGTAGGAAGTCATGGAGCAGTCACAGGTGTAGTTCTCCCACTGCTGGATACAAATGCCCATGTTGGCACAGGAGTCCTCCTGACAGGTGGTGCTGGGACCTGTGGGAGTCCAGCCATCGCAGCAACCACACAACACAAACACACAAAGTTCTGGTTATAATATTTTACAGATTACCTGGAGGGTTTAACTATAATAAGTACATCAGTAAAGCCAGCTCAGAGACACTATTTCTTATTTTGCCCTGCCAAACATATCTGACACATTCCTAGTCAAAAATCGAAATAGAATGTAGCATTAGTGCCTCGACCTAGCGGCTGTGAGGTTAGCATGGAATCAGCAAAATATATGAATGTGTTCAAAGCTACGCTTCTTCTCTTGTAGATGGTTGTGTCTCCTCACACAAACAGTTGGGGCTCTCATTAAATCACTACTTTTAATTAAAGTGTCAGTTTTTTTTAATTTTCAGTTTTTTCTCCATTTGTCAAATGGGTCTTTACACAGGTTTTGTTTTTCACTGCTATTCATCTTTTTATCTCTGCTTTAAAACTCTAGAACAAGCCTCAAGCCTGGTCTTTGGAAACTTTGTTCAAGTGCTAAAATGCCACAGCTTGGCTAGACTGAAAAGTAAGGCAGGGCTGTGGAGATTCATGGTTACTATTGATTATTGTGAATATTGCGTTGATAGTGTAATATTTTTAATATCATTTTCTTATATAATATTATTCAATATTTGTTTACTTTTCCATTATAAATAATATAATTTATAACAGTAGCTTTCAACCTAAAGTGTGTTTACTGTGTAGTGTCTCTTCAGGACGCTACCAGGATAATACATTGATATTTGAATGATACAAAATGAGAAATGTTCCTTCTAAATTGTACATAGGTCAATCTACCTGGCTCATCTAACTTAAATCCGGTAAATGTGTGAAGTGGAGACTTACCTGGTGATATGATGCAAGCTGCTATGTGAAAGGAGCTGTTCATGAGATCTGATGATGAGTTGGAGGAAGGAATGGAGTTGCAGAACTTACGGTGACAAATCAAAATGTTGGAATATCTGCGTCATTATTGGCAACTCGTATTTCTTGGGATTGAATTTGTTGATCTGAAATAGGAGCAGCAAGGTAGCATCACCATCTGGTGGTGAAGAAATGTTTTGCCACAGCCTGAGCTCCCGACTCAGTGATCAATAATAGGCCTAGATAGGGCGAAACGTATATCGATTCTGTTTGATTAAATACAGGAAGTGCATAGCAATACAGTTTTAATGAATAATTAACTTATCATGATACACAGTGGAAAAAAGGCACACAAAAAAGCAAAGGAAAACAATACACATTTGAATGCTATGGACAACAACAAACTGATTGATGACATTTTATTTTGAAAAATAAATTAATCAGCCATTACTTGCTTTGTATTACATACAGTAAAGGGAATAACATGGTTATCAACCCCATTCAGATTGTCACAGCGAGGACGACATACAGTAGATAATACCTTATCTTCTGTTGTGGTTAAAATGAAATGTAAGCACATTCATTTGTCTAACATGGGGCTCTTTGTGTTATTGATAAAACAAAATAAAAGACATAAAATAAAGTCGATGCCCAACTGAATGATATGGCAGACATATGAACAAAAAAACACAACTACACAGAAATTAACTTCCATGCAAACAAGAGCAGGTTGTGGAAGCTGAACCTGAACCTTAAAAGGATGACAGAAAAGAAAATGCATGACTCCCACAGGAGGATGTGACACAACAGTGACACCTTCTGATCATAAGGAATGTTTCACCAGCCCTTTTTGATGAAGTTTCATAAAATGCATGAACAACTAGAAATTTGGCAAGTGTTGCTTTGAGAACAAACAGCTTGTTCTGGAGTTCAGGTGTGGACTGACACAGACTTCTAATGCTGCTGGGAGGTACTGGCTTTTTTCACAGCTGCCATTTTGATTGGAATCAGTAAGTAAACACAGGTGATACTAATTAAAACCCCCTAATACAACAAAACCTTCATTGATGCGATCAGCAACTGTTTCATTTCAAAATGGCTGCCGTGAGGTAGGTCTCTTCATAGACTTTTTAAATTATGATTTATACATATACATACATATATTTATATATAGAGTGACTGGCTCAATGACCACTAGAATATATTTGATTTCATTTGATTTTTGTGCACCTGTATATGACTGTTTTCTAAACCCCAACCCTAAATAGAGATAGCTTAGCATAAGTAAACACAGCTTTCCGTATGACAGGTCCGCTCAAGTAAATAGACATTGTGTTAGCTAGCTACATTATTTTGTGGGATTAAAGGGTCATGCTGGTAACATAATTGACCCATCGACCAAATGAAAGGCGGTGTAAAACCAGGCACCCCCTGATGAAAATAAATCAGAGTTTAGGCTAACATTAGCAGCTAAGTCATACTGGGGTCATGTCTTCCCCGTTCTCTCATTAGATTTCACTTTTCTGTCAATAGAGGGCAGAAGCCTAAATATCGTAAGAAATGTAGTACAACTGTAAACATCAAAATATTCAAGATTTGAATCTCTATTTTCAAAATGATCAAATATTTCCATTTCATCATAAATCAATAACTGGTGAAGATGCATGAAGGATATTTCTAAAATCTGCCACTGACAGATGTCATTTGATGTATTTTAATCTTTGTTGCATTGTATTTTATCCGGAACCCGATTCTTAATGATAAACATTCAAATAGTCAGTCGAAATAAAAAGCTGTTGATATCTACCTCTGGCGAGGATCAACTGTTTCAAAATCCACAACAAATCTCCTGTGCCAACGTTATCACTGTTAACTATATATGCACAGTGCTATAGTGAAAACTTGACAGGCAAAGCAACCATTATTAAGGGGGCAGGGCTCAGACAAGAATCAAATACATTTGCCATAGATTTGCCATAAAAGGATTTTTAAAGTGCAAAATCTTGCTCTTAATGTTTATATATCTTTGTACAATCAATTCACCACATATCTTTTTATCAACACACCTGAACTTGTCAGAAGCTCTGCAGTAGATTCCCGAAATTATAATATTATTTAAAGATCTAAACATTCACAAAATTGCGCAAAAAAAAGAGACAAAACTGCACAAAGCATGAGAAATAAAAATGAAGCACTTGGCAGTATTTAATTTTACTATACTGGCAAAAACTGCTCTGTTGAGTGTGACGGCACTGTCAGCAGGCGACCAATTTGGCCGATAATGTGTGGTGGTGTGGGTGGGGAGGTATGTCATATTTGGCCTGACTTTAACAGTGGGTTAGTGAAGCAACAAGCACAGTTAATAGGAGGGAGGGACTTCCGTATGGATGCAGAGCTGTGGAGCTACTGTTTGCATTGAGCAAGAAGAAAGGGCTGCCGGAGCTTGAGTTGCCATTTGTGTAGTAGTAGTCTAAATCAGGCTGGGATTTGAGGGACGGTGTACCTTCGCATCCACGCTCAATCTGCCCGCTGCGAAACAAGGCGTCACTGAGGAGGTCCGGCAGGCGACCGTTGAGGTCCACCGATGCCAAACAGCCCTGGAAGCCTTCTCTGGAGGCCACAAGTTTGGGCAGGCTGCCGTACATGCCTGGACCCAGTCCTGCGATGAACAGATCACCTGGGGAAAAATACAGAGTACAGAGATATCTTATATTAATATGTCAATGTTATACAGTCTGTCTGTAAGTGTCAATGTCTTACAGATATGTGGAGTTTTTTAATTGTCAGGGTAAAATATATTTTGATGTATTTCTTCGAGTAAATTGTAAATGTATTTAGATACGTGAAATAACTGTAACTCCCATTTCTTGAACAAATTATGTGTGAATAATAATCAGCAAATGTTGGAAGTGACACAGTAAAATATAAGACAATTGCAGAACCCTATATTTGTGATTTATGTATATTAACATAATTTATCATTACGCTAGTTGCATATAATATTTAAGTCCAACAGGCTTTTTTCATACTTTCATACAAAGAAATTCTGAAATGACTTCAATTTGAGCACTAAACAACTTAAACCAATGCTGCAGATTTAAAGCAGTGCATATAGTGAGATAGGAACATGTGGACGGTTTAATGGCCTTTGATACCTTTGAGATCCAGGTTCTTGGCCCCATTGATGCTTTGACTCGTGGCTGTAGCATCTACTTTCAGTGTGTGGGTGTTGGTGTTGTCTCGGGTAATAGCCACATTGTGCCACTGGTTGTCGTTCAGTGCCCTCTCACTCTTGCCCTTGATGAGGTTCGGCCCGTTTCCAAGGTCAAAGACATAATGGATGTATCTGCAAAACAAAAAAGTTGTTGAGTTGTTTTATTATGCAGAACACTGGCTTGACTAAGCTCAAGCAGTGGTCATTGTGATTGTACTCTTAGAATAGAGCACCTAAAAACATCATCGAGTTAATATTATTATGTATTGTTCATTTTGACCACACGGGCGCAGTAGAAACAAGTGTATGTGGTGAACTTATTGACTCATCCAGCAGTTACAGAGCGACATTATCATTCACTTGGAGTTTCTCTGTCCACAAGATGAATGTAAGTCCAATATTCACTCTCTTCTCCTACTGCTTTAGTCTTTCTAATGTGTCTACTGTGGCTTGAACAAAGAGATTTGGCTGGAAAGCTGAGCGTAAACGTACAAAAATAAGCTCTGGTATGGTAGCTGCTGCTTCAATTCTAGGTTTTCTCTTACTTCCACACTACAAATGATTCCTTTTATACAGTGAAATGATCACTTCATACATTATTATAAAAATACTGAAGATAGACAATAAATCAAGTATATCAAAATTTCAACAGACAAAAGCTTAAATAGTACAAAAGTCATATTTAAACTTACCCTTTAACCAGTTCTACAGCGATAAAATCATTGCCATCTCCAGAGTTGAAAATGATGAAGCCGTCTGGGGAGGTCGTTTTGAACTGGAAGAACAGATGCATGGATGTGTAGGCCTGCAGTGTGGCCAGGCTCAGGTAGCTGCTCTTGGATTTGAAGGTGACAGGGTCAGCAATAATGGAACGAACACCAAAGCGGGCATTGAGCTCGCAATAGTCAATGTCGCCATTCTTGCATAGGTCGATGTAGAGCATGCCGTTAAATCTGTGGAGAGGAAAGGAACAGGTTTAAAATTACTCTCCTATATATAAGGTTCTAAAGATCTTGTTCATGGATAATAGAAAGTAAAGAAATGTTTGGATAAGCATCCTTTGGTAAGATACTCTCCACAGAGTTTTTGAGCCATTTGGGGCCAGAAGAATTCCACACCAAGCTAGCAAACACACTACCTTATGCATCATGTGTCAAATTTTATGTTCAATAAATGTTTAAACATTTGACTTTACATATTCAGGAGGCAAAGTGCACCATTAGCATTCATCTTGTATGAATTAAAGTTCACTATTAACTCTGCACTCAGAGTGCAGAGAAAAAGTACACCAGCTACTCAATAAATGTGTCTCCTGTTCATAGACAGAATTCTTTGACTAGCCCAAATAGCAAATGTGCTGTATAACCCAAAAGATTACCCAAAAGGGGCAAAAGTGTCCTGGAGAGCAACAGAATATGGGTGGCAGTTATCTGTGGATTTGTTAGCTTGTCATCAAATTGCAATCAGAATCATTATTTGTGAAATGAGATGAGATGAGATCATTATTTGTAAAACTTAAGAACATACCTGAGGCTCTGCAGGTGACCGATGAAGCTTGATGGGATGCTGGAAACAAATCGACGCTCTGTCATGATGCCCGTTTCAATGTTGTGGAACTCCAGACGAGTGTGGTCGCCCACCATTTGGCCTGGAGACGGGGAGGGTGAAGGGGATGGGTTGAAAAGAAAGACAAAAAAACGAAAAGAAAAGAGAACACTGTCTGACACTAACACAAAAGGGCTGATTCAAGGAAAAGATTACATTGGCAGAATTAGATGGATGCAAACTGTCACTAATGGCTACATATAGAGCACCACTGATGTGGATCTATCTATCCATCTATCTATCTATCTATCTATCTATCCATCTATCCATCTGTCCATCCGTCCATCCGCCTGTCTGTCTCTCTCTATCTATCTATCTATTGTTTGATTTGTGTTAGTGCATGTAAAAATGTCTACAGATTCAGAAGATGTTTTTGGCTTGGTATTCTATAGTTTAACCATACGCATTTTATAAATATGAACAGAAATAACAACTGAATATAAATAAATTAATTTAATTAAATTAAAAACATATTTGGAATCTTAAATTCAAACATAAGGGGAAATCTTTTCTGCCTATTCTTTGAAAAAAAGTTTTCATATTGGCAAATGTATCTGTGACGATTCTCAGCCATCCACGTCATGGTAACGTCAGGAGTTCAACAAGTGTATGCGGGCAACTAGACTTTCTTGCCTGGTTTCCAATTTACACTTGAACAACCCCTGAAGATACTGATATGCCTGTGAAAGGCTCATATCAGCTGACCTTTATGGACAAATTCACAAATCGGTCGGGCTCTAGTTAGATGTCTACATGTTTTCTTTGTAGCAGTTACATACTAATACTGGCGGTCTCTATGACAACACACCACAGTATGATGCAATACCTCTTTGAAAGAAAAAAAAAGTACATTTCGTCAATCACAGTCCGAGTTGATGTAGTTAAGTACCTTCTGCTACATCATCGTCAACCGTTAGCTTGTAGGTTTTGCCACGACGCACCACACGCACTGTATGCCATTCATTATCATTGAGCTTTTGCCCGGCATACAGGTTCTCCGGTCCCTTGCCTGAGAACAATGGTTAATCACAGAGTTAAAGACACAGGACATGAGGCTAAAACCAAACCTCTGTTTCCTCACCAGTCAGCCTGGAATCAATGGGAGAATTTAAAAAAACGAGATTTTTAGATTTGCAAACTAGTTTTCAAACTAGTTGTTACGCCTTCAGGAAACAGAGGTATGGTTTAGTCAGTGAAATATACAGTTAAAATATACAAACTACTTGACACCCGTGACATAAAGTCATTCTCTTAAAATAAACCCAACCACTACACTGCAGAACAGAGCTATGACTCTTCAGTAATTTGAAAGGAAAGGTCGGAAAAAATTACATTTACTTATGAAAGACTTTAATTTAATATTACTTTCCTTCCTTACATCTTTTTTTCTCGTTGTATTAAATGTAGCCACTCGGACACATGCTCAATTTTTTTATCTTTTATACTTCCCAAATGTTTTTGATCTATTATCTAATGTTACCTTAAATAGGAAATACAGATGTGTAGATTGTTTAAAAGGCTGTGAGGGGAGATACTATCTCCTAAATAACCATTTTTCAGTGTTTCAAAATCCTGATTGATTTGGAAAGACTTCTCACTAATTTAATTTGTAGTGTTTCCTAATGAGAAGTTCAGTTGGAAGGAATACATTGTCGAGTCTTTCAAATCCATTACAAATAACCATTTAAAAAAACGATATGAACTTTTCTGGTGTTAGATCTGTTGTCGTTACAAACCTGATTTTATTTTCTGTCAAATATCGGCATTAATAAATGCAGAATCTGTCATGATTCTAATGTGAGTCTTTCCAATTGTCTTTCACTTGTCTCTGAATGACTTTTCCCTACAAAGCTCACATGAATTGTAAGTTTATCCAACTGAAATGTTGGGGTTTCTTTGTTTAACTACATGTAATGCATCATACATAAGAATCCTTGTCATTTCTGCGTATGAGAGTTCATATTATGAACTAAACTGTGCAATCCGTTGATCTCTTTTACTCCAGATCCACAATGTTGTATTGATTGTACGGGAATTTAAGTTTGTCCAGTTTGGTCTACTGTAAAAAACATGCTGGGCTCTGTAGGGAGGACCAGCTCCTGATGTAAATATATATTTACATATGAAGGGTAATTCTAGGGTAAAGAAAACAACAATTTTGTACAATTTAGATGAAAAACACTATTAAAAACATTACTACTAAATCTTACACACTGGACATTTAGGAGTAAAAAAAAGTGTGATTATTTGGACAAGTTTTTGGTCTGAGAGTATGGATGCACATATCTGGTGTACATCATCACTTAATCATCCAATGTTTTATCTCTTAAACAATTGGGTTTCTACACTGTATGACATTCCTACATGTGTGAAGTCTTACATAAGACAAATAAAGTACACAGATAGTGTTAAGATAGACATTTAAATTGTATTCATCAAGGGGGAAATGTTGTTTGCACCTATGTGCTTTGGCTGTGTTGGTAAAGTTCATAACAAATATCTTACAATTATTACTCTCATTCTGGACTACTGTTTTACCAGATTTTTTTAAAACTGTATATCACCTTTTCATCTCTAGTCTTCTAAACATTGTCTTCACTGAATGTCAACTAGTATAAATACAATGGATTTCCTACCAGGGAAATCAATATATAGTGTATTTTGTTACTATACAGTGCATAATGATGTGAGCATGGCTCTGTATTTTTTTGAGAAAAAAGTAAATGGGACATCAGAACTATTGTTAGAAAATAAAGTGCCTGATTTTAAAAGAAAGACGTCAAGATACAACTAATTATTAGAGTAAGTCACCATTCCTTCCATTTGACTGAGGCTTTTTCTGCTAACGGTAATCAAACCAACTCATACTCATCCTCCACACGTTAGGCTTAAGAGAAGGTAGAGAGTGGTGACTCACATTTCAAGAAAAAAATAAACAAAAAACACATATTTCCTTCGTAAAAATAATCAACAGATCATAAACATAGAAAGCAAAATGAAACTTGAGTGTTAACTTACTGGAGTTACAGTTTATCCTGATACAGTCTAGATGGGGAAGAATAAATGACAGATGAAATTGCATCCTTCAAGGTTACTGCTGCAGACATCCAAAAACAAAAAGTCCACCCTTCCGGGGACGTACACATGCAGAAAGGTGGCCATTTTATTCCTTTGATAAGTATATTTAAATCAATGCCATATTATTATGAAATATATTGTACATATTACATTTTCCAAACAAGCATTTAATAGTGCATATTGCTGGATTTGTCATAGAATTGTACTAGATGCTTTTTTAGAGCTTGTACCAAACTTCAAATGTATTTATTGTTTAGGCACAGTATTTACACTAAAATGGCCACTTGTAGTACCAGCTACATGAATTTTCCAACCCAGCACTGCCTGTTGGATTTAGTTTTGAAATATTCAGATTAAAAAAGTCTAAGTCTCTGGCTTCGAAAGCCTTTGCACCAACAAGGTGACAGCCGCAATTGTTTTTAAAGCCATGGATCTTTTATTAGCAAATCCAAATCATATTAGTAAATCGTTCAGTAAAAATTTGAATTGTGAAGACAATAGAGTGACCATGACATATTTTGGCCAGAATTACAGCTGTATGTTGATATAATGACAGTGAGGGTTGGTCGCCATGTGGCTGGTGGTTTCATGTGTCGTCAACCGCAACAGAAAAGTGGGAGCAAACAGCCACGATCCAATCAGCACCAGCACCATGCAGAGGCACAGGAACCCCAACCACTGCATCTGGAGTACTATGCTATGCTAACAAGTGTAACCCTATGGATGGATCAGAGGCTAAATCTGTTTTTACACATTAAGGACATCACGCAGATTAACCTGGGCTAAGAAATTATAAAGGCACAGACCAATTTGAGCTGCAAACACTTTGAATTAATCTAGGGTATGATTAACATCAATTAATATAGTCAGATTAGAATTTATCTAGCCTTGTTTTGGCAAACAAGCTTTAACGTCTGCTAACATCGGTATCATTCTTACATTTTGTGATATTTACTGGATATACTTTTTATACAAAATATAAAGTAACTACATATTCATTGTATTATTCTTTACATATTATGACTGGAAGTATTTGGGGTCACAGCCAGCTGTAGGTTTTGCTGGGCTCTGTTCTCGGGCTGTTCACCTGACGGGCCGCAGGCTTAAGGCCTTTGAAGGGGTGAATACCATCTTTTGACAAAGCATGATGGAAAATGAAGTTCGCAGGGGGAAAACGTAAAAACGTAACACTGAAAAAAAAAGCATAGACTTTCATAATAGACACCATTGCCAGCAAATAAAACAACCACCCAGTAAAAAACAGGAGGATGAAAGAGAAATTACTTCATGTCAGACTGAAGAATGAGGTTAGTTAGAAAGACAAGAATGGTTTCTCCAAATGTCCTGTAGAATGATGGACTGAAGACCAGAGGGCATACTTGGTGGAGGTCACCTCTTAGAAAGTCTCAGCACACTTTGTTCTTTGAAAATACTTTATTAGAGATTAGACTTTAAAGCCCTTATCTCTACATCACAACATGTATTCTGATTATTGTGCTGTGACTGTCTCAAAAGTTCTGTAAATAAGAACATGGATATGACTATGATTTGTCTTTTTCAAAGATGGGCCATACTTGTTAAACACTGAAATAATATAAGTTATGATGGTATAGCCCAAGCTGTTGTCCAGTATATAGTTGTATTCAGGAAGCAGTCCGTGGTTATCTGTGAGCACAAAACGCATTAACACCCATGCAATAGATAAAAACTCTCTTATCTATGTTCTAAAGCTGGTAGGAACCTTTAAGTGAACATAGGGATGAATAAGTGATGAAAAGACGAGATAGAAGATAGACAGAAAGAGATTGATAGGAGTGAAAGGACAGAGAGGTCACTGCTCAACAGTAGACAATCTCATGGTGAAGGATGTGGGTGTGGAGGCAGATGGTTTGGGTGGGTTGGGGGTCATACGATACCTAGGTTGACCGTGAGTTTGACGCGACCCCCATCCAACTCCAGCCTGAGTGTGTCGGCTGAGTCTTGGGAGTTGGTGGCCATTAGAAGGCCATAGGCTCGCTGGGAACGAAAACGCATGGAGACGTCCTCCGCCTCGGTGTGCATGATAATTGGCATCACCACCTTCATGTACATGCTGCCATCATAGGAGAGGATGGAAGCCTCTGTGGAAGAAATTCCGGTGCATAAAGAGATGTAAGCCATACGTCAAGTAAGGTTAAAGTCAGTCCCTGTGACAACATGATACTTTGTGCCATTTTTCAATCAGTCATGCCAGCGGTCTCAAGGCTGGCAATGTGGATAGCTTTGTCCACTGCTTTGGTACACACCACGACTTGATTAACCTGCCGAGGCTCCAGGGGCACTCTGCAATGAGGAGATTTCCTTACGTTGGGATACCTTGTCTAAGTTTAGCTTGCAATTTAGACACTTAACAAATGAGAACAAAACTGAGAAATGAAAAAGAAATTGAATAATTCCAACAACTTTTCAATTATATGACCATAAACCATCTTGAGATCCTGTAAACGCTCCTATCAAGACAAAGATATCTCATCTGCCATTGGCTAGCATCCATGAGTGAATTCTAGTAACTTTAGTAACCAAGTAATAGTAACAATAATAATGATAATAAACAAATTGACATGTTTTGCCTTGCCAATTAATGCAGACATAGCAGCATCGAGGTCAACTTTGAGGCTCCTTCACTGGCCGACAACTTAGTTTAAAGAAATTCTAATGACAGCAATATTTTTTTCTTTGATAAAGGAAAATAATGTGATAAGCCATGTACTTTCTGGCAGTTCAGGTCATGATCAGGGTGAAAAAAATTAATTCAGAGTTGTTGTATGTCATCGAAGAGAAATGTCATCGTCCAACCAGCAGCTGTCACAAAATCCCATTCTGACAGAGACAATTTTATTCAGGCAAGTTTTCTGGTGAGTGAGCTAATAGCTAAGAAGCTGAAACCTCATTCAGACAGGAAAATTGTAAAGGAGCCTTGTTGTTGCTATGGAGGTCCTAGAACCAGAGAAAAGTTAAATATTTTTTCAAAGTGTCAGTTTGTCTAAAAGGAACATCAAAGAGAAATGATGGATACTAGTCTTGGCTAAAAAAACAATAAAAAAATTCCAGTTTGGCAGGTCAATGTTAAAGGTACCCTGAAGGTACAATGGAGCAGTGTACTTATATCAGTGGATATAGGTTTTGATTGTCTCAAGTTTGTGCATAAGGACTGATCAACAGGTGGTGGTAACAGGCAGCAACATACCAACAATAGCAAGGGAGAAGAAGATCATGAGGGAACATGGATGCTAACCACCAGTGATTTAAACCAGGAAAGCAGGAAGTTGATTCAAAAGAGGCAACTTGGTGTGTAACACTCACTGTGAACATAATTTGCTTTGCTTACAAAACCTCCAAAGCCCACTTTTAATGAAATAATAGGATGGAGAGGAGATTAGAAATGATTATGTACAACAACATTGTTTCACATGTTACACATGCTCACCCTGCCTCCTTGCTAAAGTTCAGAAGATTTTTCCTGAGTCTGCATGTCAGACTGAAGGGCTGTGCAAGTCCTTGCCCCTGTAGTACAGCACAGGAAGGAAGAAGGACACTAGTCCAAAAAGCCTTGAAGCTTAACCAATTTAGGTATACATGTATTCTTTAGATTTATTATTCTCAATATCACAATTGTCTGATGAGTTGATCACTGAGTACTTGGGAGCTAAGACACGGATAGATAATATAGCACCCACCCAGGGAAATCATATTGCATGTGACCTTTCTGGATAAATTTACATTGAAGATAATTTAAAAAAAATGAAGATTAACCAATTCAAGCCACTATGTGTCACTCAACTGAGCCAAACCTGTGTCATTCCTCTATTTGCCCTATTTGTTTGCCTCAAACTGTCCGTGGTACTACTAGCCACCCAGTGGATACCTACAGTGACACCTGAGAGCCAGATGCTTGACCTAAACAGCCCCAGAACAAATTGGTATAACAACTCTTAACAACCACACGCTTGTCCTGGAATGTCAGCTTTAGGGCAGTAGACCCAGAAGGTTGTTGAATCGATTGTATATTTTTGATTATTTGTCGCTTCAGTTCTTTTAATTGTTTTGCTGTCGTCGAGGTCTTTGTTCTGTTTTTGTGATGCTGCTACATTGGAATCCAGCAGACTGGTGTTCTCCTGAGATCCACCTTGGCCGTCTGAGGTGTTACAGAGCTCACAGTGGTCATAAATGGCAACTGTGACTATGACAATACAGATTGTACTTGTTATCTGCCCAATTACTTCACCCTCTGCGGATTCAACAACAACAACGCCACCCCTAACCCTAACCTAGTAAAGACTGAAATACATTTTTTATCTTATGTTGAGAACAAGCTGTTTTAATAATTAAGCCAATAGATATTACTTTCACTTGGGCTTGTTGCAGTTAGCCATGTTGCTTCCATGTCTTACAGTGAGTTGACTCATGAAAACAAGCCTCTTTTCTCCCTTATCCCATCTCCCAGCCCCCTTTTCATCTTGGTATTTCATATCCACTGGCAGCATTTTGTTTGTTCAAAGAACTTTTGGCTTTTCAAGTTTTCAAGTGCAATGAGAACACAGCTTAAAACTGGATCTGCTGCTATTTTAAGACTTTATTCCTCACCAGCAGAGAACAGGAAGTAGAACGAGGCGGGGAAAAAAACCAAATGTGTTTAGGCAACTTTAAGCTCTCTTTTACTTTAATGAAAGCGCACAGCCAGGATCCAACTGAATCAGCAGCTAGACACCACAGGCTGGTGTTTTTATTGCTGTTATTTCCCTGTTACTACCCCCTCTCTGTTCCACTTCATCTTACATTCATCCAAGCAGTGCTGGTTGCTGTTTTCCTGCACTCAACTGGCATCAATCTGAGGCGATTATTTGTCCTGTCACATTAACTTAATATGATAAATGAACCAATAATATGCTGAGACATTACGTGTCCTCTAAACGCCCTTTGTTCAGTTTTGCTGCATGACAAGAATGATGAAGTTTTATCAAGTGGCCAGAGGGTGGAGACAGAGTCCGTCTGTCTGCCTGGAAATTCTGCAGCAAGCAAAACAGGAGGGGGAGAAAATAGGAGGTGAGGAGGTAGAAATGATGGATGGAACCAAGAGTTGGAGAAAATAAAAACAAGCTATCACTTGACTAGTGATGAGCCTAATAACTGATATATTGAAAATGGAGGTTTTTAGAAAGGAGAGTCTGAGAAAGACAGGGGAAAATGGAGAGTGAAAAAACTGTAGAGTGCCAGTAGATGGACTTCAAGGACATAAAGATTCAGAAAGGTTGAAGATTAAAGTATACCAGGGAGTGCTATAGTTTAAATTCAGACGTCTGGAGTGTGCATTTAGAATAACAGCTTAAATAGTTTTGTTATGAGCAAGTTTAAGGGCTCTATAAACGGACAATTAAAAATGTCATGTATAGTGCATTCTTTAAAACTATAACATTACATTTGGCTGTCTGAAGTTCTCTCAATACAGCAAAACAAAATACACAACAGCATTTCAAGAAATGGAAAAGGATGTTACATCCATGGTCATTACATCTGATGGACTTTACTCATTCATAGTATTACTGACCAAGGTTAGTTCAATTACGATGACTAACAGGATGTTTTCTTGAGTTTTTTAAATAAAACAGTGTTGTTGGGTTGTTGATGTGTAATCTATCATGTAGATAGGGAAAGATATGCAACAAAAAACAGATGTTTCTGTTCCTTTCTGTACGTTTTTTCAAACATATAGTGACATATGTATACTGTCTATACCATATGTTTTCTTACTTTTCAAAACTGGACCAGCTCTTCAAAACTGGTTGCAGTCTCATCAATGAAACAACACATTTCTGTATTGACTTTCCTATTACAGCTTGATAACATTGTCATATGCTTCCATTGTTAGTGAACATTAGCGAATGTGTATGGTTATAATTTAAAATGTATGGAAAATGAACAGTGGTCTTCATGTGTCTAAATGACAAATAAACCTCTTTCCAACCAGGGCTAATTTACCATAAGAAAGTATGATTCAAAGTGACAGATATCACTTTGTAGTCGTTGTGTTCTCTGTAAAGTCCCTGTCGTCTGCAGAGTTTGCTTCATAATGTGGACCGTCTGTCAAAGTCCAAACCTGCTGGTGGAATGAACACACCCACATGCAAGGGATACTCAACTGAAGCGGACATTCATTGGTCCTTCTGCTGAGGTTTCCGTTTTACTGTCCAACTGCTTCATTATGCTTAAATGCCCCGACAGTATATACCTTTGGAAACATTGTTAATCAATCAAATTGTATTTGTATAGCCCATATTCACATAATACATAAAAAGGAATTAGTATATTTGGTCTTAACTGGTTATAAATTTACCTCAAAACCTTCATATGAACAATGAGGTGATGATAGATGTCACTCTGCTCTCTGTTCACCTTTTTGTTTGCATGTACATGTGCCCGGGTTCATCCTCAACTGCACATGAAATTAATGGCCATGTTTGGACACACAGGCATCTGGGAGTGATGTCTGTTTGACAAGGTGTCAGATGATGGCCCGGTGTAATATATACAATTTAATTCTCATTACAGCTCTGAGCCGAGCTGTCATATTAACTCTGACATGTCATATTTCTTGGTTGTTATTTTGCGTGTGTGTGTGTGTGTGTTTGTGCGTGTGTCTGTAATGACGTGCATGTGCGATGTCCCTATAGAGTGTGACCAACGGATTGTTACACTTTTAACTGACTGACCTCGCCCAGCTAAACCCAATGACCATTTAATGCATTCGGGTTGTACAGAGGGTTAGATATATGAGGAAACTGTGCTGCTTGGTCCTTAAGAACTAAAAACCAAATGATTATCATGGTTGTTTGGAGGAAACAATTTCACTGAAGGGATTCCAGAGATCTCAAAATAATTTGCATGATAAAACGTGACATCAGCAGAAAAACAAACATGGAGGATCAAGGTTGTCAGCTTGCTGCACTTGCATGGGTTCTGTTTTGCAGTGAAATACAAAAAAGAGAATGAAAGGGTGGAATAAGATTTTGTAGCGGGAGCTAGAGATGAGCTGGAAATGTATTGTTGTATTGCTGTAAAAGTACGCAACATAGCTAGCACTTCCCGGTCAGCTCTCTCTTAGTGGCAATTGTGCGAATGCTCAGTATTTGGCTGGAGCACATTGTTGTAAATATCAAACATGTTTGATATTTACAGTTTGAGATCAGGAAGGCTCTGACGGTTCAGTAGCATTAAGATTATTTTGTAAACCACTCACACTTTCGGATTATTAGTGCAGATAATAGGCTCCAACTGGCTCATCATCAGTTCCTAACCCATAGTTGAATCGGGTCTTATCGGCTCTATAATCTGCCTGATTACCCTCTAGTTTGCATCATCCTCTAAGGAAACATAGCAAATAGCTGTAGGGACAACTTTGGATAAAGGCCATTTTGTAGTGCCATTGCCATTTTGATATCCTAGATAGTGCATATTTTTCCCCACAATGCTTTGTTAAAATAGTGTACAACTAAATGCATTTCTTCTAAGTATAAAATAAACATTCAAATTAAGAGTCGGATTTTCAACTGGCCATTGTCATTGTTGCTTGTCATGATCCTGCAAAAGGAAGTAATTACCAACACAGTGACATTTTCTTTTGATTTTGTTGATGAGTTTGCTATATAATCCTCTACATACGAGACCCTGTATAGTTAAGTAGGGGTTTGTGAATGAGTGGGTAATTTCATCTGCTCTAGTTTTGATTTGTTGTAAATTCAAACTCAACACTTCTTCCATGATTACCTGTTGTCTTACAAAAAACCTCAGCATTGTGTACATTGCAAAACCCTGATTGCATCAGTACAGGGGCAGAGATATGTTGCATTTATCACTCTGATGCTGGGTTAATTTAATTTCCGTAATTAGCTCTATTTTGCAGTTTTTGTACTCGGTGTGAAGCTTCTGTCAATCATACTCAACACTTCCTGCACAGATGTTTCAGATTAAAAGACCTTCGCGGTTCTGGGGGCATGATTTTCTGTCCAAAAAAAAGACACAAAAGATGACATGAATTCGCTCTGATATGCATCGTGATTTATGATTTATGAGTAACCATCTTTTTTCTCCCAGCCTTTATTTAACATAATTCTTCATATGTTGGTGATCATAACTCACACTGAAACAACCATTCTTTGGAACCTTCTACAGACTGAAATGTATGATCAGATTAGAATAGCATAATCTTTTAGCGTCACATTCAGAGCCACCCAGCTGAATCCCCTCGACCAGGTGTATAAACATCCTCATTTACAAGCACCTGCAGACTCTTCTCTAACTCGTCATTTCATGGTTCTGTTACATGCAGCGTCTATTGCACTTCTGTCTGTCCTTGGAGAGGGATCCCTCACATGTGTCTCTCTCTGAGGTTCCCATGTTTTTCTTGGTGGTTTTCCTTACTCATGTCCAGGGTTAAGGCCAGAGGATGTTGCACGAACTACAATTTGATTAATTAATTGATGGTGGAACCAGTTTTCCAAGTTCAACCGTATTCCAATGATTTCAGAGTCTACCTCACTGTCTCTATCAATCAGTCGCTTGAAAAAAGATGCAACATATTTAAATGTTACACTACATTATCCACCAAGCCTTGTTTCAGCCTTGTTTTTCTCTAGACTCTTTGATATATTGTGCCTTTGATTGGCGTCATCTCCGGTAAGCGTCCCGCGTCATTTCCTGTTCATTTCCTGTTTACTTGCTGCTAGTGTTGGTCGCTCTCTGTATTAGCTCCTTCGCTAAACTCTGTAACACTACGGCTAAAATCACCGGTCTGTAGTTAAACACCCACACATAACAACCCATACTCTAGCGTTCTTAGTGATTCTGTGTGAGCTCACCCTCGTAGCTCTATATCAGCGATGTCTTCTCTCTCTCCCTCCACTGCTCTATCTTGCTCCGAGTGTCTTATGTTTACTTA
Source organism: Pseudopleuronectes americanus (assembly GCA_038501795.1). NCBI lineage: Eukaryota > Metazoa > Chordata > Actinopteri > Pleuronectiformes > Pleuronectidae > Pseudopleuronectes > Pseudopleuronectes americanus. The sequence goes on along the minus strand of CM076726.1, from coordinate 1,608,469 downwards.
CTCCTCTGCCTCACTTAAGTGATACTTGTAATACATGTAGTGTGTTGGTAGCGATGGAGGCGAGGCTTAGTGACTTAGAAGCTCGGCTCCGCAGCTTAGAAACTCCGTTAGCTGTAGTTAGCCGGCTTCCGCTAGCGTCGGAGCCACCTAGCTTAGAACGTAGCTTAGCTTCAACTAGCAGTCCCCTGACTAGTCCCGTGCAGCAGGGAGCCCAGGGCAGCTGGGTGACGGTCCGGAGGGGGCATAGTGCTAGTCTTAAAAAGCCCATGATTAAAAAAACTGCTGTTCACATGGAATGATTAAAGAGCCACCAGCTCACGTTTCAAATAGATTCTCTCCACTCAGCGAGGCACCCGCTGATAAACAAACTCTGATTATTGGCGACTCGGTTCTGAGAAACGTCAGGGTAGCGACACCAGCGACCATAGTTAATTGTATCCCAGGGGCCAGAGCCCCTAGGATACAAGGGGCTCTGGCCCCTGGGATGTAGTTAAGTTAATGGCTAAAACTAAACGTAAATACAATAGAATTGTAATTCACGTCGGCAGCAATGACTCCCGGCTTCGTATGTCGGAGATCACTAAAGTTAATGTTGAGTCGTTGTGTGCTTTTGCTAAAACGATGTCAGACAAAGTAGTTTTCTCTGGCCCGCTCCCTAATACAACAGGTGATGACATGTTTAGCCGCATGTTGTCTTTTAACCGCTGGCTGTCGACGTGGTGTCCTGTAAACGGTGTGGGCTTTGTAGATAATTGGCTAACTTTTTTGAGAAAACCTGGTCTTGTTATGAGAGACGGCGTTCATCCCACTTGGGATGGAGCAGCTCTCTTATCTAGGAATATTACAAAGTCTATAACATGACAACCCATAGTTGGGACCAGGAAGCAGAGCTGCAGTGCTAAACACTTCTCTGCGCTCCCTCTGGATCAGTCACACAACCCCATAGAGATTGTGTCTGTCCACCGTCCGATTAAATTATTTAAATTAAACAATAACAGAGCGAGAACTCCACACAAAAATCTAATAAAAATGAAAACAACCTCTGCAACAACACAGGGAACTAAGACTTTTAAATGTGGTCTTTTAAACATTAGATCACTATCAACTAAGGCTCTTTTAGTTAATGAACTAGTCTCTGACTACAACCTAGATGTATTGTCCCTCACTGAGACGTGGCTGCATCCTGATGAATATGTCAGTCTAAATGAATCTACTCCCCCCAGTCATATAAATGCACAGGTTCCCAGAGAATTTGGGGAGGAGGTGGAGTTGCTGCTATTTTTAACTCCAGTCTATCAATTAATCCAAAACCTAAACTTAACCTAAGCTACAAATCATTTGAATGTCTGGTTCTTAGTCTTCCACGCCAATCCAGGAAACACCAACAGCCAATCATATTTGCTGTAGTTTACCATCCTCCCAGGGCTTATACTGAATTTTTAACGGAATTCCCTGAGTTTTTATCAAACTTAGTCCTAAAGAGCGATAAAATTATTATTGTTGGTGACTTTAATATCCATGTTGACAATAAGAAAGATTACCGTAGCGTAGCATTTAATTCAATACTAGACTCAATTGGTTTCAGTCAGTGTGTGCACCAACCGACTCATTGTTGTAACCACACACTTGACCTTATATTATCGTACGGTGTCGGAATTGAACATTTAACAGTCCTCCCGCACAATCCAGTTCTATCAGACCATAATTTAATAACCTTCCATTTTTCAATAAATGAATATATGCCACCAATAAAAAACTCATTTTCTAGATGTCTACCTGATAGTGCTGTAGCTAAATTTAAGGAAATAATTCCAATTACATTTAAACCCGTATTATCCGTAGATATAAAGAACAAATTCTTTAAAAACCCGAGCTCCATTGAGATCGACCGACTCGTCGATAGCTCTGCAGACTCATTACGATTAACATTAGATTCAATAGCGCCTCTAAAAAAGAAAAATGTCAAACATGGTAAATTAGCTCCGTGGTATAATTCCCAGACAAATGAGTTAAAACAATTATCAAGAAAACTAGAAAGGAAGTGGCGCTCCAGCAACCATGTTGAAAACCTCATAGACTGGAAGAATAGTGTTAAAGAATATAAAAAGGCTCTCCACAAAGCAAGAGCCGCCTACTATTCAAAACTAATAGAAGAGAATAAAAACAACCCCAGGTTTCTCTTCAGCACTGTAGCCAGGCTGACAGAGAGTCACACCTCCACCGAACCCAGTATTCCTCCATCCCTAAATAGCAATACCTTTATGACCTTTTTTAATGATAAAATTCTAACCATTAGAAATAAAATCAACAATCTCCTGCCCTCAATTGGCACTAATACCCTCCCAATAACAGAAATCTCAGAAATGGCTGAGAATCCTAACCATTATTTAGACAGCTTCTCTCTGATCACTTGTGATCAGTTTACCAAAATAATCTCAGGTTCTAAACCAACAACCTGTATCTTAGATCCCATTCCTACAAAATTACTTAAAGAAATTCTGCCCCTAATTGATAGTTCGTTACTTAACACAATCAATCTGTCATTATCATCAGGTTATGTACCACAGTCTTTTAAAATAGCAGTAATCAAACCCCTTCTCAAAAAACATCAAATTTTATTACAAAGACTCAAACAGTTAATTAATATTAATGGAACCGCCCTTAATTGGTTTAAATCTTATTTTTCTGATCGCTCCCAATTCGTGCAAATTAATGATGAGACATCTGTGCGCACCAAAGTTAACCATGGTGTTCCACAGGGCTCTGTGCTCGGCCCAATTTTATTCTCATTATATATGCTTCCACTAGGAAACATTATCAGGACACACTCGGTAAATTTCCACTGCTATGCGGATGACACCCAGTTATACTTGTCAATAAAACCTGAACAAAGTAATCAATTAACTAAACTTCGAGCATGTCTCAAGGACATAAAAACCTGGATGACCCGCAATTTTCTCTTATTAAACTCAGACAAAACAGAGGTTATAATACTTGGCCCCAAACACCTTAGAGATAAATTATCTAATGATATAGCTGCGCTAGACGACATTGCCCTTGCTTCTAACGAAACAGTCAGGAACTTGGGAGTGATCTTCGATCCTGATTTATCCTTTAATAGTCACTTAAAACAAATTTCTCGGACTGCCTTTTTCCACTTGCGTAATATTTCAAATATCAGGCATGTCCTTTCGCAAAAAGATGCAGAAAAACTAGTCCACGCCTTCGTTACATCGAGACTGGACTATTGTAACTCATTATTATCAGGCTCCAGCAGTAAGTCGTTAAAGACTCTACAGCTTGTCCAAAATGCCGCAGCACGTGTCCTGACAAGAACAAAGAAAAGAGAGCACATTTCTCCAGTATTAGCTTCGCTACACTGGCTTCCAGTTAAATCTAGAATAGAATTTAAAATTCTCCTCCTCACCTTCAAGGCCCTTAATAATATAGCGCCTTTTTACCTTAAAGAGCTGTTAGTACCTTATAAACCCTCTAGAGCACTCTGCTCCCAGAATTCAGGCTTACTTGTCGTCCCTAAAGTCTCTAAAAGTAGAGTAGGAGCCAGAGCTTTTAGCCATCAAGCCCCTCACTTGTGGAATAATCTACCAATTTCAGTTCGGGAGGCAGACACCATCTGTTTGTTTAAGAGTAGACTCAAAACCTTTCTTTTTGATAAAGCTTATAGTTAGAGTTAATTAGTGAGGCAGAACGTAACTTGCTCTATTTAATGACATATGACACACGGAGCTTCTTTTTCCAGCTTCTCCTTCCTCTTCTCCATCCCTAACCCCCCCCCCTTCCCCGGGGTCCCTTTGCTTTAACACCCGCAGATCCACGGCCTCTGTGGCCGCACCATGGATTGCTGTTTGTGGATCGCGCATCGGGGGTCGCAGTGGTGGACCCAGTGTGGCGGATTCTGTGTCGTGTGGGCTGATCGTGGTGCTGGTGGCGGACCCTGTGTCGCGTTGGCACTGGGTAAAGGAGGTGGACCAGGGCCGCGGCGATGGCTCGTGGTGGGTCCTGGTGGGCGGCGGTGGACGGTGACTGAGGACTGGAGTGGCCTCTGGTCTGGATGGTGGATCGTGGTCCTGCTGGTTGCTGACCATGGACTGTGATTGCAGCGGGACTGCATCAATGCCGCTAAAGACTTTAATGATGAATGTTTTTACACGTGGCATCTATTGCACTTCTGTCCGTCCTGGGAGAGGGATCCCTCACATGTGGCTCTCTCTGAGGTTTCTACTTATTTTTACCTGTTAAAATGGTTTTTAGTAGTTTTTCCTCACTCTTGCTGAGGGTTAAGGACAGAGGATGCCACACCCTGTTAAAGCCCTATGAGATGAATGTAATTTGTGAATATGGGCTATACAAATAAAATTTGATTGATTGATTGATTGATTGATTGATTGAACCAAATTTGCACATCACTTTGCGTAAAAGCTTCTGCCAAATGAATAAATGTCAAAGTCTGCAGTTCAACAGCGGCAGTCAGCCCACTTGAAAGTGCAATTTAAATATCAAACTAAAGACAAGGGAAACTTATAACACACAGGAAATTAAAGGACTCCACTGAAAATTGTTACTTATTGTCACGACACCTCCTTGACCTTGATCTATGGAATCGTTAGGATTCCTACCTGTAAAGATTTCCTAACAACTCTGTTGTTTGAGCCGAAGATATGTTAGCGTTTATAAGAAATCCCTAATCTTCTGTATAAACAAATGTTAATTAGACCAAAATGTGCCTCTGACCAAAATAAGAGCTGTGATGTATTTTATATATAATAAGTCCAGTGGATTATATAATGATTTCATTTGGATACTGTTAAAGGAATGACCTAAATATATCATAATAGAACGATGTTCTTACATGAATATCTATTAGAGGTGAGAGTGTTAATAAAAAAGACATAATGAAATCTTCGGCTCCCGGTAATCATATTGCAATATTTCAATAAGATATCACTTCCAAAATAATTTAAGGTGAAATATCAGATTGATCCACTGATGCCCCATAACTTTTCTTTTCAAGAATTAAATGAGATTCAGGGGAAATAATTATCCAGCAGCCCACTGGATGAAGAGAGAGAAAAACCTGCTATAGGTAGAGAGATATGATCGGAAAGCAGTTATTTGATATGCTAAAAAGGAGTACGACCAATTTGTGTGGGCTGGGGATGTATTAATTAGTTTTCAACTCTGACCAGTCTTTATTAAAGTCTGGATGCTGTGGCAGAAAAGGGACGTATAAGGATACTGGTGAGCTTTAAAAACCACTGTGGGGTCCTTGTTTTATTGTCACGTAAACTGACTGCTTGTCTGGACCTTGACTATAGTGAATATGCGGTTAAGCAAATGATGTGAAGTAGGACAGGCTTCAACAGTAAGTGGAGATTCGGCACTATTATATACAGTAGTATTAAGAACTGCATGGATAAACTATTATTACTAAGTGCTTTAAAAAACATTGTTAATCATTAAAAGCACAGCTTTTGCCCTCTGACACACATCACTATTATTGAAATCTTAGTTAGTTGTGGTCTTGTCACAGACTAGATTATATTGAGATGTCTTTTTGATTTTTTTGCCCCCTAGTGTGAGTTAATGGGGTCAGCATCAACGCAAAAACCTCTTAGTATAATTTAGTCCAGTTCACCACTAATGCATAGCTGAACATCATCATCTTTTTTTAAATGTAAAATTAACCACAGAGCTGCCGTATTGTTCTGCATTCGATTTTGTGTATATGGAACTAAGTAAAACAATGCTGCTGTGTATTCTAAATGGTGCATAACAAACTCACTATAATGTGACTAAAAGGTATTTTTATTTGACTTTTGTAAAATACTTAGGGTGGTGCACTTTATGGATCAATAAATTCAATAGAGAAAATGCTTCATGCAGTTTTGAGAAAAAACTCCGGCCACTTTTAAGTTAGAGCAAATAAATGAATCGCTATAACAAACTGAGTAAAAAAACTGGTTCAGACTTTTGTTATAGAGTTGCACCTGCATGTTGTTAAGGATCCAGGGGTTGGATGGGGGAATTCAGGCAGTCTGCAGGTTGGAGTGTTTGTGGCTGGCAGCAACTTTAGCACTTCTGTATCATCATTCTCATCATCAGGGACAAGGCAGTGTCTGTTGCTTTGTTCAGCTGTCTTATAAGCCGTTTCTTTCTGTTTGAGAGTTCATGTTCATACACAGTGCATTGCCAACTGCAGTACCATACTGAGTAATTTTAAACCTTTAACAACTTGGCCATGTTCATTTAACTTACTGTAACTTGGCAGCCTGACTGTCGAGACATATAAGCTGAATACTGGGAACTTTACTGGTTGGATCTCCCAACACCAGTATTTGCTCTTCACTCCAAACATTCAGTTTAAAAGACACTGGGTCCTAAGTGTTATGAGTCATTTGATCCTGGTTAAGTAAAAAAGCCATGCACACTGCCTTCCAAACTAAATATGAAGTCATAGGCCCAGGGTTCATTGAAGTAAGGTTTACCTTAGGAGGTTTTCAGATATAAAAACCATGTACTTGCACTAACTCTGGGTTCTAGATTCAACTTGTCTTCAGTTGTCATCAGAATGAGTAAATTCATGCATCACATTGAAAGCATTTTACATACAAAGCCTCATCTCTTTCCACTTGACTACTCTTAAAGTCTCAATGCTCAAGACTGGGCGGCTGTCTTAATGAATTGAGAAAGACCAACACCTGCACTTTCAATGGTCTCAATGAGAAAACTACATGACACAATTTCTTTTACGCAAACAGGCTGAATGCTGACGTTTAAAATGTTGACATGATAATGTTAACTAAAGTCTCATTAATGATAAAAGTTGGACAAATTTACAGAAACGGACAAGGCCCAGTCTATGCTCATTTTGTCTGTATTTGTGCAGGTATTCTAAGAGCTACAGGGGAGACAAATGACAAAGAGCAGTACCGCGGGATATAATATGGGATGAAGTGCAGCTAACAGTTGAAACAAGAGACTTTGCGTGTTGGTAGGAAACAACTTACCTTGGGCATGAGGACAAACTACCACTTATACCTTTTTCTAAAAACGTACATGTCACAGTGATTAACGAACAAAACACACCCTGATAAATCTTGTTTCATTATTGATGACGCCGGTCATGTGGCTTTGGTTAATTTGCAACATTAGATACATTTACATGAGATGTGTGTCTTTTTTGTAGGTCTAGGGATAATATTGTGTCACTAAATCTAAAGTTTTCTGTTTATATGTCATAGCTCTAGTGTATCAGTTATTTTCTATCAATATTTGTTACCTGTTTTTATAATGAACATGCTGGTCTGGCCCACTATATGAATCATTCAGGACCAGTCACTCAAGAACTATCTCACAATGTTATTTGTTTTGTCTTATTGAGCACTCTACACAAAAAACGAATTCTGCAGGTATGCTCGAGCCAAGTTCTAGTCCTGGCTGGTGGCCACAAGAGTAATTGTTGAGCAGAGTTTTTTTTCTTATTGACCTATATTTTCTCTTCCAAATAAACACTGCCAACCTGGTTTGTTTACAGCCCGACTCTTCATGCTGCTTACCCAGCTTTAATTCCATTAGTGATGTCATCCACATGGTGCTCAGCAATCAACTTGCCCATTTAAGTGGAACACCTTCCTGTAATCTCACAGGAAATGACATTGTCCCATGTGAATCCAACGAAAAGGTAAAAACCCACAACTCAAACCCAGATAGAAGCTGTTTTAATTTTCAGGGGCTCCTTCTCCATTTTCATGTGTTAACGGACAGGTCTGTTGCAAAGGGCATGGTAGACAACTGTTCCTTGTATCTCTCTCCTCTCTCTCTCCTTCTCGTCCTCCTGCCCCTATATCTCTCTCTTCTCTCCCAGCTTTTGCATTCATCACTCCTTTCTTCCCCATTTTCCTCTGCTCCCCCCAACCGGTCGAGGCAGATGACGAGCACATTGAGTCCAGTGTTTTTTCTCTCCACAGACGCCAAAGTGTTACTCATTGTGGGAACTGTTTTACTTTTTAAGGTCTTGACCTTCTATTTAATGTGCCTTAAGGTAATGTATGTTATGATTTGGCACTATACAAATAAAATCAAATTGAAATGAAAAAATGTAAGGCAACCAAATATGGTTGAGCGAAGGCCTATGACTTTCTTAATCTGGAAGACCCCAATACTAAATTCTAAAAAACCCTCTCTTAGCATCACATAATCTAAAGCATGCCAGCTGTTTATATGTTACTCCCTTTTGTGTTTCACAAACAATGACATGAGAATAAGGTTCAGCCTATTAACCCACCTTCTTCAAAGAAACCTATTCTTTCTGTGGGTCCCAGTTTGCATCTGTCTTCTATATCAGCATTTGATAAAGCCTTTGATCAAGACTTCTTTTTATAAAAGTGACAGGTACAATCTGCAGCATAAGGCACCATTGCATCATCTCAGAAGTGTGTTCTTAAAATGATGTAAGAGAACTTGACATGCAAACTTTTACCTCTCTCACAGGTGCGTGACCAGAAGCCTGTCCCGGTGCAGTCACAAATGAATCGGTTCCAGCCTTCCTTACAGACGCCTCGGTTCTTGCATGGGTAGCTCTCACACTGCTTGCCTGGCTGCTTGTTGCACGACGGTTTGATGCCAGCACCATTTTGTGCCTCAGCAATTTGACGGATGTCCTTACTTCGACCGTCAATGAAAAGATCGCGTATACAGCCAACATAGCCATAGTTGAGCATCGCTGTCCAGAGCTCAGTGGGCAGTATGAGGTTGGTGCGATCGTTGGGAAGCCCCCCTAAATACATATCGCCCTCCAGGTCTAGAATCTCACTCTCACCGCTGGCTGTGAATGGGGTCCTTCTGCTGTTTACAGAAATTGTACCTGTGGTAGGTATGGAGGGAGATTAGATTAGTGACATTAGTGCAGGAGGCAATGATTGCGGTACAAGATTGAACCGTGATTTCAGGAAGAAATCATTCTAAAAACATTAAGGGGAAAATGTAAATGTTATGTATCAAGATCAGATCACAAAAAAACATTTGGTGAAATTTTTACTAGGAACCAATCACTCACATTCCTGCGAAGTCTCTAATCAACCTAACCCCAATCTGCATGTCTTTCGACTCTGTGTTTTTTTATTTCAATAATAGAGCCCAACTTAATTGAAACCACTTTTCCATTCATGTGAATTGGAAAAACAGTTTGATATCATTTAAAAAAGTTATTTTAAAAAACAAATCTGTTCCTTAGTTATATGGAAAATTCATTAATTCACCGACTTCGCCATCACAACTGACCTGAGCGTCCGTCTCTCTGGATGTCCACGTGATACCAGGCACCATCATTGACCTTTGTCTGGGTGGCCTTCACTTTGATAGTCCCAGAGCCCATGTCCAACAGCAGGTAGAGGCTGCCATCCAGCAGCTCTACAGCAAAGAAATCCACCTAGACAGAGGCAAAAGTAGTGTCACTCACATTAATATCATTACATTTTGCTAAGCCCCAAACACACATTGTTTATCTCGATTGCAGCACATAAATACAATACATTTATGTGAATATTTATTAAAAGTATTCAAATATAAATTGATGGAGGTCCATTGGAAACATCTTTGGTTTAAATTCTTATAAGTCATTGATTTATGCAACCTGTTAGGAAGTGTAATGAGTAAACATTTCTTCATTTCAATTGGACAAAATTATCTACAAGATCTCTGTGATTCTTGGTCTTCCATGTTATTTATAGTTTTTAGGTGAAATGCAACTGGCTTTGCTGTTTTATCTAAAGCACATTTTACCAGTCGTCAAGAGGTTTCATAAGTCCTTCTGACTAAATATTAGCTCATATGGTTAGGATTGCATTTCTTTGAGCAGAAGGGAAATCAAACATCAATGAAATCTTGATGACTATGGACTGACCTTGGTGTTCTTCTGGCTGCGGGCAGCATCTTTGCGCTCCTGGGGTTTGCCATGGGTGAAGAGGATTAGGCCATTGGGCTCAGTCGTGCGGAAATCGAAAGATATGGATCCCATCCGCTTGGTGTTCCACTTGGGGAGGCTGATGTAGGCCTCGGGAGTCTCAAAAGAAATGGGGTCCAAGGTGGCCACATTCTCACACTTGTAGGACACCTCACCCTGGATTTTCATCTTAGGGTCCACGATTCGAGCAAGGCGGGACAACTCGAGTCGGATGTCATTGTTCTTATATACCACCTGTGATAGAGAAATGATAGCATTACAATCACACATCTGCTTAGTTGTGTTCAAACAAGGATATTGAAACTTGGATTACTCAACCAAATACTTAATGGTAAAATTCCAAGAGTTAACATTGTTAATAAAGCAAGCTGCAATTTTTCTTGTTCAACCTGAAAATAACACAAAGCTTATCAGTTATTGTATTCCAGAGTGGGCAAATCGATTGTGGCAGCCTCTACAGGTCTACTAGCTGCTCCCAGCTCACTCACCTTCTCTCCCTTAGTGATTCCTCCACACTAATAAAGGCCTTTTAATTCCCTCCCTGAGGCTATTATAGGTTCTGACAAGTTTTACATTGAAAACCTAAATTATGAGTGTCGCACCACTAGACTGTATATAAAGATAGAAAGTAGGACATCCCCCCCAAAAGTGAATCCAATTCATTTTGATCACACCTCTGTAGCTTGCTGCAGAAAAGTCAACCCCTCCTCATCTTATCCCATGCCTGGGATATTAAAGCTTCATGTTTGCACAAGGGGACACACGTCTTTACATCAATGGCCCTCATCAAAAAGATGAACCACCGTCTGCTTCAAGTGAATACCAACATAAGAGGAGACTGGGAAGTGATTCTTTGTCACATGAAATGGTCTGCTCTGCCTCACACTGACTAATGACTTGACAAAAGAAGCAGACACAATCTCTCTCTCTCACACACTCATTCACACACACACAGACTCAGCGGATGCGTGGCTTCCCTCAGCTAATTCAAGAGCCTGACTTCAGGCTCTGGCAAAAGATCTGTCAACCATAACGTGGGTAAATGAATATACTTATCTGAAAAACAAAATAAATGTTTATGATTTGCTTGTGGATAACCAGTGGTATAGCAGAAGAACCAGTAAAGTATATTGTCGAGATATTTTAGAGTACATGTCCTACAACGTAAAACTAGCCAACTACATGCTATTTACTCACGCACATTTATTACCCTGTCTACATAAAATTTGATTTAACAAAACATCTTGTCTGGTACATGAGGGGCAGAGCTGCATTCACATTGGGAGAGCAGCGGGGCATGTGAAAGGGGTGGACATTGATGCAGGACTAAAGCAGTGGCTGCCCAGCCTCCACCAACTGCTTCTGAAGATGAAGATAAAGTACGGCAATAAACTAGAATAACACTCACTAAAGTCCTGAAAATGATAATAAACAGCTGTCTTCCCTTTACATACGTATCTTTTGTAAACTGCGATATTCAAATGGTACTACTGAGGGACAATTTATGTAAAATATTATAGAACATTATTAGGAATAATTAAAGCGGCACATATTATACAGGTAAAATTAAGATTGTTAATCATCATAATGATGAATTTTATTTAATAGAAGCAGTTATGTTTACGAGGTACAGATCTTTTTAAAATAAATTATGCAAGCACAAGAAAACACAAGTGTACTTTTAGATACATTCATCTTCTAATGTTACTCCCCTCCCTTTCAGAAAGCCAACTCACAACCATTTATCTACAGCGTCTGATATGACAGAGTCGCTGAAGCATTTTCGTAATCAAACATTATGGCATTTCGTAATCAATTCCCTATCGTAAAGTGGACGTTTCATTGCTGTTACTGATCTATCCAAATGCTTCCAGGGGCATTTTAGTCTGCGACCGTTGATAAAGCCCCTTTAATTTGGATTCTGGAATTAAACAAAGTAAGCAAAGGGGAACTCAGATCATCCTTCAGCCTGTAGCACTGAGAAACAGACAGATGTGTTAATGAACGACCAAAGGAACATATTGATGACAGCTTTTGATGACATGTGACGACAAGTTCCAGAAATCTGCGGCTGACACCATGAAGTACAGTGCTGTGCAGGATAATGGCCTTTTGAGAAAGTTTACAAATAATTAGAAGGTCCTCAAACTTAATTTTGCATGACTAACTGAAACTATTGATTATTTAACTTCTGTTGAATAATAGAGTTGCATTAGCAAAAAATTGTGTGTCCAAAAAAAGTGTCCATTTACAGAGCAGATTAGAAAATATTTAGGGATTTTATTTTTAAACAAAACTTTAACATAAGCCTGCTTCTAGTAACGCCTGGATGTCTTTGCAGTCTATTAGGAGTACAACATAAAAAAAAATGAAAGTCAAAAACTCAGTATCAGTGATTGGTAGTGCAGAGTACCAGCCTCCACCTTCATGCTCACATAGTTCACACTGAATTAACCCTACAGACAAGCTACAGACCGTCCTGGGCTTCATTCTCAACCACGCTCGCCATGAAGCTCATTATTAACCCATACAGCTTCCTGTATGAGGAAGTGTCTTTTCAATGATGGAAAGTTAATGAAAACACTAAGTGGCCAATCTTTTATCACAGCAGCACTAAATGATGTCAATAACAACGGGAGGATGCTGTCAAGGAAGGGGTTCTGTGTGTAAATGGAAATCTGCTCAAGTAGCAAATTGAGGGCCTTTTTTCCCTCTAATTCTCTAGGCAGAGAAACACCCTCTGTTGGGCTATATTTTGGGGCACATAGATACATAAAACAAACACACCTTCTCTTCCATTTCCCTCTCTTTTATATTAATGTGTTTGCGCCTGCTCCTCGCCCAGGGTCCTCTCTAAAAGAGGCCAACAATGGCTGAGTAGGTAGATTGAGGGGATTGGCCGAGATTATCGATATTCCAGCGCAGATTTGACAGTAAATCAACTCATCCCTTAAGGTGCTTGGGGACTAGATGGAAGATTGTCTTCTTCCTCTTCTCTCCTCACTTTAATGCCTTTCCTTCTCTTTCTGTTACATCCATTCTGCTCTCTCTCCTTCCAGATCCATCTATCTCATTCCCCCACCTCCCTACAAGAAATGACCATTATGTCTGCTGCTCTGACTGAACATAAGTAGCCTGAGCCCCTTCAGCGGCTCCATCGCTTTCTCTTCCAAAACAAAAGCCTTAATAAGATTGACAGTCTCTTCAGACTCACCGTCAGCACAGAAGGGATAGCAAACAACCGGCTTAGTAGAGAATATTAATAATAATAGAGTCCACATTTCTGTATCCATTGTTAACTGTTATGGTGTTATAATAGTGAGTTATTATGTATTTGTTGTGTTCATCTTTACTCTATAAAGATCTGAATCTGGATTCTGCAGCACCACTAAACTCTCTGCCAATAAATTCCTCAGATATTTTAAAAACAACCAGTAGCAAGGACATCTGCATCATGTACAAACATTTTCATTTTTACAAAGGGGGAGGCTACTAAAATATGTAATTTTGAAGTAATGTTAGTGACACTGACACCCATGAGACACAATTCCTCTTCTACCTAATCTCAGATCCGCCCATAAGAAGAAGTTGGAATTCTTGAGACTCAGCACAAAAATGTGCACTTTACTTAACCTGGGCCATTGTGAACATTGATGGAATTTATGGCCATGTGTCTCTATAAAAGTGTCCTGCAGATAATTGGTTCTTTATTGTTCCCTGAGAATAGTAAAGTCCTCAGACTGAGTAGCAAAGGACTGTCTGATTAACCAATCTCACAGAGTCACATTTGCACATTTTTGTATTCATAAGGTAATACATAATGTCTATGGCTGCAAATTGAGCATGTCCAAACCATTAGGGTTAACAATTGTTAAGATCCAAGGAATTTTTTTACCAGCTGTGAAATATAGAAAAATCAATGAGCTGTCGAGAACTGTTATTCTCTACTTGCACAATGTAGTATGATGATGTATATATTGTAAATAGTATCTACTATTTGTTTTTTGTATATAGATTTCGATGTTTTTTTGTGTGGATGAATCTAAAAGCAGCCTTTCTTTGTATTGAAAACACTCTGAGAGCATCTGAGTCATGTCAGATGTCTGTCTGAGTCACTGTCATCCAGTGACAAGCTGAGGGGAGATGACAACTATTGATCTGTGAAGCCAACGTTTCTTTGTTGTGGCTTGTAAGTGCTTTGTAGTTAAAAATTAGCCAGTAGGGTGTTTGAAAGAGCTCAAAATGGAATGCATGAGAATCCAGAAATCTCTCTCTGTCTGTCTGTCCTTCACATTTCTACCAATCGAGTTGAAATTAAAGGCGGGGGAATTTCTGACAATCTGGGGGAGGTGCAGTTGTCGACTGAAGTGTTTTGGATGGGCTGTTATTGAGGCACACTTACAGTGATGTCACTGTGATATCGCCCGATTGTCATAAGCTGCTCTCAGACATGCACTGAACTCTGAAGACCCTTCTGACTTTCTCCACAGGGGCTGTATGTGTTCCTGTGTTCCCTTCAAAAATGTGGGATCTTCGCAGCACAATCAATAAATTACATCCTGGCTCTGCCTGCTGCACCACCCTCACCCGAATCCTTTGGAGGATTTCACCGGCCCCCCCACCTGTTTTATTAAAAGCTATTTTTTCTTTTGTTCTTCTTCTAATGTCCTGCCAGCTTCTCTTAATTTCGGAGGTTGTTCTTTGTGTTTTACCCGTAGCATTTACTTTCTCGCAGATACTCTCACATATCGCGTTTCTTTGCATCATATTAATATTTCAAGAACATGTTTGTTTGTCTCCTCCACTAACTACTCCAATTCCATGGCATTCAATTTCACTTTGCTCTTGCCGTCACTCTGCTCTCCGTAAGGCTCCATGGCGGAAACAATTGAAATACTATTGCCTCTACCATTTTTACATCTGTTATCATTTTCGCAATGATGTTTAGGAGATTACTCACAAAATGTGCATAAACCAAACGTGCAATCTGTTATAATGCAAATGCAATTTAGCACTCTTTATCTGGGACCTCAGTAGATCAGGCCCTTAAACTTCAATCCTTAATATGTCAGAACATTGAAACCTTTTCTCCATGGTTCTGCATCTCAGCTTCCTGTAATTATACATAGTCAGAACCATACTATCTGATCCCAAATGTTTTAAATAATTAATATAGATGACAGTATGTGAGGCTTATGAGCACAATACATGAATGCTTGATTGTGAAATTATAAATGCATCTATGATAAATAAATCTATCATATATATATCAGAGTGAATTATCCTTACATACAAAACCCCGGTCTATGAAGAAGCAGAGGCTACAGAGCTAGACAGCGACAGAGGCATGTAGAATATAACATTTCCTGAATGTTATGACAATTGCAGAAGGTTGTGTGTCATCAACAATTGTATAATGTCAGCGTGCATTTGGGCATTTTATGTTTGATGGTCTATATCCTGCAGAACAATGATTCATATCACAAAACATCTGTTATATCATGATGACTCAGTGAAACATAATTGTGTAACTTAGCTATATGAAGATAGGCTACATGCACAATGCCTTAAGCCTGCATGAACTACTTTCGACTGGTAATAACTACAATCCCTAAAGAGCTCTAATGGCACCTCAACACAAAATGATCGTACAACGGTTGCATAAAGGACAACAAAAGACAGGACGCAGGCAGTCGATTGTGTACAGATCCTGTCTGCAGCTGAGTTCAAAAGGGAGGAAACACAATACTGCTATCACTGGCTGAAATGTCAAATAAATTTAGATTGCTGTATTTAGACATTTGTAAAGAGAAATGTCAAATCCTGACATTAGTTTGAGTGCATGAGTTGTTCAGCTTGTTCATAGATTGGACAATACATTAGGGATTACTCCTCACAGACTCATATCTTGGTCTTATTTGTAGAACATGATTCTGAAAATGTCCCCTCGCATGACAAGGAATTTATAAATGTAGTCTTGTCACCAAGTTCAGGATGGTTCTCATGCTCTCTCTCCCTAGCTCTCCCCCCTATCTCTCACAATCACACACACACAAACACGCAAACACACACAGACATACACACGCATGCATACACGCAAACACAAACACACAAACACACTCATCTCCCCCTGTTACCTTGCTTGCTCATAAAATACACCATAATTCATATGAAATGTGACTCTGGACTAGAAAGGGTAGGAGGGTATAGGAGGAGGGAATGGAATGTAGCTGACAATCTGACGAGTCACTTTAAGGTCCCTGCCACCTCTAAACAATCAAAGCCTTTCAACATGCAAAGGGAGCTTTATCAGCACGCTGCAGATGCAGGCTGCAGGTTAACATGAGAATAAGGTATTAACAGAGACTGATAGCAGACTAAGGGATATCCAACACACGCACACACACACACACACACACCTACACAACATACAGTTAGTATACATATGTGCAAACAAATATAATACAAATATGTACAGTATAATATACCCAAATATGATATACTCAACAGGCACTTAACCTGGATCACCTGTACACCTACTCAATAATGCATTTATCCAAGTGCGATGCATTAAATCCTGCAGACACTATAATAATGGATGGAGGCACATGGAAATAGTGGTTAGCAGCTATACGACCTTCCTCCAACAGTCCAAGGACATTCAGGTGAACTGGCAACTCCATATTTTCTGTAGTTGTGAAAAACACACGTTCACAGTCATAGTCTCTATATATGGCCCCTTTGAAAGAATGGCCTCCTCCACAGTGTTAGTTGCTTTGACTGTGGTGTGAGTTTAGGTTCCAGTTATGGAGTTTATTGCCAATTTCTTGGTTAAAGGATGTCTTGCCAAGATCTAAACAAAGCATGTTTGTAAATACTAAACACCATTAAAAAATGCATAATGTTTCTAACAAATGCATAAGAATGTTCTATAAAATTATGATTTTGATAGAAAAAAAAACGCGACAATAATTTGGCACCATCACTCCAACATGATTGTGCTGACTTGATTACGTTGCCCTCCATGACAGCAGGAGGTGCTGTAAATACATTTATTGCTGTGCTGATTTATTTATACTGTACTTATATATTATATGTTTGTTTGTACAGAGAGAGAGAGAGAGAGAGAGAGAGAGAGAGAGAGAGAGAGAGAGAGAGAGAGAGAGAGAGAGAGAGAGAGAGAGAGAGAGAGGAGAGAGAGAGAGAGAGAGAGAGAGAGAGAGAGAGAGAGAGAGAGAGAGAGAGAGAGAGAGAGAGAGAGTGAGTTTGGGGCAACAGAAAGCTATTGAAAATGTCTGACAATGGCCGAATGATAGAAATCCATCATGCATTATCTTTGGCAGCAGACCTCCACACACACACACACACACACACACACACACACACACACACACACACACACACACACACAAACACATACACATACACATACACATACACGTACACGTACACACACACACACACATACACTATCTTTTACAGTGTTTGAGAATATAATAATATTATTAATACAAATAATAAAAATGATTACAATAATTATAATAATAATAGTAAAAGTTCTGATAATAATAATAACCTTCATTATCTGCACTAATCCACACAAGGTTACTAAATGCTTTACAAAATACGTGGTATCTTCTTCTTTGTCTGGTTTATTAACTGGTGGCAACCAATGTCAAGGTTCATTACCGCCATCTACTACCTTATTTCTCTTTGCCAGATCGCCCCTAGATGAGACATCTTGATCAGAGTCAAAAGCTGTCCCATTTAAGCAACTACATAAAATGCAGTTGCAATAAAAGTAAGATGAAAGGGAATAAAGGGAGTTAAAACAGTAGCATCAGAATTACAAATTGCGAGTGGCTGATCTCAGGTTTGTAGGGAGTCAAGAGCTCCGAAATGCATATAGTTGAAAGTTGTTAAAAGAATAGTAAATCAAGTTTAACTCGCAACAAGTGTAGGAATGCAAGGATTGGCGTGATACAGATCGTTTAAGTTAAAGTACTAGCAGCAGCATTTTGAACAACCTGCAAATTTGTTACTGGAGTTTGACCAAGGCATGTATAAAGGGCATTGCAATAGTCCAGACGGGAAAAGACAAAGGCCTGTAGGAGCTTTTCTAAGTCAGATAGAACTGATTGGATTTTGGATGTAAGTTAAAGGTGGAAGTCGCAAGATTTTTTTTCATTGACATGTGTTTTCAAATTCAGTTGGGAAATTGAATGTGACACATTGATTTTAGCTGCTGTTTTTATATTGGTTGCCAGGGGAACTGTAACTCTGTAAAGAAACTCACGAGGCTGACGTTGTCTGGCTTGAAAGACAAGTAGATTTGGGTGTCATCAGCAGAAGAATGATAGGATATCCCATTAAAATACCTGATGATGTTTCCTAATGGCAGCATGTACAGGGAAAATATGATGGGACCAAAAATAAAACATTTCGGTCCCCCCTGCACATCAGTGGAGCCAAGGATGAGACATTATTTCCAATAGAAACAGAAGATTCTCTGTCTGAGAGATAAGACTGGAACTATATGAGAGCAGTTCCGCATATACCAACACACAGTTTCAGTCTATTGATGAGAATGCTATGATCGATGATGTCAAATGCGGCACTGAGGTCAAGTAGCAGTAAGACAGAGCCATCACCAGCATCAACAGACATCAATAAATCATTTTTAATCTAAAGGAGAGGGGTTTCGGTATTGTGTTGTGTGCAAAATCTAGACTGGAATTTATCAAAGTATTACCATTGTCACACACAGCTAAAACACCAGCTGACCCAGGGTTGTATTTAATTTTGTAGATTGCAGCCAGAGCAACATTTCATTGTTAGCATCCAAAACTTCCATAAGAGAGAAAGAAACTGATGTGGTCGCATACAATAAAGCATGGGACCTCAAACCTTACAAGTACAATGGCTGTAATGCAAAATACAGGGGAAGGTTTTATAATGATCTGCCTTTGAATATCAGGGTTTATGTTGTGATTGTCCCTGAAGCTGACATTTTGTCCTGAGGGAAGTGTTTGACTAAAGATTATGAGAGAGTTATAGGAAGGGCTTCCTCTCGAACGCAATTTCTCACTGTGTTCTGCCTCACTGGATTTTGATACATTTCTTGGGATTTTCAGAGTAGCAATACCACCACACAGTTCGTGTGAAGCATTTAATTAGAAGATTATTAAACAACACATTCTCAACAGTGAATTTGTTTTGAAGATAATGTAATGATAACTTTATTCTGTCTTTTAGTGAAAGAGTAAAAAATCCTGCATCTGGCAAGTCCCTTTTTTATGGTTTTGTATATTCATTGGTTCTTCTCAGTAAGGATTAGGGAAATACATTAGCTTCCTATTTCTATAGCCTTAATCAAAGTGCTTTGGTTTTCTAAACCTGACCACAGACACGACTGAGGTTGTGAGCTCCAGTCTCGCATGTGCGTTGCTCCACCTTGAACACCTCCACCCACACCATGTGTATGATTCTGGTGTTGTATATGAATTTAGCGCTCCATTCACCCACCAGACCATTGCCTCTGAGCATCAATACAGCTAGTGATGACATTGTACTGCACAATGAAAAGAATATAAAAAGAATGTACAGGAGACACGGTAGGAATACAGGGCATCGTAATCCTGCCTCCTCTGCATCCCACAACAACCAAGACAAGGGGGGATCCCTCTCTCAGTCAGACACAAGGAACAGCTTCCATCACCATCTCAGTCTCCGGCTACATACCTAAACATCACACAACACTAATATAAAGTGTGCATTTACCTCTGCATCATGCCTAATTTTTGGACTACCATTCACAAGATCATACCCAAGAGATAGAGAGAGGGGTGTCTGTGTTTGTGTGTGTGTGAGAGAGCACTGGGAGACAGAAACATTTATCATCCCCATATGTCTGCGGCTGCCTTGCCCATAAATCTCCTCCCTACTGACAGCGTGTAGCGTATGTGGCACATGTGTTTGTGTCGCAAAAACAGCTCTGCAGAAATGACAATTGCCAAGGTCACAAAGAACTACCTGTGAACTTCTCAACATTATACAAGAATGCCTTCAGTTGCAACTTACACCACATACTGTCTGTGTGCAAGTGGGAGTTTTTCAATTTACTCTGTCAGTGAACGTGTATATTTCATGCATGTAATGAGAAGATATTTTATATTCAATAAATTAGAAGGCTGTTAATAGTGCTAAAGAAAAAAAATGTCTTATCCTACATATACATGTTGCTGTCGCGTCATGTAGACACACCAGCAAAACATTCAGTGTTAGTACTGTAGTATTATCGGTCACATGGTCTCGCCATGAGTGTTTTGCCAAATGAGAGCTTTTGCAGTATGTGGTATTGCCCACAGGGTGGCATCATTTCCTTTGCTGAGCATACAATCTGATCTGGATCCTCCTTAGTCTGATGAAATATAGAAATAGATCCTCAGATTGTGGCTGGTGGTGCTTTTATACATCGGTTTGATTAATTAGATGAAGTCAAACCTTTCTTACCACATCAAGACATCTTCATGCATAAACTATGACCTTGTTTGGATCAGTTGACTTAATGAGGACCAAAGCTTGCTCCTAATGAGGCAAAATGAAATTTAGTTGAGGCTAGGGTCAAGTAACGTTAAGGTTTAAGTTAGGCATGAATTGTGTGTGTGAGAGTGAGTGAGTGAGTGAGTGAGTGTGTGTACGTGTGTGTGTGTGTGTGTTTGTGTGTGTGTGTGCTTGCAGTTGGAGGGTATTTTGGAGAAAACCATATTTATGACAATGATTCATAGTTATTGGCCTATGTATGAAGAACATGAACCATTGAAAATTAATTATAAAGTAAAGTTTCCCAGACCCATCCTTATAATATATTTCCATATAATCTTTCAAAAACACCAAGTCATCCAAGCTGAATGATTATATAGGTTGTCTGTCCCTTCTTATACTACCTATGGGGGCAGGCATACAACAGTCATCATGGTAACAATAATAAAAACATGGTTTAGGTTGTGGAACCATCATGGGTTAAAGAAACAACACAGATTATAGATTTCACAAAGGAAGCCAACATAATGTACTGTATCTCCTTGAAATGGCCCACACAGGGTCCAAAGAATCAAACTAGCAATCAGACAAATTAGAAGACCTCCTTTTTAACATAATGGAGCATTATGCAGCTGAAGAGCCACATTCATTTCTTCAGATTTGGTGGAAACCAAACCAATGCTTAAATAGTGACATTTGCACTGAAGAATGTAATGATATGTTGCTCTCTATCTTTGTCCACAGAAATGTTGGTCAGCAGTGTCACCTTCAAGCAATAAGGTTCTAGGTCTGAATGCCAGCTCAGTCAAGGGTTGTCTGTGTCAAGCTTGGATGTTCTCCCCAAGTTTCCATGGCTTTTCTGCTACAGTCCACCCTGGGGTAGGGTGGACTGATAGCTCATGTAGCAGCCCTCTCCCCCAATGTTAAAGGATAAGTGGAAAAGATAATAGATGGATCTCAGGGTTTTGAAATTGCCAAGAGGAAAAGAAGCAATTTCAATAATGTAGTTTTTAGTAAAACTGCATAAGAACTGACTAATCAGAAGTATACCTACTTATTATGCAGCAAAATAACCCTTGTTTTGTGTTATTATGAGTCATGACGATGTGCACAGCTTTTATCCTTGTTGGTAATATTACTCATGATTGAACAAAATCAAATGATGTGTATTTTTGGCAAAATTAAAATGTAAATTTAGATTGAAAGTGTAAATTAAAACATAAAAAGATTTACTATAGCTGTAAAATAAAAACAGTGGTGTAATGTCACACCCACCTGAACGCATTGAAAGTTTCAACATGAATGATTCTAATTAATTATATTGGTTCGCTTTGTGTTGCGTTGTGTTGTGTTGTAAAGGTGAAGCTCAACTCCTGAGATGCAGGGGCAGCTGTACACCAAGCTAACCTTGCCACAAAGTCGGCCATGAAAGACAAATTTCTACAGACGGCTGTGTTGTGGGTCGTACATACAGTATGTGTTCTGTAAGAAGAACATTGAATAGAAATATAGAGTAAGAACCAAGTACAGCACTTAGTAAGTAAATTAAATTACCAGTATTTGGTTAAATTCCAGCAGTGTTTTTTTGGTACCACAGGGATATGAGTAAACATCTGTGATTCCCTCTTGACAACATGGAGAACTAAACTTAATCATAGGTCATAACCATCATAACTATGAACTCCCTTTGGTCTAATTTGGTTTTGGTTTTAAATCTAATTTTTAATGCAGTAAATTAATATACTTAAGAGTGGTCAAAATGCTATGAAAATATTTTTAATTGCAGTAGCAAGTTCTGTTACTACTGGAGGAAAGTGAGAATAACAGTCACTGTGTTTGCTCATCCTTCGTGCACTGTCTGTGAACCAGTCCTTTGTGCTTCTTTGCTGGCTACAGTATACAGGCACAGTCAGAGGCCTCCATGTGAGTGGATGATGGAGGTGTAATGACAATGACAATTATAGCAATTATGTGTTATTGTAGGCCATTATGTATTTTGTAGGTTTGGAGATGTAGGCTTTCTCTGTAATTGCTGGCTTATGAAAGGCATAACAATCATGCGCCAGCCAACCACAGGGGCTACCAAGGGCGACCAGTACCTGGTGCCATGGTAACAAAACATTTATCCATGATGCCGCTCTGTGATGGCGAGGACAAGAGCATTGGCAGCAGGCAAATTAGCCTTAATGGCAAGGAGTGGAGGACGCGAGGGTGCTGGACAGCAGAGGCAGAGCTGGTGGGTTCTGCAGATGTGTGGGTGAGTAGCATGTGTGCGAGTGTATAAGAGAGAGGGTATGAGGACAACCTTTCAGACAGGAGGTGTTTGTGTGTGAGAGGCCGTTGAGCATAGATTCATGTGAGTTATAGTGTAACATCTGATGCCATGCAGGAGAACAATAGTTCTCATTAGTAGTCTTAATAGTTTCATCTAACTAACTGTCCATTTGACGTCTGATAAACATAACCTTTGATTACTGATTCATCATTTAAGTCATTTGTGGTGAAAAAACGTGTTTTCAATCACGTATGAATCTTTTTCCTTTGTTTTTACACACTTACACTATTGTAAATATGTTGCAAATATACTGTCAGTGAAAGGCTGGTACTGAAAAATATAAACATCAAATCACAAACACACATTGTGACCAGAAGATAGTATCAAACAGTATGTGATCAGAAATTGATGAATTTGTGTGTGATTTATGATGTTGCACTTTTTTCATATCCCTGTTTCATAAATCAAAACTGAAACACAAGTCTGATGCTCATGCACTGTTTTTAGGTTGGATATTACTGAATATATAATGTGGGCACCAGCCCACATGAAAAGGTCTTTGTGTCTCATAATTGTAAAGTGACACTATCCTTGGGAGAACTCAAACCTAATGGGCATGTTTGGGTGTTTGTGTCTCTATTTGCATGTCTCTGTGTGTGTGTGTTAGTGTGTGTGTGTGTGTGTGTGTGCGTGCGTGCGTGCGTGCGTGCGTGCGTGCGTGTGTGTGTGTGTGTGTGTCTGTGTATGTGTATGTGTCTCTTTGTAAGGGGTGGGGGGTACAGGGAATTGCAAACCTGCCCAGCATGGTACAAAGCAGGAAGTAGGCCAGAGGGGGATTAAAGGGCTACTGCACCATGTCCTCCCTCTCCCTGCAGCATGTATGACGCTGGGTACTCTGTGTGTGTGTGTGTGTGTGTGTATATATGTGTGTACGACGGAGAAAGCTGGGTCCCTGCTGCTATGCTGCAGCAACTGGCTCCAGTCAAGTACTTTGGTATGACATCATCAGCTTGAGAAAACAATATATTTGTATTTTTGTGTGTTTGTGCATGTGGCCTACGTGGGTGTGTTTTTGGTTTAGCTCAGTGTGGTAACTGTTTGTATAACAAAAGCAACTTCAACATATCTTTCATCAGGCCCAGTGCTGCTGAGACTCCACTGACATTTAAAAGGTAAATGTATTTATTTATGTATTTATATTGTACATTTTCTAGTCTTGATGACAACTCAAACTGCTTTGCAGTACAATATATTTCCATTCACCCATACATTCATACAGTGCATCCATGGTGCATTTACAGTTCCTTAACTATGAGGGGCAAATCAGGGTTCAGTATCTTGCCCAAGGACACTTCTGCATGCAGATGATGAGAACTGGGAATTGGACTGCCAACCTTCTGGTTAGAGGTCCACCCCCCTATACCAGTATTTCTATATGTAAAACTTAATAAAACTTTGCAAATTAAAAAAAGTCTTGTCAACCTTTATCCGTTCTCAGTTTTCTGTCTTTCCTCCAAAATGTTATTTTTACCTGCAATATGTGTTCACATTTTACGTACGTTTATAGTAGAGGTCGTACATGTAGAAATTTCAATTCTAGTATTGAAATGTCCTTTCTGAAGATAGTTTAATTGGGAGTGTCTTGTTTGTATCTGAAGAATAAATTGGAGCATTTTCCACAACGAGGAAGAAATAAGTCCGTTCATCTGAAAACAGCTGACGTGTCACTTGAAGTTTTAATGACGAATAAGATGTAAGTACTGAAAACAGATAAGGTGTGAGCACTGGAGGCAGCTGAAATGTCAGCTAGGATGTGAGCACCGATCCTGGTTGAACTCACTCAGCTGGAGTGTCAGAGCTGACAGCAGCCTAAGCATGTTTAAATTTAATTCACACTGATATTTAAATCTGAACCATTTTTTTTTAATATATTTTGAAATATCTCATGAGGGTAAAAAACATTGTATCTCGATAACAGCTTGACCCAGTAGATGTTTGTGTATTTATCTGCACAGACCCTCCTTTGTCTGTACTTTCTTATTTTCCACTTATTTTGCTGTGTTAAGGAAATTTCCACACCACAAATGTTGTGGGTGTGTAGCCAACAACCAATAGCAGTGTACAGGGTCTTAGGAGGTGGGACGACATCACTGTATATACAGACATACGTATTGACCGCACCTTAGTATCGGGCTGCAGTATAGGTCATAAACCTTACCCCCTTATTTTTTAACAGACGGACCATGAAAATACATGCATTACTTTTTTTTTCAAAGATGATTTCTTTCATTTAAGGTACCAGTGGAGTCTACTTCAAAACTATCCTTTGACATTTGAGAGTCCTCTTCAAATAGTCCCAAGAGACCCTCGTGTGCTGGACGTTGTGTGCTTAGCTTTTTATATCCAGTCTAACTGTTTCAACAGAGCTATCACAGCACAATATGTTTGAAATGAAACAAACAGATAGAAGTTGAAAGCCTCCTTACATTAAACAGAAAGGCTACAGAATTAGAAACACTATTATTCTTTCAAACACACAGGGATTGGCTCAGTATGATACACTTTAGAAGCCATTTGCACTGCAGCCACAGCAGGGAATAATTGCACTGGACCTATAGCTCAGTCCTAAATGACTTGCCCACAAAGAGGTACTGTCTAACTCCTGATGTCTACAGGGTCTTAAGGCCACTTCTATCGCACTGTTCTGGTTTTATGGCACTTAAGGTGTTATATGGTTGAATGCTCATACCACTTCCATTTTTAAGGTCTGATAAACCCACAGAACACAACCAGAACCAGCACCAAACAGCTGACAGGTTAAGTTAGACTCGAATGAAAAGGTATATTTTAAACAGAAAAAGACAATGTTCAGATCGACTACTATAACTTGTATCTAGTGAACTGAGGCAAAACACCAGTGTGAAGATAATTATTCTCAGTAAATTTCTCTTTCTCTACCCAATTTGTAATTTAAAGCCTCTTTGTCCCAGCTTCAAAATCCAGTCTGAAAAGTAACACCTAAAATGTATAATACATTTAAAAGATATACATCAAAACAGCTCCCACTACCCCAGCATCACATTCACTATCACAAACAGTCATCAAAATATCAGGTACTTTACCTCCTTGAGACAGCCCATGAAGTTGTTGCTGACTGGAGAACCGGGCAGGTCAGCAGTGCTTGGGCTTCCACCCACATAAAAGAAGTCATCTGATCCCAGCATGGTGTAGTCCTCCTGGGTGTAACCTGTGGTCGTCAGAATCCCGTCCACTGATATTGTCACCTGACAATGAGGAGTGAACAGTGAGGGTGGAAATAAAAATATTTTTTCCCCATTTGACTGTATTATAGAAATAATCACTCTGAGCTATGCAGATTTTAAATCTCAGACCCTGTGACGTTTTATCTCTGTTATGGATCGAAAATCGTTTTTTTGCAAATTACTCTTGATGGGCATGCAGGGTTAATAAAACAAAACAAAACGTTGACTGGGTAAACTTAGCTTTAGACACTGACAAACATGGATTAATATTAAACTTCATTCCACAAGCCATGTGGTGTTTATCATTCTATGTTAACTTCTTTTGTGTCTGAATATAAGTGAGGGAGAAAAGAAAACAAGAAACACACTGACATGCAGGAAAAAAAAACACAAAAAAGACAAACCATTAAAGGAGGGAGGAGTTAGTGTCACAGCACATAAAACCAAACACAAACATGCAGGAAAGGACACACAGAATGGAATATGTGTCAATATTTCGGCCATAACCGAAAGTGTGACCAGCAGATGTGGAAGGAAGCTCAGCAGTTCATCACCTGAGGAATTGTTGTCATGCTTCTGTATAGTTTATTAGTTCAACACTATATCTACATGACAGCTAAATTTACGGTTTACAGGTTGAGACTTCATAAAATAGGCCATGAGTAGTTTTCTTCAAAGTCAATAAGACTCAATGATTAAATGTTGCTTAAATACCAGTAATAATAACCCTCCAATATTGTATAACACATTCACATTTAGTGTATTCTGCATAAAAACAAAGTAACTTTCAACACTAGACCTATTTATATGTTGACTACTAGCTGAGCTTGGTTTCTTGCTTTGAGCAGGTGGTTGTGATGGTGACTCGCCAAGCGCTTGAGCCATCTTTGTGTTTACAAGACAAGACATTAATGCTCCCCCGGAGCATTAGACCGGACGCAGAAAAGACAAATCAACCTTTGCATTCACCTCTGGAGACAGGAGCAGGAATCAGGTTTGATGCTGAACTCTCAATGTTTCTTCTGCACCAGTAAGTTATTAAAGCTAATGTTGACTATTAGCGGGAAAAAATGCTGATAGCTACTTGTGATGAGTATCTGTGCTCTGGCCCAAATTGAGAGGAAATAAAAGTATCCCTTAACTTCACTACAAATATTTTAACTTTTCAGATGTCATTTTATTCATGGATTCAAATAACAATTACTTTTGTTTTATTTAGATGGTAGATTAAGTACTACTGTGTACCACTGCAAGATAGAGAAAAACAAACTGACGTCTGGCCTCAGCTAAAGGTTGAGGCGACTTTACCTGCTGCTAAGCTTACTACTGAGGTTTAGTGAAACCAGATACTGTGACCCATTCTGACTCATGCTTCAGCATTAATAACAAAACATGAGCAGGTACTCTGTCGTTTTTCATCACTATCCACTGCTTATTGAGTGACAGTTTTCATCAACAGGAACATTTGCTTTGAAAGATAAATCTGTGATCTTAAAGTTATACTTTGTTAACATCCGCTTTCATATTCTCCTAGTATGTTGAACCCATTTATATGCCAGCCAAAATGCTTAAAGCGGTATTTAATCAGTTTTCTCTACCAGTATTGGTTGACACATATTTTCACTAGTCAGGAGCATGAATGAAGATGAAAGTCAAGTGTGAGGAGGATTTGGTCCATGCACTTGTATTGTACAGTTCCATTGATTGTTTCTCTCTTTTGGTACTTCTGACCACTTAGACAATATCACCCAAAAAACCTTTACCAGCAGAATCTGGAATGAAACAAATTCCGTAAAACGCTCGAGGGTAAAACCCAAGCAAACACCTAGAAGAAAAAGTGATGGGTGACCGAAAAAAGGAAATTATGAAAAATATGAAGGTACAAAAACAATGTGAGTGGATGAACCAGGAAAAGGAAGGAGGGACAAGGAAAGGACAGTTACCATGAAAACACATGAGAGAATAATTTCTTGATGTAGAGATGTCTATAAAGCAAAGGAAAAAGAACACAGCAAACCAAAAGATGACAATAAGAATGATATCTACCATACAGTGGAGTTTGTTTACCATAGCGTATCCAATGCCTGTTTGCTTTGCAGAAACGTGGGGTAGGCAAGTGTGTTAATACATTAAAACAAATCATATGAAAATGTATGATGAAAAATGAGAGTTATGCAAGTTAGTACAAAAATGGTTCATTTCACCAAGTGCATTAAAGCAGAACTGTATCAGAACAGACTTAAACAGAAGTGAGAGTGAAAAGACTTGAAAAGAAATCAGGGCCTTGTTTCCCAAAAGGTAAAGATGTGTCTAAACTGTCATCTTACATTTGTGGTGTCTTTCTGAAAAGCATTTGGTAGAACAGTTCCAAGCCAATCGAGCCATGTTTAATGGATTTGTGTAAAATAAATCAACAAATCTATAGTCAGGGGGCATTCTATATTTTATCGTATAGTAAATACATTCAAAAGCGTCCTAATAAAAAATGAATGTATACTACTAACAATTTGTTTTTGTTTATCCGAAGTCAGATATATCCTTTTTATTGGATATATACTTTGACTGTTAAACAGGCTGAGTTCAATATTCTTCAGATTGTGATACAGCTGATTGTCGTTAATATCCTGAAAGCTGATGTACTGGAAACAACAATTTAAGTGTAATATGCTTAAAGCAAAATCAAACATTTAATTTGAGAGGACTCAAGGTGTCTTGTTCATTTTTAATACCAAATCAATAGGCATTTGGTTGGCTAGGAAACTATTTTTTAAAGCTTCTCTCAGAAGCCATCATTAATCAAGACTTTCCCTGAAAAAGAGCGGAATCCAAAAGTCAAAAGTCGCTACATGTTAATGGAAATTCTAAAATATGTTGACATTAATTGTGAAAAGGCTCATATAAAAATTCACAAACATTTATGTTTTCTAGCTATATATATAGCAATTCTGTAAACTATTTGAAACGATTGGTTCATACTCATCCAGTGAAACCCCCTAATGGCCGTGTGTTTGACTGTGGATTACTCAAACGTATCCACAGCTGAGGAGAGGGCACCTTTATGAGTCACAGACCGACCGTGGTGAGAAGGTGGCGTTTTGTTGTCGTTAAATGAGCCCTGATCGTGCCCAGACAAGGTGAGTGAATTAGACGATTAGAAGCTGGCAAAGTGCTGCAGTGCTGATGAGGGGGGTGTGGTCCAGGCCGAAAACCGATGCATTGACATCTGTTCAGCTCAAAAACACACACACCCCTTTTTATTATAACAATGTTCCAAGTATGATTAAGTAATGAAATATGTATTTTTTTAAATAATATCAACTTAAATAAGTTAATTGTTGTAGTAAAATCTTATTCAGGTTAACAGCATTGTTTGGTTTGGTCTGGTTTATTTCAGGATCCCCATTAGAAGAACATGGGTATGCCTCCAATAGCATTGTAGTCATGTTTTCACAGTCAGTAGATAAGTTTGAGTAAAGACTAAAATGCTCACCAATTTTAGAAAGTTCTTTTTGAAACAATATACTATATGTGAGCTGTTTTACATCTTGGTTAAGAATGAATTAAAGTGGGGCTGGCTCAGTGTCCACCTAAAGTTGGAAGATTGACAAGAGGCAGTAAGTAATCCACTATTCCTTTCTAGAATTTGATCTCACTGAAATTAGGACCATATTAGAGCTGGATTCAGCTATCTATCATGCAAACCGACAGTCCCTACTGCTCGACTGCTTCACATTAAAAGCACTCACCTAGCAATGCATAGGGTGGCTTGTATTGTGAAACAGTCACATATGTCATTCTGCGGACCACAATCATGATTTGTCAGTAAATCAGTTTCAAATATCGCTGGGAGCACAGGCCTTATGGAAGACGCAGGGTACACTCAGTGAGCTGTTAGATGAAGAAGCGCAGGCAACAAAGCTGTTAGCCTCCAACTTCTCAGCAGCTCATCCTCCTTTTCCTGTGCTCTGTCAAGTGAAAAAAACCTTCAAAAATGTATTTTTTCAAACAAGGAGGGTTTACTTGGATACACTGTGAACCGATACACCAGTCGGTCCTCCGTTGTATTCCCTGACAAATTAGTTGGGACTCTGTCGGAGTCTATTTACATATTAAGGCATACAGCCTGGAAAGTTTTATTAATGATCGGTTTTGGATAATCAGTCTTGGGTGACTACATCATATCTCCCTGATCACCCCACAGATAGATAATAGGAAAGAAATAAGGAGGGACGAAGAGAGAATGGAAGGTATTGAGGCCGGAAACTGTGCTCTAAAACTATGAAATATGAATTGGATGTATGGATGTATGGATGAAGAGGTGAGATTGGTGGAAGGAAAGATGGATTAATGGATTGATTGATCGATTGATGGGTTGTGTGGTATGTAGGTAAGTAGGTAGTTTGGTAGGTCGGTAGATAGATAGAACTCAAAAGCTAACTACTCTCATCATTAATAAGATGTCTTTTAAGGAAGCTTCAAAACTAATTGAGCCATACACATTTTCAAATTATGCACCAACTCTGGACCTTACCTGTCTGAGGTTGCGGGTGACTTTGACATCATGCCACGAGTTGTCATTGAACTTCCCATGGACGGGCTCCACGATGGCCTCAAAGGCTCCAGAGCCGAGGTTGATAACAAGGGAGACCGCGCCGTCCTTCAGAGCCAGGTTGACGTAGTCAGCTGACTTGCCGGTGTGAAGGATAAGGCCATTGCGCTGCCACGTCTTGAAGGAAAGAGTGATCTCATCGCTGCTGCTCTGGATGGGGTTCTGGGAGAGATCGTAGCAGAAGTACTCTGAGCCACGGAAAGTGGCCACATTCTCTTCCCTTGCTGTGGTGAGAAGAAAAAAGAGTGAAAGGTTGAGAATAGTATATTTTCAGTCCCCAGATGCAGGTTTGCAACGTACAGCCAGCGTTGGAAACTGTTCAACAATATTCATTCGTAGAGTGATAAAAAAGAGCTTTTTCAAGACTATTTTCAAACTTGTCCTCAGCATCGTGGATTTATTAAAATGCAGAAACCAAATCTCTTTTTTAATTCATCTGGACCTGTTGCAGGTCCAGATGAATTAAATCCTGTCACAGCAAGTCTCAAAAAAAGTCTCAAATCTTTAAGGAAAGGTCAAAGTCAAGTTACAAGCCTTTTAAAACTAAGAATGTTTGGCAATATATATTTATTCATTTCCGTATATAGGCATAATAATTAAATAATAAATAGCATAATATTAAAAATGTGTTTTCATTTTTATTGTTCTTGAATTGTATTAAATAATCATAGTCTATTGAAACAATTATAGCACCAAAAACATTGATCAGGTGGTGCTATGTTCCATGTATTCACTACCATCACCCCTCCATTTCCATTCACAGGAGGGACCAAACATTACTTCTTGTAGGTTGTTCCCTTGTTCCATTTATGTGATGGACTGCTGACCTCTCCACCCCATCCTTTCTATGTGGGAGAGTCTCCAGCAGCTCATCAAGCATCAATAGGATAATTGGTATACATAAAGCACATGTGTCCGGACAGCATGATCCGATCACAAGTGGACAGCTCTGAGTTTAACTGTTTACACATGTGGCACTCAAGTGCATCTCTAAAATATAGAAAATCAATATGCTGCAGTCAGTTTCAACATATATCACTGAGTGCAAACCTGAGAAAAGTAAAACACTTAAAGTTCATTAAGAACATCAGTTGAGAAGGGACATTTGCATCTACACTGCTAAAAGAATGGGGCCACATGTGCCTAAAACCACCTCCTAGTGTGGTCTAAGTTATTAATGTGGGATACTGTAACAACAAGACAAAAATTTAATTACACAAAAATTATTATATTAAAAGGACCTTGTAGAAATGAGAAATATTTCTGATTAAAACTCATTTTTTTGTTATGACAGCAATAACCCTGTATAGTGTAATTTCTTTTTCTAAATTTGAAGCTATTGTGTAAATAATAAATTAGGTTTGTAAGGTTAAGTCTGACCAATAACCATTATAACCTTTAATATGTACTTTTAGGCAACTAAAAATGAGCAACAATTAAATAATAATCACTGTATAATTAAAATCCATCCTGACTGACTAATAGACAGAGTCACCTAGTCCAGAAAAAAATAACCTTCAGTAATGCTAAACGCGGGCCAGAGAGGGATGCAGACAATGGGACAAGTACAGGGAGACTGCAGATACCTATCATCTGACAACATCAAAGGCCTAACCTTCCCCCTAAAATTGGCATTTCCTGTCAAACAGATTGCTTGCGACACAGTTGTTATGCCTGTGATCAGACAGAGAGAAGCAAAGATGGGAGGGAAGCCACATTGAAAAGCCAGCGTTGTGTGTACTGACTGTATTTGTGGCAGAAGAAAGAAAGTGGAAAACACTGAAAGAGATCGTAAAGGGCACCGGAGAGCTGAGAGATAACGAAGAAAAATGGTCCAGTCAGGAGTCGTTATCTGTGAGATCATCTTCAATTAGCTCGCAGTCGTTTAAGCAAAAAATACTGGATTGTGGGCCCCGGCCGCGGCACTAGCACAATCTAGCAGCCGCCAAGACACTGTGAGGATCTGCTTGAGCTCTGCAACTAAACAGCGACTGAAAAAAGGAGGAAAACACTGTGAAACTAAATACAAAATGGCCACAGCTTTCATCTCCTTAACACAGACACCTCAGGCCCTGCTTCCACAGAGAAGACTCATCTACACACAATGCTCTGGCACAATGTGGTGAGAGAGAGCAGTGCAGGCTTCACTGAGTCATTTGAACGTCTCTGAAAGTTAGAGTTGAACATGAATCCATGATTATTTCTGTAAGACCTAATTAGAGACAGAGCGCTTACCTGCAATGCACCTTTCAGTGTATTACTCACATTGATTGCATATAAGCAAAATAAAATAAAAGTGTGACCTTTGTGGTGGAAATATTTAATCAGAATCAGAAATAGGTTAGGTGGCCATGGTCATGGAGGTTTAAAGCTGCTGCCAACATTAATCCAAAAATTCTGGTAAAACTACTAAAACCTTCCCAATTTGGGATTTACCTTGATAACAGTTGTATATAAAATGTATATTTCATTCATAAGCCATAAAGTGTTATTATGTAAATAGCTTAAAAGCCTTGAGCCTCTGAGTGGCATTAGTTGGGTAACAGCCTGTCCATCAGTTGTGGAGGTAAGCTACTGGTGGAGAAAGGCATGGTACATCGGCCTTGTATGTTGATACAGAAGTTTTGTCCTATTCTCATCAAATCCATCAACCAATAAAGCTCTCCCCAACTAGCGACAAAATTGTCCTTCTACAGCATTCAATGATTGGAGGTCTTACCATGCTGGTCATTTCACATTCAGTTCAGAAATCGGGCTATTACCGTGGCCACAGTGTTGTGTTTGTCACATGGTATAGCAAAGAAGATTTTTTGTGAGCTTGAATCAATATCTAGTGCTAAGCGGGAATGTTTTCAATCGCTAAAAAACTACATGTTGTCTAAAACTATAGATTTGCTAGCAAGAGTAGGAGCTGGGAATTTTTCCAACAGGCAACTAACACCCAACCTATTATTTAACTTTATGTTGCCATTCTTTGGTTCCAGATGGGGTGATGCAAATGGCCAGACGGGGTACTTAAATATAGTAATTTAAAACCATTGACACACATTTGTGATTGTGATTGTGGCATATATGAAAGTGTTGCGTTCACAGATGGGGTGTAGCAACAGGAATAAATCTGGCTCTTTGGAGAGCAGACATAATACATTGTAGGGTCATATTGAGAATTCACATCTACTGCATCAGTATACAATATAAATATATATATATATATATGCTGCAGAAAAGGAAATACATGTTTCTCCTATCCGATTTAAGTTTTCCAGTTTCCTCTCATCTACCTTTTGGTCTGGCAAAGTCAAACTGCATTTCATCTCCAACATCGCTCCCCAAAGGTGAGAGCGCATCCCTGCATCTCTCTCCATCTACAACCCACTGCGAGGGGGAGAACAGCTTTATCTGAGTACAAGAGGAACCATGCTAGTTTATCCCTGAGGACTTGTACCTGCAGGGCTGGAATAAGAACAGTGGCCTGCTTCATATTGCAGACATGCAAAAAAAAACAAAAAAAGAAGATCAGTGGCACAAAAAACTGATCAATATTGTCATGTTACAAAAATGCCTTTGTTAAGATCTGTAAACTGCTAGATCTTAGTATACCATATGTGCACAATACTTGTGTTTTCTGGTAACTGGTGAGATATGAGAAATGTATTAGCCCGAGGTAGTGATAGCCATCTTGCTGCAATATAAAATACTAATGAACTGAGAACGCACAGAGCTTCCTTCGCACCGAAATGAGGGTGACGTGAGGAAATTGTTATCAGCTCGTAATGGTTTTAATGGCATCCGTACGCCGTTCCATTCGGAGGCTTCATTTGATGGATGAGCTTGTATGAGTCCTGCAAGGGGTCATCCATAAAAATGTCAGAGGGAGGGTTTGCAGAAGGAAAAAATATGGCCACAGTAAAATTCCCTCATATGTAGGAAGGATGCTCTGGTTGGCAAAGAACTGAATTCAAGTCTGTTTTGGTGTATGGGTTACTTTTCAGCAGCATCTGCTATAAATGATCACGTAATGTTTGCTCCCCACTTTGCAATTGTTATTTATATTTTATTTTATCTTAATATTTCCATAGAGTCTTTTCATGGTGTCCTGTCAGTAACTAATGACACTTTATTGGCAGATCTGTGAGTTCAGGGCCATTTGAAATACTAAATCTAAATGAGCTCAGCTATTAGCATGAAGTCAGAGCCACATGTGTTTGGACCCTGACCACTTTAAGTAACTGTTAAGTGTATGGCTGAGATAAATAACTGAAAAGCACTGATAAATGAATAATGTGGCTTGTTTTCTGTGAATCATTAATGTTACAACTTGTCTCAGTGGCACCGGGGTAATGAATATGAATCAAATATGTCTCTATTTCATAATCGAGTAATATCATGATTTATGATGTCTGTGTGTGTTTTCCTGCATATTTCTGCATGACTGGCTGTGACAAATCAGTGTGTGGAGAGGCCATTTTATATCTCTAATGTTGTAGATTAGTGAAGCCCTGTTCACAGTGCGACAGTCGGGTGAATACAAGTTTTAGAAAGAAGAATGGAGCAGCTAAGAATCCAAAAAATGTATTACTTTGGACATGGAGAAATGACATTCTGGGTACAAAATTATCATAGTCTGTGGTTAGTGAACCTAAAATTAAATTACTCTCATGACCGACAATGATTGAATTAAGCTTAATAACATTCATGTGAGTATTGAGGTTACATTATGTTATGTTCATTTTATAAAATCTAATTATATATATAAATATACATATACATATATATATTTAACTATATATAAACTACTGCTAATGATGCTTATCTATCTATTATCTATTTTCTATCTCCAGTCACTCTGAGGGTCGTGGAGGGAGCTGGAGCCAATCCCAGCTGATATTGGATACCCTGGACAGATAGCAGCATAGCACAGGGCCAACATATAGAGAGAAGTCCCCCATTAAACCCGAACTGTATGTTTTGAGACTAAAGGAGGAAGCAAGCGTACCGGAAGAAAACCCAACCAAACACAGGGAGAACAAACTCCACACAGAAAGACCCCACAATACTGCAATTCAAAATGATGATGAGATATATATTTAATATTGGTAATCCTGCTAATTTACTAACAAACGCAGATGAAAACATAACCTCCTTGGCGGGGGTTATAACAAGGCTTTAAGATTTTTTAAAAACTTAAATAACATAAAGCTCAATGCCACAGTGTGAACACAACTTAAGTATTTCTTCAAACAGATAAGGATTCCATCTAGATGTCAAGATATCCCAATCATTAATGAATAATGATCTGAAAATCATTACCAAGGATTTAACTATCAGGCCTGAGACTGTGATTTCATCAATAATCCATCACGGCAAAACCAGTTTTATCTGAAAAACACCTCCATCCAATAATGTGCACAGATTAGTTAGACTCATCAAGCCCCACATGCTAAACAGAGAGTTATAACCATCATACACACTGTAGATGCACAGACGATGAGCCAATTGGGCATTTTTATTTGGACATTTGGCTTTGACAAGGTTTTTCTACACATCAGCCACGGCCAGAGTCTTATTAATGTTGGGCTATGACAACATTTTCCTCTAGACATTAGTGAAAGATAGAATACCCACTCTCTTTCTATTTAAAGTTGTCACCTTACAATGAGCTTAGAAGCCCAGGTGTGTGTTGTCACATATCACTGCTGCAGGCTAACTTTTAAATTAGTCACAATCTGTATCTGTCTATGTCACAAACGTACGTATTTCCAACACTTATCAACATTAATCCCTTTCAAAGTAAAAGCGTTTCACTTTCTGAATCCATTGCATTAGCCAACCTGGTTGTGAGTGGTCAGTGAGCCTAGACCCACAACATGCCAAAGCACGCTGACATGCAGTTTCATGGACAGTCTACAAGCCTCACACTGATCAGCACTGAACTGTTTATCTCCTATTTCTCCAAACATACTCTTCATGACACATGTTTAGTCCTTAAAACTTATTTTGCAAGCATTTCCCAGTTAAGTATAATTATATAAATTACAATTACTATTATTATGTCACTAGTAACCGTCACCAGGTGGCATGTGTACCATCCTGAAACTTGAGAAGATAAATCAGATTTGTTTTCAGACTTGAGAGAGAGCTGTACGTGCATATGACTCTTGTTTAGTCCGCCCCTTTGCCTGGTCTTTTTCTGCTGAGGTATTTTCAATGACCAGTTCATGTTTGGACCCACTGGCTGACTGATCAATCAACACTGCCCATTCTAAAGCTACCATATATTCGATTTATAACTGCACCTCTTTCTCTCCAACTCTTTCCTAAAATGGCGTCCAGTGGACGTGGATCTGAAAATGTTGGCTTGGTGTTTCACTATGAAAAAGTAAAACCTATACTTTCCATAAGAATTACCTATGTGAACTTAGTGCCTCACACAATATCTTTGTGATTATACATATTAAATGCCAGTTTATCCAAACAGACAGCAGAGTGTTTCTCATCAATCTGTTTCTAATGATGACTTTGCTAGACGTCGTTGTGATCGTAATATTTTATCACTGCAGTGAAGCAGGGTTTGGATTGACAGCAAACGTGTTTATGGGCTGTGATTAAATTCCTGTTTCACATAGTTCAATCGTCTGACAAGAAAAATAGAAAAAATATAAGAGCAATTAAAATTGAATTTGGCTTCATTAGAACATAGGTCAACAGAGGGCAGGAGGACACTGTACTGAGCTGTAACAGGCTGGAATAACTATTTGTGTGTGTGTGTGTGTGTGTCGCGCATGTGTCACAACAAAGTTTAGAACTCATAATTTGTTTGATTTATAATTTTGTGATCATTTGTTTTAAAGGTTGATATAAATGATCTGACAGCTAAGTTTTTCATGAATCTGTTTTTGTGTTGATTTTGTTTGACAACATAGGGAACAAATACTGAATGTGCAGTTTATATATTTATTTATGGTTTATTTTTGATATGGACTGATACTACATAGCTCTCTCTGTGAACTACTAATGTTTCTGGCAGATGCTAATTTGCAACACATGTCCCTAGAAGGGCTGAAAAGATTAGAGTAAACAGAGAGATAAATGATAGAGAGAGATAAAAGAAGGTAATAAAAAGGTGACAATATACAATAAAGAACACATACAAACATTACATATTCAACATGGTTAGAAGTTTGCTGCTGAATTAGCCAGGATTTGGTGGCTAATTGAAAAAGAGTGGCATAAAGATAAAATAATTGATAATTTTTTTTTCTCTATCTCCCTCCCCTGTCTCTGTAATTTTAAAAGTGCATTAGATTTGAAGTTATCAGGACTTTGCTCATTTCACTTCAGACATTACTTTCCCAGAAGCAGCATGGGTCATTTGTTCAAGCAGGGGAGGACCTGAGTCTCTCCAAGTGTTGTCCATTATCTCTCCATCTTTCCTTGTCTGAGCCACTCACCCCTCATTAGACAGTTTGCTTCTCACTGAGCTTGACCGCTCAAGACACCTCTTTATCTCCACCCACTCCTCTTATACATTAGCAAAGGAAAATTAAGAAAACACAACTATATCTTTCATCACCATATGTTAGGAAATATGTGGATGGCATATTCCGAATCATCTTTACTGTGGACCACAGTTCTTTTTAATTTGTATTAAGAAAACGTTCTCATAAAAAGGCTTGGATCTGAATAAATATTAATTAAAAAAAAAGGTCACATTATGGTTCACTGTACAGACCACTGCCAACATTAAGCTCCACTCCAACATTTCACAGCATCTTGACAGGATCATTGATTGATTGTATTTATCTATTTATCTATGCAGTCAGCAGGAATTCAATAAGCTTCATTTGAATAATGTACAGGGTATAAATATGTTTCAATAAACTAACATGGGTGTTTACAGCAAATAGTTTAGGCCATTATTTCACAGTTTTTTTTTCTCTTCCAAATCAATTTGACAAACCTGGGCACTGTTTTTTTTTATTTACTACCTCTCTGACTCCACATTTTTTATGTGTTATGATGTAACCATGTTCTCAGATCACTGCTATCTTCATGATTTGCATGATGTTACAATACAAGATGAGAATAATGGTAAGGCTACCAAAACTGGAGCCAAGGTCCATTAAACCAAGTTCAAACTTTGAAAGTATGTGTATCGCTGTTCAGGTCAAACTACATACTACAACTTGCTGTCTTGTGAGAGGGAGTCCGCAAATTGTTGTTGTTGAATATACATTTTAATTAATATGCACTGTTCCATTAAAATAAACACATTTGAAATTATCCCCAAAGTCCTCAATTTGGCAAGCTACAAATGTTTAAGAAGCATGAAGGTGCCTACAATGGCCTTTACAATCTTCTCATACTCTCGAAATTGTAATATAAATGTAAACCACTGAAAATGCTCTCTATAATACGATTCTTGGTTTCTCCCTCCTAGGGTGGATACTGTGGGGGTGGGGGCAAAGTAAAACAGCATGTATGCCCTTGGCTGCACATCACCAGCTATCCAATAGAGGTGTTCGCCCACACCATCAGAGGAGAGGGGGCTCAAGTATAAGAGGTGGACACAGAAGAAAAGGCACAAAATGGCTGCTTTGTCCAATCATTTGTGGCTCACTTTGGTTGCATAAACACACATGAGGAAGAGTTTTACGTTGAAATTAAATGAGCTTTCAATTCCAGGTTAATGTCTCTACCTAAAGAACCACACTGTGTTTCTGAAATACTGTACATAAAACACAAAAAAGCAGTACAACTCAGGCTGGGAAAACAGCTGGAGTATTGTCACTGGACTCTGGCACTGTATCTTTAAACAGAATCTGTAGGTGGGGGACTAAATATTAGGGCCAGAAGCCTTCTGGTTTCTATATTTAGTAGTTTTATAGTTTGAACATTCATTTTTGAGCATATACAATGATACTGTTTTAGAGTGGAATAACCATTACACATCTTGATAACTGTGTGACATGTTTGCTATATTTTTCTTCTCCTCAAGATGATATCAGATGAAAAATCAATAATGGATTAGTCCATCTTTCAGTCCTTTCTCACAACAATGTTGTCTGTGGGGTTCAGCTCCATACCCCTTGGTTCCTATGCTGTATAGCTTCCTGCTCTCTGTAGTTTTTACCAGTAATAACTCAAACAGGAAGAAATCCAGGAAGGAGAAAGCGCTCCCAGAATCTAACTCTCTCTACTCAGATACAAATTATTAGAGTTACGCCATCAAACCCTCAGAAGCCGTCTGAGTTTGTGCCAAGCAGCTGCCCTGTTGAGGCATTTTCATAGCCAGGTAATACAATTTTGCCAGATCTTTTTTATCTCTGGGCATTGGAAGCATTTTGTTCATTTACACATCTTTTCAATTATAGTTTCAAGACTACAGTGAAGGAGAAGGTAAGGGTAAAGGAGCATAACACTAATATGGATAGCCTAAAAAACCCTCTAAGTATCAGCAGTGATGTTGTACATATACTCAATTTGACCTCTATTTAACTGCTATGTGATGACCCCTGCCCATCTTCCTGTCATCCTAGAGGGCGGTGTGGCCTAAGGGGGAAAGTGGGCGTTCTCCAACAAGAAGGTTGCCGGTTCAAATCCCACTCTTTCCCATCTGCATGCCGAAGTGTCCTTGGCAAGATACTGAACCCCAAAATGGCCCCTTATAAATGTTGAGTGTACTAAAAATGTAAGTCGC
The DNA here is from genome assembly GCA_038501795.1 of Pseudopleuronectes americanus. Lineage (NCBI taxonomy): Eukaryota > Metazoa > Chordata > Actinopteri > Pleuronectiformes > Pleuronectidae > Pseudopleuronectes > Pseudopleuronectes americanus. Next base: position 1,568,098 of record CM076726.1, on the reverse strand, counting down.
TTTGGACAAAAGCATCTGCTAAAAGAAAGAAACAGGATAACATTACATTACATGTCATCCTGTTTCTTTCTGCATTTCAGGTGTCCAATGGATTTTGCAGGGATGATCTGAACCAACTGGTAAACACCATGGGCCTGTGTGCTGTTGGTATAAGACTTTGTAGACAGTCTCTCTGTACCACGGTTCCGTAAGGAGGTGTATATGCGGCTTAAGTTCGATCAATAAATCAATCAAACTTTATTTGTACAGCCCATATTTACAAATCACAATTTTTCTCTCAGGGCTTTAACAAGATGTGACATCCTCTGCCCTTAACTCTCAACAAGAATCAGGAAAAACTACAGAAAACAACAACTTTTTAACAGGTTTAAAGACAGCAGAAACCATAGAGAGAGCCACATGTGAGGGATGCCTCTTCCAGGACGGACAGAAGTGCAATAGATGCAACATGTAATGGAGAACATCAGAAAGACAACAGTCCCTCTCGTGTGTCAGAACAATGTTTTTTATGTGTTTTAAATGTGAATTGTGTATGTTTAGACCTGTCTATCTTTCTATATTTACTTTATTTATTTTTGACTCACTGCATTTATGCCATTTAACAAATTTTGTCGTGACTTTAAATATTTTTGTTTGATTGATACATTTTCTTTTAAATGCTGAAAATGTGAAATACGCAAAAGAGTTGTAGTTTGGTGACTCTCTGTCTGGGGCATCTGAGTTAGATATGAAAGTCCCTGAGCATAGACATTATAATGTACTGTTAGTTGGCCCTTTATCTATAGCCTGACCTTGGGTACTGAGAGAAGGAAGTATATGTTGAACTAAACAGGCCCCACTCCCCAAATGCTGTGCAGAAGATATATACACTGTATACATAGTGTCATATATTTGTGTGGATGGTCAAAAATTCCTCAATACTTAAAAGTCAACTTGAAGAATAAACCTGTTTGAAGAAAGCTTGTTACATTGTTTTCTCCATCCATTTATGTGTATCATTCCACAAAAGCATGGGATTACATTTTTCAAGTTTATCTCAATACAATATTCACATGTCACAAGTAGAAAATATGCCCTCATACCAAGACCCCAATGTAAGAGCCTGTTTTGTGTGAGAACACAATCAAAAGTTCAGCTGAAGATGACATTGGACAAAATTAGACAAATCAATAGAGTATCTCCCAAAGCCAGATTTACGAAGGCAATATAAAGAATGACCCGTAGGTCGTCTGTGCCACCAGCTTAGAATACAGCCCATAATTTTTCCTTTTTTTAATCTTTTTTTAACAACAAATTCCTTGCAGACAGGAGGTCACGGTGGATTGATGGGTTGGACTCAAGAGACTGTTCTCTATTCAAATCTGTAGCCATCATTGTTTCTTCTTTCCATGACCCTTTCAGAACCTTTAACGCTTGATGGTGGGCGTGTCTGATACTTGTTAAGACCTATGAGATTAATTGTGATTTGTGAATATGGGCTGTATAGAGACTGATGGACAACTTGAAAATATAATATAATATAATGACACAGTGGGTGCTGGAGTCGAGGCACAACTGCATTGGGTAATGTTGGTGTAGATAAAATGTAGTCTAAATTCTGCACTCACAAACATACACACACACACACAAACACATGCAGAGGCAGGGACACACAAACGAGGAAGTCATTACACACCCCAGTGAGTGCATTATGATCTCACACCTGCTAAATGATAGCTTCTGGTGCTCAGATGGCAACAAAGAAACGGAGCCACCAAGCAGGAGATGAAGAAGATTTCTGCAGGCGCCAAATTAAACCTGGGATGTCAACATATAGACATTGGTGCCTCATGTGCATATGCGTGGACGAACACACACACACACACACACACACAAACGCTCACACACACACGCATTTAAACACTGGAGCATTACTTTGATTATGGTGTAAAACTTGAAAATCGCTTCATTTCTTTTTTACAACAGCTCATTGTGACATCAGTCTGATTATTATTATATTTTTGTGTGTGTGTGTGAGTGCCATCACCTTGAGCCATGCTAAAATGGTTGGTTCTGCACACTTGGGTGCCCTGGGCCAGGCCTCCGCCAGCACCAGCCGATTCATCAGAACATTTTATGCCTTTTTTAAATGAAACTTTTACTATTATTCAATTTCTGTTCTGTGTCGTGTCATCAACATCATTTGTCAGTTAGTATTGGTCTTTACAAAAACCCTGCTCCATTTTTATGTCACAAACTGAGCTGCAGGCATCATCACTGACCTGATTTTATTATCCGTTATTTATTTCAACTGTATAATATTTTCCTTTACGACACACAATGCACACTTTGGGCTTGCATTGGAAGTGATAGAGCAATCGAGATGTTTTGCACCTGACTAGCTCACATTAAAAGAAAACATTGTGCTGGTTTCCTATAATATATTGTAAAATGTCCGATAAAGCCCACAAAGAGAGGATGCCAGTGCAAATCTGTGGCAGGAGCGGTGGGTGTATTGGAAGTTGCGGGTGTATCTTAAGGCCTTGATACTGTGGCTCCTCTCCATGATCACTGCTGTGCAGAACTCTCTCTAAACTACACTGGCCCTCCAAATTAATCCAATCTAGAATGATTTTCTGCATGGCATGGGGGATGAAGAGTTCAAGAGAAGACTTGATGTCTTGCACGTGAAGAACTGCCATCCGTGTTGGACCTGGGTACATCTTATCACATTGGCAGCAATACGGGTGGCTTGTTCCTTAGACAAAAAGAACATTCAATTTAAAAAAAAATGGACATCCATATTTTTCCTCTGGCTGGCTGTTTTGCCTGTGGATGGCTGCTAACAGACTGGTTCTGTGGCTGGCTGCTTTCTTTTGGAGCTGACTGATGTCAATCTCATCCTCTTCCTCAAGCTCACTGTCAGACTCTGAATTGACAAAAATGGGATCCTCATAATCTGACAACTCTTCCTCTTCATCACCTTCCAAAGCTTCTCTCTCTTCAAAAATAATTTCTAAGGCCCTCTAAGCAGAGAATATTTCCGCTTGATCGATTGTGATAAGGAGCCACACAGGTAAAGCTATTTAATAGTTGTATCCTGCCCCCTGCTGGGATAGTGAGTGTGAGAAAACATAGAAGGTAGGAACCTTCTATGTTTTCTCACACTCACTAGACAGAGGGTAAAATGTGCAGGAATGTGCAGAGCAGAGAGGTGTAGGTGCATAAAATGTAACAATGTCCCAACCTTGCACGGGATTAGCAACCGCAAAATACATGCATGCATGCACGCAAAACACACACACACACACACACGTAAACACACTAACAGCAGGCCCAGGATAGAATTAAAAACTACAATTCCACACTTGTATTACTGACCCTGGATCCATTGGACCTGAACACCACATATGTACTAGAAATGTATGTGAGGTGGACAGTGTGGGGTCATTTAAAATGTGTTCTATCTTATGTTCTTCCGAGAAAATGACCCAAGGCCAATGAGTCTGAGTTGGAAATAATTATTAATAGCATCATTGTTCCTTGAGCCAATGGGTCTAACAGACATGAAAACCACACAAGGCTTAGCTCCAATCTTTGTAGTTATTCTACTGCCCTGCATCCACCCACTGTACTTTCAGTGTTTTGAGTTATTGTGAATTCTTGACAGCTGCCATTCAGTTAGCACACATCTGGACTTATTGACCTCTAGACAACACCAGCATCTGTAGAGTGTTACCTCTACAGACTAACATATGTTATCCTGGTGTATATTTCGCCTGGATCATAACTAGCCTGGTCTCACACATTATGTGATTCTCATGCAGCATGGTGAGTAAATGGACACACCAACAGTATGACGCTCCTCATATCAGCCACAACATCTGCTTTACTAACCTCTGCTGCTCTGTGGATTTACTCCACAACTGAGATTCTCCTTAACAGAGAAGTTTTGTCACTCATCATTTGATCCAAATACCAAATAAAACAAAAGCTCTTTGGAAGACTGAAAAAAACTCTAGAAGCACCTCCTGTCACTCTCATCGCTACCACCCTAAAAAACATAACTAACTCTTACTGTGCACATGTGCACTTAAGTTGTTATTTTCAGGTCTCCTGCTGAACTGAAGTTCTATGTTGTCCCTCAGATCAAAATGTCTGAATAAATGTAAATGACCAAGATGATTGGCTGCAGATGGTATGCTCACAATTTGGAGTCAACAGTAGGAATCCATGCAGCCAACCTGCCTTGGGACACCAGCCCAGAATGCTGCTGTTGTTCATGGTGATGATAGAACAGGAGATTGTCAGCATGAATGTGCAGCTGAAAAATTCGCAGAAATTATGTGAAGCAGTTATGTCAAGATTAGAAAAAGTGCTACATAATTCCAAACCAATAACTGGTAACAAATGACAATTTGTGTCACTCACTTTGGTGGGTGTGTGTTACTGTTTTAGCCCATTGCTGATGATGCTCTTAAAGTAGGAAAATCTCAAATGTTCCCATTGTTACGAGGGGCTGGTGGGGGGCTCTACGCTTCAAGCAGGCCACACCTAAATTAGTACTGTACATGATTTAGGAAGATTTTTGTTGGTAAGGACCATGTTCCTCCATCATGATTCAACATTATATCTCATCCATTTCACAGCATCTGTATAGAAGATAAATGGGGAGAGGGATATGAAGGAATGAAAAAAAATTAAGCGAAAGTAAATCCTCAGCCGCCTGTGCACTGAAAAGGCTGGTTGCTGGAGGATGGCTGATGGAGACAGGAGCACAAGAGAAGAGGCTGGAGGGAGGGAGTAAGTAAAGACGCGGGTACTGGTAATGGAGGGTGAGAAGGATAACCATCAGTAATTTCAGCAGGCTGGCGGATTTCCATTTGTTCGGTTGCTTGACCAATGGTGCGTTGGGATGTGTGCACCAAACGGCGGTGTGGAACTGAAACAAAGAGGAACGGGAAGGGGGATGGAGCCACTGAAGCATTACCTCTGAGCAAGAGAAGAAAGAGGGGCTGCCATTTTGATGGCATCCAGAGAGCGGCGGCTGAGCTCACTGTGAGAGAAGGCCCCGTCGTGCTCAGCAAAAACATCAACAATGACACCGTCATTACACTCAGCGGAGATGATCCCATATATAAAAATGTGAAGAAAAAAAGAAGGACCGGCAGAGGCTACTGATTCACAATGTGGATTTACAAGCGGCAGGAATCACTGCATCTGTACAGAAGAATAGACTGACAGTTGTCTCCTCGACTCGACAACAGGGAGCTCTCCTGCACCTCAGTGAGCAAGCACACTGCCTGATTCTCAGCAGCTGTGGACAGACTGGGACATTTCTTCTTTAAACAAAACACCAGTCTCTGGTGTTGTTGGGTTATGATTCATTTTTCAGCTTTTTTCAGCAGTTGTTGATGAGTGCTTTGTTGTGTCATCATCAAAATCATAAGGTCACAGAAAAGCACTTAAAAGTCAGTGGCATCACATGCAGCACGTTTGGCTACACTTTGTTCACAATAACTAAGGCATAAATTACCAATTTGTCTAGTCAAAATAAATAAGAGTAAACTTTACAGTTCTATCCAGAGCATGTATGAACTAAAGATTCAGAAAATTTAGTATAAATCTAGCCCAGTAGTCCTAAGACAGACCTATTACTTGTATTACATGTATACGCAGTGCACATTTATATATAAATGTATATAACCCCCCATTTTCCTCCTCTTCTCCTCTACAAATGTTTCATCCTGTGTGTAAGTGTGTGTGTGTGTGTGTGTGTGTGTGTATATGAACAAGGCATCCATGTGTACATGTATGTATGTACACATGTGGGCATCTTCCCACCTATACAGAAGCAAAGGATCACTGTATCTCTTCTCTCTCTCACTCACACACACACACACACACAGACATAACTCTCTGAAGCATGAAAACAAGGTTGACTTAGTCCCAGGGGGCTTTTCATTTACTACCCAACATAATGCCACATCCTCAAACCCCCGCTCCCAATCACACACACACACACATACACTCCTCCTTATTGGCTATTATCTGGGCTGTCGGAGCCAGTGTTGATACCTAATGAAGGGCCACGGTTGCCATTTCTCAGCTGACTGTCACCATGGTTACAGAACAGAGAGGGAGGAGGAGGAAATTGGGGAGGACCGGGGAGGGGGGGCACTCTGATGGGGAGAATAAGAGATGAGGAGAAGTGGCTGAATGCCGAATGGTATTTGATGTATTTGTTTTTACTGCTTGTTCTAGTAAACAGATTTGTCCTTAAGTGGCAACATATCAATAAAGACAGCTGGTGGCAGAGGACTCCTGTAACGTTAAAAAAATTTGACCCTAACCCAATTATTACCACATTGGTCTTACATCTTTCCTTCAGACTATCAACTATGCCTGTGAAATAGCTGAGAGGCTAGGACAGGAATAACAACAATACATCTAAGATGCACATTGAAAAAACTTCAAAACACACAAATCTTTGCAGCGTTCAGTCAAGTGGTGGTGCAGCAGGCAGAGCCGGGACGTGACGTATTAATTCCACTACGGAGATCATTTGTTTTTGTTCATTCAGTAGATCAACACCGGTCTGCCCATATCATCATAAGCTCTCTGGGCATCTTCTTTCTTTTAACCTGAACCAAGGCCTTAAGTTTTCTTAAAAGATCCAACATGTTTTTGTAATAAAACCTTCGTCTACTGCAAAATAATTTGAGTGAATGTGGATTGTGTAATTTCCCTTTGAGGACAAAAGCCAGTGAGTGTTGGTGGGATTTTTGACTAGTGGAAAAGGAGCTTGAGCGAGAGACAAGGCGCTATACGAGCTGTTCCTCCACTGACAGTCACCATTTCTGTCTGAGTTGTAATCAGGCTCAGCTGATCGACAGTTTGTCCTTTACCCAAAAGACATAATTACATTTTGAGAGAGACAGATGACACGCAGGCCACATTAATCACAACTCTAAACTCATTTCTGAAGGACAGTTGTAAGGTGCTGGGCTACAATTCCACACAGTGTCTCCATGCAGGAGCGTTCGTCTCCAGCAATGAGATGTGGCAGGCTTAATACTGCATGCTCACTGTGGCCTAATGAGAAGAGGCTCAGGTCAGGATGATGAGACGCCTGTCAGCCTCCTGTGGACAGCAAAAGGCTTTGTGTGCATGTGTTTTTGTGTGTGTGTGTGTGGTGTATGTTCCTTTTTGTCTATGCTATGTCTAGGGGTATTTTGGCTGGTCTTCATAAATTCCCAGTTGTTCTACAGTTATGTTTGAAATTAATTGGGTTAAATTTGGGGTTAGAGATTTAGTTGTAATGTTTAGGGCATGCATTATTTAGCGGATGGAAGAAACTTATTTATTCGGCTACCACGGAACGTTACTAAAACATTTCCCAACATTTCCTAAAAGCTCTAATCGTGTTTTCAATAAAGTTTTTTAATTTAAGGTTCAAGGTACATTTAAAATTCCATGGCATAATAATCCAACTACCATCCCTATAATGGACTGGTGAGCTGTTAAAGCTTAACATTTTTGTCATCTCCAAACATTTTAAGAATGTTTTCCAAGCATGTTGTCCAACAAAGAATATCTCCCCCCAAAAATTGATTAATAATAAACATATTTTTAAGATAGTGCATGAAAATATCAAAGATTTGGTCTCAATATATTTCGATCACAAGTAGACAGCTTAACATTTATTCCTGTGACCACTTGAGGTCGGTTAGCACTTCTCGCCTCAGTATGGAAGCTAGAATGGTACATTATGAACACATTTAAATTCACTAGGTCCATTTTTATTATGACCTGCTCCATATTGCGCACAATTATAAATATCACCCTAAACATGTCGGATTTTATAAAGTCAAGATCAAAGGTATCATTCTTTGAGAAATTAACAAAAACATTTAAAAATACTGAAACAGAGTTAAATTGAGTGACTTCTCAAATCTGCTTTTGCAGATATTTAATGTAGTCAAAGAAACAATAACACATTGTGTGATTTTTCACATTGAACATTTTAGTTGCATATACTGCAAATTTACTGATTCACAATAGATTATTTACAAAATAATGGTAAATTGTTTTATTACCCAGTTCTGTTCATCAAAAATACAACTCCACTGTGAACATTTGTCTTTTTTAACCTAGTTTATCTTCACACGTGCACACAAGGTGAAGCTGACAGGGGCAGGGGAGTGTGATCGGTTGAGGAAAATAATAAGTGATTTTGGATTGCAGAAAGAGCCCATCACAAACACACACAGACACGCGCGCACACACACACTTACAAGCTGCGCGCACACACAATAGGCCTCAGCAAGCCTTCCTGGGGCTAAGTGGCGTTAACCTCTTTCTCTCATGGGGCCCAGACAAAAGCCCCAGAGGAGCGCTAATAATCACCTCTCTCTCCACCCCCTCCCCCTCCACCACAACACACCAGCTTCGGCCCTCATGTCTGGCCTGTACAGCATCACACGGGGAAATCTACCCACAAAAATGGCATCAAAACGCAAAATGATCTGATGCTTTCTGAAAAGAATTGCTGTCAAATAAAATATGTGACAACAGTTTCCCTCCTTCAAATAGGGTTGAAACAGTTGGATTAAGGTTTGCATTAAAGCTCAAGTATTTAAATGAGCTTAATCCAAAATGTTTCTTTGAAGTAAATGTAAATCTTTGATGAATTCTATTAAGAAGACTTTAGCTACAATTAAAATAGAAAATCTATTGATAAAAGGTGCATCCCTATACAAGTGCCGGGCTGTGTTCTTGAAGGAACCCTAATTTCAAAATTTTCCCAAGAAAGGGACAGAAAATGTGCTAGCTTATACACCTCTTTTTCTTGCTTCCCACTTGATAACTTAACATTATAGGGTAAGTATTGGACTTTGGAAAGGGGCTGCTAGGGCCCAGCCTGTATTCCTGAACTGAGCCTGCCTTTGTGTGAGAGTATATTCTTTTTCTGGTTTCGTAGATTCAGTTTAGGGGAGTGTCTGCTGCTGATTGGTTCCAACATAACATTGTGCCTTTTTAAAATGCATGGGTTTCCAGTAGACCAGCGGCAGCTGTCTGCACCTCATACTCTTCTGTACTTCCTCTGTGAGGTCTTTGGATCCCTCTCATTCTGGGAGATAATGTAAGGCCAAGTTCCCCGGTTTGTATGAAAAAGAATACTGTATGATTCTGTATGATGCCTATACAATGAGATTGTGTGTGTGTGTGTGTGTGTGTGTGTGTAGGTGTGTGTGTGTGTGTGCGTGTGTGTGTGTGTCTGTGTGTGTGTGTGTGGGCTGTAAAAGGGTATAGTGATCATTCAGGGGTGGGGGCGGTATTGAAGCTGGAGTCACTGGTGTGTATCGGCACACATGCTCCACGTTGATTGCACATCCAGCTCTAGACAAACACAGCAAACAGTATCATTTATGTTTATTATTTTACGTTATTCATGGTAAATAAATGAAATATAACTCCAGTGTGTACCATTGCAGCATACAGAAACCTTTAAAATGGGAATATATTAAATATTACGATTATTCTATTTTATGGGTTAACCTTATATAATCTTTAAATCTGTACATAATTAAAACACCGAGCCAGATCGATGGTAAAGTTATCCAGCATTTACAAAGATAAAAGTGGGAAGAGAAAGGGAACGGAGCCCTGTGAAGGGGCAGTGGGTGTGTGTGTGCGTGTGTGAGTGTGTGTGTGTGTGTTGGGGGAGGGGGTGGAAGTGTAGGATCTGGAGGGAAAGAGATAACAGCGCTCCCACTTTCTGCGTTGTCATGTGAGTGGCGTGTCACAGTGAGCAACTGGCCGACAGAGATAAGGCCCGGGCCCCACCGCAGTAATCTGCTCTACAAACACACACACACATGCACTCAAATCCAGAAAAAAAAACCACCCTATCAATGATCAGATTTACTCAGGCGAGGTGTTCATCAAAACCTGCTGTGCTCAGTAAACCTTCACTATTAATTCAACAAAGCACCGTTTGCGAAACCCACCATGTACCTGTACACGTGTGCATCTGTATGTGTGGAGGAAAATGGCTGCAGGAAAACGGACTTCACTGCACATAGAGACATTTTATCTATCTCTTACATTAATATCCACACAGATGCCTGTCAGATACATTTAGACTGTGGACTGTGGACCTGTGGACCTGCAGGTACCTGCAAAACGAAAACACTGGGGCCCATTTAGACCACAGAATAAGGGTAAAAATGCAATGATTCACCCCTGTCTCCAGTCGCATGTTACATGTTCACCAGCTAAACAATTTAAGACCACTCGATTAACAATCAAGTGCAAATTGCAATAAGTAGAGCCAACAGAATGCAGACAGGCTACCTCAGCACTGAGCATAAAGCACTGATGCTGTATAGTATATTGTTTTATAAATTGCATGCATCATGGAAAATGTCCCATCTCTCCACCAAACATTTCTAGCAAATCAGTAGAATATATAGCGTAATGGTCAATAGCAGTAGAGACATTTGTTTAGCTTTTTCTAAGTACACTAATATTTCATGTATGTGTCCTCATGGTATATATATTAAGATTTTCTTAGTGGTTCTGCTTTGCTATTGATCATTTCTTTCTTCTACTTTCTTTTTTTTATAGTTCATTTCCTAGTGAGTATGTGTATATGTCATCATATTAGGGCTTACTACGTTCCCTGCCTCATGAGATTGCTGTGAGTGATATGGTGCTTTCCCTACCTTGTGAAAATAGCTACTAAATAATAGTTATTATTGGACATGTTCCGGAAAAATTAAGACAAAGGGCTTTTTAATAAAAAAAATGTTTACTCGTGCAAAAATGTTAAAAAAGATGCATCCTGAGTTCATCACAATTTGAATCAGATGTACACCTTTCACCATCCCTAATATTCATGTAATGTGTTGTGACATTTCACAGCAACAGTGATAACAATTGTTGGCAAACTACCAATCCATTAGACACAGTTTTAAGCATCTATTTTTGAAATGCACACACAGCTACACGGCTGTGTGTTATGTCTGTCAGACTGTCACTGCAGCAGGGAAATGAACTCGCTGTGTAATGTAATGAACCAAGGCTGAGCTGCTGTTTGGATGATGAACAACTAAAGGCAGACATCAGGCCGGGCTCGACCACACTACAGTAAAGTAGAATAGATTGGATCTAAATAGAGTGCTGTGTGGCTCCTACTGCAGAGTAGTGACAGTAATGAAGTCAGACCGGGATCAATGGACTTCCTTAAAATGACTGAAGACACCGCTGCTGCCCTACATATGGGCAACGCCCCCCCCAAACACACACACACACACACACACACACACATACAGAGCTTCATCAGTGTCATAATTGTATCAGTCTAGGAGAGGGGACAGAGCACTGATCACTGATTGCCCTCTGCAATTGGACTAATTTTCTCCTTGGACCATGTGCTCTAATCAGTGTCAGCAACCCAAACACACACACACAAACACACACACAACCTAGTATGTCTACATAGGATGACAACAGAAAAACAACCTAAACATGGACAAGAGGCACTAGTAGCCCCAAATACACACACGCACGCACGCACACACACACACACACACACACACACACACACACACACACACACACACACACACACACACACACACACACACACACACACACACACACACACACACACACACAGCCCACTCACCCACAGCATCATGACTCAAAGATAATGTCTGGACAGTGTCGGCCCCTGCCACTGATCTCACTAGGGGCCTCGACAATAGATGAAGCCACTGATACAGTCCACAGAGGCCCCACTCCAAACAGCATAATGTGACAACTGCTGCCACTGCACAAGTCGGTCATACACTAAAGAAACTTTGCAGAGACGACAAATAAAACTGAGAAGTTCAGCATAAATTTGAAATACTACTTATTATAAGTGAAAATAAAAGACGCTAATTAGACATTTTTCTTAAAAGGAACACACAATTATAATAGAAGGCAATTAAAATTAAAGAACAGGATAAAAACAGAACAATGAACAAAAGCTAAAATAATTGACAAAAGTAAGTGTTAGTTTTTTTTGTGTCTTTTTTTTTCATTTCAGGTTCATTATATTGTCCTTTCATTCAGTAGAACAGCATGTCAAACTGGCAAATTTGCACATGTCATGCTTCTGTTACTTTTCAAAGATCCCCTCTGTTAATGTGTTGAATACCTGACAAAAGCTGTGGCTCCTCAGCAGCTCACTGCTGAACAGCTGTTGGTGAAGACAGTGGCATATATAGGATTTTATCAGGATCTAAATCAGTGGCCAATTCAATTCAATTGAAACAACTGTATTTATCCCAAATGGGCAATTTAGTTTGACACACAAAGTGCAGTTGGTCGGATGCAGTGGTGAGCCACGTCCACACAGATGCAGATATATTAGGCCATCCTGCCCCTTCATGCACTGGCACAAGCACACTATATATAAAAATAATATAATAAATAATCTGTTAATCAGAAGATTGTCTGTATATTGCACTACATTTGTACATTTGTATAGTATAAGCTTTGCCGTTTTAAAGCCCCGTATATTCTGCGCAAATGCATTTTTATGTTCATGTTATAGTGATTTTTATGCTGCCACCCCAAAATGATCACAGGCCACCCCACTGAAAAATGTCTGGCTCCGCCACTGATTATTAATTCACTACAAAACATTGCAGATATCAGTCAAAAAGGGGCCGCCCTCTTGGTGAGGTACCAAAAGGGAAACAGACACTAATTGTGTGTGTGTGCGCATCTGTGCGTGCATGTTGCCGCACATGTTAGCGTGTAGTTTTGGAAAGGGTTCCAGGCTTGGCTAGCTCCAATTCTCATGTTCACGCCGTTTTACCACATCAACCGTGACACACACCCACAGCAGAGGAGCTGAGGCCAAAGCAGTGCAGCTTGCTATCATCCCCACACACCAAACACACCACCAACAAGCAGACAGGCCGAGCCAAGACAACACTCTCTTAACCTGACACAGAATAGGGTAGCAGGGTGTGAGTCGGAGGGAGAGAAACAAGTGGAATAAGGTCCTTTTAGGGATCCCTGGTGAGAGTCTGGCAAAATAGTCACAACCACATAAATATTTTTCCTCTATAGTTTATTTTCAAAGGTAGACATTTTTTGCTGAGCTGTTTGATAATACCAATAAAGTGCCCGTTGTTCTTGTTTGGAATGGACTGTTTACTTTTACTAACCCTAACGCTAACCTGCAGAGAAGATCTGACATCATTTCCTCTAGGCTTTTTTAATCTAAACACTTTCCCTTTTTGAACATAGGACAAGATGGAAAATATCCCTTGAAAGTTGTATATACAATACATTGTATACAAATTTCCACTAAGATTCCCCACCAAGATTCCCCAAAATCTTATAGAGGGCCTTCCCAGAAGGGTGGAAGCTGTTACTGCTGCAAAGAGGGGACTAACTCCATATTAATGCCGATTTAGAATGGGATGTAATAAAAGCTGCTGTAGGTGTAATGTGTAGGAGTCCCGATACCTTTGTCCATAAAATGTAGCTGTCTTTGTGGGTTGATCATTGGGTGGCTCACAGTGATCAACCCACAGAGAATTATTAATATCTTAAGCTGTTAAAAGGATCAAACGAATTACTTTTGTTGTCAGAAAATTAAACAGTATTCAGTATTGCAAAAATATTATGAGAAGTATTATCCAAGACAGAGGACACACAGACAACGATTAACAACTCTGCAGTTCACCAGAGTGCAGTACTTGAAAGAGTCAGACTTTACAAGAAGCAGCCAAATAATTACGCATACAAACCATAGAACAACACAGGATCCATATCTCCGTGAATTATGGAAGAAGAAAATGTAATCCCATCATATCTGGGGCTCTGGTTTGAATCGAGCCTTATCAGTCTCGCTTCGAGAAGCAGCAGACAGCTTCAGTGAAAACACTCTGTTCAGCCCAGTACCTGAGACATTTATTTTCAAGTGTGGCGAATTTTTACAGGTGGAGACAAAAACAGCTAAAAGTAAGCAAATTCTGGATGTACATTCATTGGGTGTCCAGGAACACAACTTCAAATCAGTGATAATGTTTCTCTGTGTGTGTTGGATGTGTCACCAGGCAGCAGTTGGGTTACACATTAAGTGGTAACTGCTACGAGTGTAGATGTTCACTGTAAAAGGTGTTGTATGGATATGGCAAACTACTGAGTGAGGACACTATTCACTCATGGTTTCAAATATTGAATAAATTACTGATGCTGTCATGTATTAAAGTAGGAACGTATTAATATATAGTTTCAAACTGTTTTATACAGTATCGCTAAATATGTGAGAAGTTGTCTCCAAGACAGAGGACACAGACACAGTAATCACTCTCTGATTCCACGCTGACCTCTGAGAAAGTACGCTTTCGCAGATTCTGAGGCATCAAAGCCAGTGTCTGACTGTAATGAGCATTCTGCATGAGACATAATGGACTCCCCTTATCTGAGCCTATAAATGTTCAAAAGCTTAGTGGGCCCTGAGCCCTGAGGTCATAAAAAAGCCATCTCATTTCCAATAACAGCACACAGTGGAAATGTTTTTTCTTTCTTCTTCTTCTCTCCCTCATCTTCCTCTCAGGGAATTTGCATTATTTCCAATGCTAAAGGGAATATTTTTGCTACATTTAGCTGACGGGGAATTATATAAGACGAGGGTAACCTAGCAGCGAGATCAATCACTGATAGGCATTCACCTCCTATGTATGTTCAGCCAGCCTGATGTGGTGTGCATATCCGCTTAGCCCTCTTCCATCTGATAGCACTAATGTTTTAATTTGCTGGGCCATAATGCTGAAGGATCAGAGGTCACCTTCAACACTGGTACACTGGAAGAGCTTTTCCCCAGTTTTTTCTTCTTTTTGGGTTTTGGTCTTCATTTCCATCAGACCCAAATCTTGTGAAGCCAGAAGCCAGACACCAGCTCTACATTAATGATTAGGCTTAAATTATTATCATAATTTATATTAATAATCAGGGCTGTTACTATCAATAATATGATTACACCTGGTACCATCTAGTGATACAACATGTAATAAGTATCCCTTTTATACACTATATAGCTATTAGAAGGAAGTCTAACAGGAATTTCTAAAAAGCTTTTTATTTATAAATAAATAAGTGAACAATAAACATACACATAAATATATGTGTTCACAAAATGTCACAAATTTATGAATACCGATATATTTTGAGGGCAAGAAGAAATTAAAATAAACTATTATGTAGCAGTATAAAACAGTAATTGAGTTCAGCATTGAAAATACATTAATGAGGTCATTAATCAAAAGAGGAATTTAAATTGCAGTTTAAAAGGACAACTAAATAACAGAGTTACCAATTGAACTAATAATAAAGATTTTAATCAAGCATTTAAAATGTCAATTTCCTTTCACATTTTCTTTTTCTCTTCCTTGCTGTTCTTCCTTTTCCTAATAGCCATTAGATTAACTTAATAATGCCAAGCTTATTTGAGCTTTTCCCTGATACTTTGGGCCTCATGCTTTTAAAAACCAGGTAAAACAAATCAAATTCAACACATAATAGAACAAACTCTCTGATTGGCCATCCCTTGACATGTCAAATGGAGATGTACAACACAGGAGAGATGTATGATGTATCACGTCCTCCAAACTGAGGATCGGCGCTCCATTTCACCGGCAATGTCCCTTAAAATTCCGAATGTATCAGTGTTGGACGCAAGCACAAACACTTAGATTGCCTTCAGAGTCTTTTCAGCCAGGAAGACAAGCTATGAGGCAGGGGCAGCTAATTTACATTGTTTACCATGTTTACCAGCAAAAGGCCACATTGTCACAGAAAGGCTAAATGGAGAGGCTAAATGATTCAGCTAATAAAAAGTTATTGCAATTTACAAACTGTTTTTTAAGTAGATATTTAAATTCAATTATTTATAAATTCATTCATGAACTTACTGAATGTATTATACTTTTTAAACGTTAAAAATTTATTGAAAAATTTATATTCCATTTGTATTTATTAATAATTCACCTTTTACCATCACAATATCACATAGGGAATTTCTTAATAATTTTGTTTATTTATATATTTATAAAGAAATGTTTTCTTTCTTTTCTTGTCTGTCTACCCTTTCGTCTCTTCTTTCCCCCGTCTCCCTATCCAGTAGAGGCAGATGGCTGCCCACCCTGACTCCACTGTCGCCAAGTCCTTGCACATGGTGGGACCTGTTGTGTTTCTGACTACTATACTTTTCAGTCTCAACCTTTCTATGCAAAGTGTCTTGAGATAATGCATGTTGAGATCTGTATCGATAAACTTGTATTGAATTGAATTGAAATTGAATCTCTCACTTTTTTTAAGGGATCGGGGGTCAAATGTCTTTGACAGCGGACAGATGAGCTTTAAGATTTATCCAGGAGCGGGACAACACCTAAGCATTTCTCTCTCCAATAAGGCCAGTCATAACTGCATCAATGCTGCAGTTATAGGCGAGTGAAAGCGATCAGATGATCATTGGAACTCAGTCAAGCAGAACAATGCCAAAGCCGAAAAGATAGGGAATACTCACACTGACTGTCAAGTATTGAGCACAGGAAATGTATGCAAACCTTATTTTGCTTCAGAAGCAGAGCGCGCGGCAGATTTCACTCTCTGCTGACCACACCCTGAAAGGAAATTAACTCCAGCTGAAGAGCATCGACAAATGTTCCCTTTTCACTCCCAGTGACAACCTAAGACACTCCAAGAATTGATTCAGTCCTTCATCCCTTTACTGATACAATCATCATCTCCTGAATAACATATTCATAGATCTCTGCCAACACAGCTCCACCAGACATATTTGAAATAAAAGGTTCTGTTATGAACTGGTGAATACACTGGGGCACATTTTGTGCAGCACTCATCACTCCGGGGAGTGTAGTGCAATTCCACACTCGAGCCTCCTGGCAGATACGTAATAGATGCAGGGCAAATATGTGGATGAACTATGCAACGATAATGAATCCATTTTTTGGAGCAAATCAAAGCTTTTCCAAGTGAAGCTGCTGTAGCCAGTAGACACACAAGAACACATGTGAATACACACAAAGGGGTAGAGGTGTGCACTGCACAAAGGACATGGCAGGGTGGTTAGAGTGGACAAGCAAAGAACAGGAAAATGATAGTGACCAGAAAAGTGAAAAAACACCATCTTATGGTTAAAGTTACTTTGACCAAAGCCAGGGGGAAGTTAAGAGGCAAATTAGCAGGAGGTCCATAAGGTCTGTGAAGGTAAACTACAATTCAGGCTTCATCTGTTGTGGATCACAAATGCCTGTAAAACAGTCATCGTATTTCTGTTCAACCAAAGGAGTAGACAGTGACATTGTCACCCCCAAATCCCCAAGCTAATTCTATAAATCAATAATTGATTAGAAATCTAGTCATGCTGACAGGTTCTCAAAAGCATTCAGTGGAACTTCTGACCCAAACTTCCTTGCCTTTCTTTATTAAACTTGCCATACAAAATGTTGAGACACACAGACAGACAGACGGACATGAAGCATTGGCTTCAGGCGGTTTCCCAGTGTCACTTAATTTGTCCATAGCTGCTCCCTTAACACTCATAAAAGTTAATTTCTTCCAAATGTGACCGGTTTGAACAGGATCCAGTGCTGTGAGCCCCTCGCTGACTGGATCCCATTAAAAGTCCATTAAAACCATTTCATTGCAAAAAATACACTGGTTATATATAGACACAATATCATACAAGCAAACATTAAGTTAGGTGTGTGTGTGAACAACTACACACAGTAAAATGACAATACATACACAAATGAAAATGCACATGAAAACCCTGGATGTTCAGAAGAAGTTGGCTCCATATTGAGCACAGAGCACTGAAATTACCGAGAAACCAGCTCAGCCCCACCCACTGGGCTGACAGGGCTCAGCAGGTGCAGTGGGTCATTTGTCAGTGGACCTGGTGTCCTTGAGCGCCTTGAAACTGGACCACAATGATTTTGGATTGTTTGGCTGTACTTTGAACAGTAGCTCGCTGCCATCTTTGTGTGTGAATGAGAGGAACGTTTTGGACCATTTTTACATAATTTTTCCTGTTTATGAAACAATTTGTTTGTGTTTGATTGTCTTCATGACATTTGCATCCAGAATTTGCAAATGTTTGGTGAAAGCAGAATATTTCCAGCCTTTTTTTTCTCCAAACACATACAAATTGTTCACTGACCTTGTCTCCAAACTAGATATTGCTTTGCACAATTCATGCATTAACTTTTGAATTCACACTTCCCATAATATCTAATATTGTTCACTTAAATGGTAGAAAATACAGCCTTAAAAATGATGATCAAGCTGAATCAACACATTTCTACAACAGTTTCAACAAGAACAGAATCCTATAACCTTCATGAAGGTAGAGTTTATTGCAGGGTTGTTGTGTTACACTGCATGAGCTTTAGTAAGGTAATAACCTTGCAACTGCGTGCATAATTGGTAATAATCATATTTATTGTCAGTCAAGCAAAGTCACTGTGTAAAATAGGATAATAAGATATTGGAAAGTAAAACATAGTGTAAAACATAATTAACCATGTGTAAATGTAGAGAGATGAAGGGATAAAGGAGTGAGAAAAAAGAGAGGGAGAGGGAAAGGGAGAGGGAGAGGGAGAGTTGCAGTCCGAACAGGGAAAGATGAATGATGGGGTCTAAATGAAATGTCATTCCCAGTAATGGGAAAAAACCTTTGCCAGGAAGGGTCACATAAATTGCAAAAGATATACTTAAGCAGTGTTGCCTGCAGCACAGTGCGCTTGACATAACTGTTAACATTAACTTTCACAAAATAAAAAGGGCTCTCCCTTTTTGATTGTAGGCCAGAAGGGGAGGAAAGGACGGAAAATAAAAATGCATTGCTTTTTTATTTTTTATTTTGTGACCTGTGCAGCCTGGATGCTCTGACTGGGATGGTATCAGCACTGGCATATATAATGCTCAGGGGTGAGACACACATGCATGAACACACAAACACACACAACAAGACGGCGCTAATATGATGAGGCACCTTTGCAAATAAATGCTACTCTCCCCCTCTCTCATGAAACATCCTGTGTCATCTGTTCCTAAAATTTTCAGTGCAGCAGAAAACCAGGACCAAAATTGCATCTGGCAGCTGTACATTGTTTCTTGGAGCTCTGCTTTGATGTTGCTTTCAATGACTATGTGAATAGTTTGTTGACTGCATAGTCGGGTCGGCCATGAGTAAAGAATAGAGTCTTTAAACCAGCCTCATAGTGCAGACTTTTCCTTTGAAATACACACATTGCCCCTGGCAAAAATCAATAGGAGGAGGATAAAATGCACTTCCATTTAATTAAGATAACCAGCACAATCCTTCTCATAATCTCCCTCTCTCCTCCTCCATTGCTCTCTCCCTCCATCTTTCTTTCTGTGCCGCTACCCATGTCTTTCCCCTCTGGGGGGGTGAGAAATGTTGTCAGTAGGAATCTGGATTTAATCGTTTCGCAGATCGACGCCATGTTTTTCTTCCCCTGAAGCGTGTTCTCGCTCCCCCAACCCCCATAACCTCCTCTCTCAAATGTCGTCTAGGGAGCATTCTGCAGCCAAAATGTGTTTGCCGGGGGGCAATTGGACTATTGGGGTTCAGCTCTTCAGCTGAGTGGGTTGCAATTCATTGTGCAGGTCTGTGTGACAATGCAGTGCTGCTTTGGCTTCATGAGACCAGAAAGAGCGAAATAATCTGCATAAGAAAAACATACACTCCCTGATTTTCATACCCCAGATTTATAAAGGTTTATCAAGTGCAACCATCAGCTGACACATCGGGGATTTTGTCTTAAGATGAAAATGGAGAATAATTTGAGTTTTATTGGTATTATTATAATGGTACTGGTATTAATTCCCAATTTTCAATACAACGTGATATAATATTATTTCAAACCTAATGTGAATAATGATAAATATATATTTTTTGCATTCAAAATGTCTCAACCCAGGGGTATAGCATTATGAGCTTCATTGGCCAAAGGGTGTTTATCTCTGTGACCTTTTATATTGTAATTTACACCTGACATTAAAATGCATTTTTGGTTTTAAGATTGAAATCAGATTCAGGATGGTTTGTGATCTAATTCTCCATTAAACACAAGTAAAAATGCAAATACATTGTCAACCTACACACATCTACTATATGAGCATAAATATGTCATGGCATGTGACTGTTCCAATGCTAAGCAGCCATTAGCCTGTAAACACAGGGAGCAGTTCTCTCCTCAGTTCTCACATGTGGAGACTCAAGACAAATTTGAATACTGCATGTAAATGTAATCAGGATATAATCATGTTCTGTTACAAAGGTCTGTGCTGTTTCCTGTCATAGATTTAAAAAAAAAGGTGTGACTTTTCATAGACTTATTCATCAATCAATCAAATTTTATTTGTATAGCCCATATTCACAAATTACATTCATCTCATAGGGCTTTAACAGGGTGTGGCATCCTCTGTCCTTAACCCTCAGCAAGAGTGAGGAAAAACTACTAAAAACCATTTTAACAGGGTAAAAATAAGTAGAAACCTCAGAGAGAGCCACATGTGAGGGATCCCTCTCCCAGGACGGACAGAAGTGCAATAGATGCCACGTGTAAAAACATTCATCATTATTGTTTTCTAATGTAAGGAAACTTGCAACAATCATGTTGCCCGATAGGTAGCCACTGTGCTGTATTTGTATGCCAGTGCTTAAATGAGCCTGCTCTCAGCTGAGTAAAATCCAGAGATAGTAGAGTCTTTAATAAAACTCTGAGGCTCCACAGCAGCTTTGGCTCAGAGACGCCTTCCTCAGCAGAATTAGTCCTGTCTAGTTTCACAAACAAGGTTTCCCTTGTAAAATGACAAAGCTCCTCCGAGAGATACTCAAAACCTGTGTCCCAGTGCCCTGCTTACTTCAGGATGAATAACTATCTCTCTGTGGACTGACTGCTGGCTGAGAAACTCAATGGTCGGGGAGTTTGAGGTTCACGTGGTGACTCATAAAGTGGACGGATAATGTACCCAGGGGTTTCATGGGTTTCAGTTTCATTGAGTGCATAAGAGAAGGCCTACAGTAAATGTGATAAAGATATCAAAATGATTTTTGACTTGAAGTTTGAATGCTGTGTCACATGAATATCTGACTGTCTGACTGAATGTCTGGGAAAACATTTTCAAGATGTAACAATTCTCAAATGAACCCTTCAACCGAATATACCATCTTTGCTTTCCTGTTATAACAAAAGTTTTTTTCTTTCCAGAATGAACACTAATGCACATTAATCAAAAAATTTATATTATTTAAAAAAATAAGGCAAGCTGTATATTATTATTGTCCAACAACTCCACGTGAGACTGAAAAGCAGATCTGAATCATACATGAATTCCAAGAGTGGTTATAACCATTAAAAAGGCAATTGGTGGCTTTGACTCCTGTTGTGTTCCTTTTTGTGGGTTTTATTGTAGGTTGTAGTATTTCTGGTTAAAGAGATGGAGTGAACTGCCAGAGTTGAAAATGCGTTTTGATTGAGAACTGAAACACCTCTAAGAACCTCCATTTATTTGGATCTCACTTTCCAATTTGGACATTGGCTGCTTGCATGATGAGAAAAGATTTATTTAAGCATGAAGAGTTTCGAAGGCTCTTATAATCCAGACAAGTTTTAAAACAGAGAAAGACATGATTTACTGTTAGCAGTTATTCTCAAGAATATAGAATAATAATATGTTCTGCTTCACAATATTATCAACACTGTCTGCTCAGTAGAGATAACATTATATATGCTTGCTCCCTCTCTCACACACACATACAAAGGGTGACTTTCTCTCTCTCCTGCTAAAAAGACATTTGCTCCCTCACTCTCACCTGTGACTTCTACACATCTCTTTTTTTTCTGTGTGGTTTTGGTCACATTTCCTCTCCAGTTTCTCTGTAACTTACATTAATGTAGTCCTCTATGCAACCTTCTTCTCCGCTTCCTGCCTAAGGCTGATGTGGATGAACAGATTCATGCAAATATGATGCACTATAATAACATATCTGTGGCTCTCACTGAGAGACTCTTCTTGGGTTGTTGATCCAAAGAACCCAGCTCTGAGTTCTTTGGATATATTATATTTGGTATGGCTAGCACTAAATGATTACTTTGATCATACTATATTTGGCATTTATAGATTATCAGAGATATATATGAGTCGCAGGTTGAGTGGATGAAAATATATTTTTATCCTTAAGCATCTCATATTCAAAAAATATTTTTTAGTTAAAGAAATCCTTTTGTGAAATATTTCCTTATGTAAAATGGTTTTAATAAAAAACTTATCTCCAATAATTCTTTATTCAATCTTGACCATGAATGACTCCATGCATCCAACTTCTCAGTGTAAGACAACTCGACGACAGACAAAGCTAATCAAGGGGGAGGTGAGTGTTTAATGGAGTTTCTATTCTCTTTGAGCAAGGGTTTTTAAATTAAACGCGTTATCAGTGCCACCCATCTGAGGTTAGGTGCTGAGGTGTTCATGGTTAGAGGCAGAGAATCCCCAGCGCTCATCAACTCCTGATTATCAGTGACTCCTCAAGGTGAGCAAGAGAACACACCTCTCTAAAGCAATCAAACCTGATTAGCTGATTACCATACTACTTCCATATTGTCAGCACAATTCATTGCCTATTCAATGAGTTCATTGTTGCTCTCCAAGAAACATTGATCCTCCACACACACACACACACAACACCACACAAACACAACCATTTTTAAGGGCACAAAGGCTTAACACAAGGGCTACAAGGCCATGAAATGAAACCATGATAAAACCATGGAAATAATACATTTAAGTTTAAGTTTAAGATCCATTTATTGTCCCAAACACATGCACAGACATGCAAAGGCACACTCATGCAGGTAGGGAAATTTAACTTCTGCTTTTGACCCATCTGGTGCAGGACACACAGAGCAGTGAGCGACCATGTACGGCGCTCGGGGAGCAGATGTTGGGGGAGTAAGGTGCCTTGCTCAGGGGCACTAGACAAGGTAGGGAGACTCTTGGATTTTTGGGCAGATCAATCCAGGTTCGTCTTTTGTTGTCTCTCCGTGGAGTCGAACCAGAGACGAACCAGAGACCTTCTCTGCCCATAGTCCAAGTTTCTTCTATCCATAACGTTATATGTTAAGTTTGGAATGTTTTGTATATGTTTGCTAACATCATTGCTCACTGCTTTGTGGCACTGTCCCATCCCGATGAGTGTCCTGGTCGTTCTGGTGCTAGATCTGTGTTAAACTATTTATTATCCTAAATTTCCACGTTTTCCTCTACCAGGCTACAATTTCAACCCAGTACTGGAGCGATAGTCAAGGTAATCATTTCCCAAACCAGTCAGAACCATTCTGAGAGCAAACCAGCACCATGTGACCGACACAAATATTCCTTAATCTACGACCCAACGACCCTTGTAAGTATTATTTTAGTTTTTAAGTGTATTACTACAGGACATGGTTTTTATGAGTTGACCTGCTCAAAATTATAACCCAGCCCTGAAGTGTATAGCTTTTCTTTTGATGTTTTCCAATAACAATTTGAAATCTCAAAAATAAATGACACTGGTGTATGAATTATTCAAAAGTACAGACAGGAAAGAGGCAGGGGAGAAAATGACCAAATCAGCAGCAGTTAGGGCGGTACATCATGGCCAATTTGGAAATTTGTTAGCACCAAAAGGCCAAAATAAGGGGTTTGCAGCTGTTGTGGCCCCTTCTGAAATTCCTGCCCTGCTCATTATATTGTCTCATATTAAACTACAGAATGAAGATGGGAGATACTGAAGAGAACAAACACTAAACTAATGAGCACAATTTTACAGTTAATCCATCTTTCTCAGGATGTGGAACCTTTCAGAGGAAACCAACAGCAGAGACCATATAAGGCCATACACATTTCCCTATAATATTAAGGCCTTATAATCATGCTTTTGAAAAGTAATATTTGAATATTTCAACTATTCCTCCTTAAAGTGTTTTTTTTATAGATTCAACATTGTATTTTTGTCCCCCAAAGATGATCAACCATTAGTTAAATTCTACAACAGGACCAAAACCTAATATTCTTCTATTATCGAAATAATATATGGAAGCATATAGGTAGAGGGGGAAGGACATGTGTCACAAATAAATAATAAATAATAATGCTTTGTCAAAGCGCTCTCTGTTTTGTCTGGGTCGGTTGTTTGTGTTGCTGTTGCTGCTTGATGGCATATGATCAGCACAGTTTGATTATATAATGAGTACAGAAAATGATGTGTACAATGAAAGTATATTTGTATGATCGCTCATGTCCATTACAGATATATAGCTACACTATATTTATTCAGTGTACGCATGCAGGATACACTGGCACAGAGCTCCATTTCCATCACCTTATGATGATTACTTTGACCATGACAACATCCTGAAACCTTAAATAAGTGCCCCTGTCAACCCCTGCCAATCTTTTCCAAAACCTAACCAAGTCGTTTTTGTGAATAATTAACCAACAGTGAATGCTCCATGAGCTCAGCTGCATGTTTTGTTACTATGGTGGTGAATGTCTGGCATGTATACTGCAAAGGGGGGCATTGTTTGAGGAGACACCAAACCCATAATTTGTTAATGAATAGATACGAGAAGCATCCAGATCTTTGCACTTATGATTTTGATCTCCTTCTCACTTTACTTCTCTTCATATATCTGCAAATATCTGCTAGTTCTACTCCACTACATTTTTACAATAAAACATGTTCAATAAGTCAGCAGGCATTTATGTCTGTTGAATATTTAGTCATCGAGCGCCGTCATTGTTGATCATGAGAGAGGAGAGGATAGAATAGGATGAGTTTAGAGCAGGATTAATTCTGACTGATATTCCACACGTCTTATTTTCACCTCTTGATCCCATATTGAAGACTGACATTGTGTGAGACTTGACAGGAGAGGGAAAGTGAGGACATAAAGTTAGGGACCATGCATCTCAATGGAGCATGTCATTGGGTCGAAGATTGTTTTCTCAGTTTTAAAAAGTAATTTTTGTTCACAGTTTTTTTTTAATCTAAACCTAATCCCATTGTATGCCCAATGCACACTTCATGCCCTCTAGACACAACAATATACGCAACCCCCACTGTCAGTGATGCTGGGCTATCCCCCCGCTCTCCATGTCTGGCTCGTTCCAGCACTCAGTCAAGCGCAAAAAACACAACTGTCCATGCAACGCCACCACCATCCACCCCCACCCTCTTCTTACCAGTGACCAACCCCCCCCCCAACATGTCTATCCTTCTGTCCAACTGTATTAAACATCACTGAACCAGTCATGAACAGATTTGGGGTATGGAAGGAACCTTTCAGATAATTACAAATCATACCGGTGATGTCTAACTGAACCAGAATGGTATATCTCTGCCAGCCCCCATGAAAAAACAAAAAAAATCCTGGATAAAATGTTTCTGTGAACTATCCCTTTAATACCTGGAGTGTTACCTAGATACAACAGCGCCTCTCCTGGTGGCATCATGTTTGTCACAGGTTGGTAGAATAGTGCACCTCCTCCGGAACCAGACGCATGTCTCTGAGCATCTCTTGTTCTTTTACGAGTTTTGAGTAGCTGTATTTTATTCAATGATGAGATCGTAGCCAAGCAACCGGGCTTGATAGGGTTGAATGTAGCTTTTGTTGATAAAGGACCAACTTGTGGAAACACCAGCACCTGTGTGACTGAGTGTTTGGTTAATGTCTTCAGCTAAGCTATCTCCACCACGAGACACAGACCCAAACCACTACAGTGTTCTGTCAAAACACTGCATCGTGTGGTCATTTGGAAGGATTTTTCAACAAAGTCACGACAGCAACAATGACTTTAACTTGATAATCAGCAGCTAAACTACAAAAAAATGCCATTCATGTGACAACTTCATATAAGAGGACTTCAGATTTTGTCACATAATTGATTGGCCTGTGCTGGGCATTGCTGAGTAATGTCGCATTGCGTTGCAGTGTACGTTGAGCCACATTCAGTGACCTTGCCCCCCTTTTCTTGCCCAAGCCCTCTGTGCTGGAACCACTGCTGTGGTATGAATCACAGGTGCATTTAAAGTAAAGAGGTAGGTGGAGAACACTGCATTGAGACAGTGGGCATGAACAAAGAGTAGGCTACAGCTAAAATGGACAAGAAGGGAAACTGTTACTGATTTCAGAAATAGGAGAGAGTCCAGGTAAAAAAGATGGAAAGAGGAATAATGGAGTAAATGAGGCAGCAGGTGAGGGGGAGGTTTATCAAGAAAATATCAAAGAAGAGAAAAAATAAGTCTAAATATCTAAAATCTAAAAAAAATAAATAATATAAATGCGTAGTGAAGCACACGTTTGAGCCCATGACAGTAAGATATGACTACACCATGGATAAGACAGAGTTTTCTATTTCCCCCCCGTCTCTCTCTATCTGCTTCCCCGCCACACGAGCGCTGACATGCAAATAGAGCCAGAATGGAGCCTCTCGTCTGCCTAACAGGAGGCGACAGGGAGCCTGATGCCTAATAATGTCTACCATCTCGCATAGGGATTAGACAGCAAAAACTAGCAGAGACAGGTGGTGAGGGGGACCGGAAACTCTGAGAGCTGCTGAGAGATTTGTGCTGTGAATGGGGGAAGCCATTACAGGTGCACACATGCAGCACACTGCAGCCAATCACAGCCAATCTCAGGGCAAATACTGAAACACAGGCGTCTTTCTATATTGGAGCTCTGTACTGGCACTAAACAGAGCCTATGAATGCCACTTTTTGTATGCTTACACAATTGGAGTTCATGGCTCCACATTCCAATTCAACACCATCCTATTTTCTTCTTATTCACATTAATTCACATGTCAAATGTAGATTTCCTTTAGATTTCAGATGTTATCAAACATGATCCCAATGGGAAGTCTGGAGAATTGGGTCTGGACTTTCTCCAGAGTTTGATTTTCACAAATGCACAATACAGCACAACAACACAGGGTGTTCAGGATGTGATGTACTAATTCCCTTGTGGAGATAAAATATTTCTATGTTATATTACATTTTCAAATTTGTAATTATATCTTTTGATGTGGTGAGATATCATTTGTATTGTGATTATAGATTTGTATACATATTATATTTGTATTTATGTTAATCTTGCAAAACATGTTTTGATTGTGGATTATGTAAGTAGATTATGTGAGTTGATGAAAATAAAATCCCCCAAAAAAGAATGTGTGAAACATGAACTTTGGGGCCATACATTTAAATCATTTGATTTAGAGACACAAGTTTCCCTGCTGTCTTAAAAAATGAGAGTTAACTGAATTTAGACTTAAACCATTGTTTATCTAATATCATTCAATTAGTTTTGAAAATATAAATCTATCTGAGTGAGTGTAACTTGAGAAAACAAGTCTAAATATTGTTACTATGTTAATAGAATTTGTAGTCCTTCAAATTATATGTGCTGTTGTAGGAAAGTAATTTCTTTGAGGAAGAAATAATTGAAAGTGAACATGGCCTCAGTCAGTGAATTACAGAGTGTGTTAGTTCTCTAGCCATGAAGAAATCCAGGAATACCACTGCATCCATCAGCCAATCCTGAGAATGAATAATAATTGACTGAAAAAGAGTGTGAAGCAGGTTGTTCTTATGAAAACTAATCCACAGTGACTGTTGCTCACTCACAAAACCGTCTCCCAGTGTCCCTGCATGCACTGTATAGCCTTCTAACAATTTAAAAAAACATACACACTGTAGGAAAAACAAAGCGACACATTCCCTCCTTCTCCTTTAAAGAAGGCTAGCTTAATTACTTGCTTAATCCTAGCACCCTTAGTGAGAAACCATAACAGAGAGACACTGAACAAAGACAAGCAAACACATGAGAGCATCAAACACATTACACTGCAGCACTCTCAAACACTCACAGAGCAAGCGTCGCTGTTCATTGAGATGGAAAAGGAAAGATTTCGAAAAAGCTGTACCTTTGCTTTTAGCTAGAAGAGCAGGAGGAGGCGCAGACAGAACAGAAGATCCACAGACGAGAGTGCCCCGACGAGGAGGGAGAAGAAGAGGAGACTCAAGTTCAGATTCTGGCAAACACCACACCAAAAATATCTATGTATATATGAATACATGTAGTGAGGATAAATCAATGTACGCTGGCAACTGTACATCACAAAACGCTTCAAACATGCAACCACATCAGGTATTAAATGATGTAAGAATAATAAAATCACTGTATCACACTATGTATACAACCATCATATACAAGCATATTATGCACCATCACCAAAACATGCAGTTCAAATCAAACACACAAGACAAAGACATGATTGAGAAGAGGCAAAGAGAGGTGTACCTTGTTCTGCCATCATATGTGCAAGGCCTTGAGACGGAAACGAAGCGGTAAAAGAAAGGGAAGAGAAGAGAAAGAGTGAAGAGCTTTTAAGGAAAAGAGAACACTTAGTTTCAATACGCTTACGTATTGTGACGATACATATTTCCCCTGGAGAGAAAACATGACATGAGAACACACACGTCACAAAGCTTCCTGTGGTTGAAAAGGAGGCTTCCTCATGAGAAATAGCAGCATGCTAGTGTATGTTATACTCTGATTTAACACATTTAACCTAGCTGGACCTTTAGCTGCTATAGCTCTGCTAAAGTCACAGCT
This sequence comes from Pseudopleuronectes americanus, assembly GCA_038501795.1. Classification (NCBI taxonomy): domain Eukaryota; kingdom Metazoa; phylum Chordata; class Actinopteri; order Pleuronectiformes; family Pleuronectidae; genus Pseudopleuronectes; species Pseudopleuronectes americanus. Next base: position 1,539,332 of record CM076726.1, on the reverse strand, counting down.
GGACGCTAACTCTCTCTCTCTGTATGGTTGTGTGTGTGTGTGTGTGTGTGTGTGTGTGTGTGTGTGTGTGTGTGTGTGTGTGTGTCTGTGCGTGTGTCTTTTCTAACCCTAACGCTGTTACAATGGAAAAAATTACCTAAGGACATTATTCTAAAGTTCCATGAAGCTGAGTGGAGCTGAAAACTCAGGTGAAAACTCTCTGTCGGTCATCACTTAGATCAAACCCTTGCAGGATTTGCAGCAACTGTAACAATGATCTTTCTTCAGGTGATGTAAATGTTACATCTCAATCAGCTGTACCACATGTGGTTTTCAGTTAAATTGAATAAGCAGTTATCCTAAAGTGACAGAATAGAACCTATTGTCCAGTCTCAAACCTCATGCCGCTAGTTTGGGATGAACTGGTTAGAACGCTTGAAGTAAGCAACGTATCTGTTTGTGAATTGGATTTCGATTCTAGACCGAAAATTTATATTTTTTATCTTAGTTTATGTTTATATGTATGTTTATATTTCTTTGAATTAATCAGATAAAACATTAAGTGACCTACAATATTCTTTACAATTTTGAGAAATTCAATTCGAAAGACGGTTTCCAATCTTTGATTTGATATTGTGTGAATAACCTGAATGTCAAGAAGTAAGGAAATCTATATAGAACATAAACTGCATCAAAACACAGTTTTTAATAATAATACAATCTGTCTCTTGGTTTATCTTCTATTTTCCTTTTTTCCCACTGTATTTTTAGGCAGCTTTTTACAATGGTGCTCATTGTGATGGATCATGATCTTTCTGTTAACCCAGCCTGTCTCTACATCTACAGCTATACAAATAATGGGTTGTCATGTATTTACATTTGACATTGTGTTCACTCACCTGGCATATTACTGATGACCTCTGGAACAGAAGGAGACAGAAAGCAAGCAAACAAAGACAGAATTAGAAACACAAATATTGCTTGCATGTTGACTGTCATGCAAATGATAATACTCATCATCGTCCATACAGAGAGCTGGCAGTGGGCACAGCCATGTGTATGTCTGTTAAAATGTAGAAGGTTTGAGCAAGTGGGGGATAAAGCAGCAACATTTGGTTTCAGACCATAAATCAGTTACAGGTGAATATGCGAGACAAATGTCCAGAGTGAAGAAAAAGTTCCTTCACAGACACACACACACTTAGCTTTTCTGTTACCTTCCAGTGCAGACACATCTCCATATCTAATCTGTATTCACAGGTGCTGTTTTACAAATTTACAAATGGCAATAAAAACCCAGATAACAAAACTGTTATCCTGTATAGTGACCTGTGGCCTTTCTTCAGACAGAACCATCCTTCAGGTTTAAACCTCCTCCACACGGAGTGATCCATACAGGCTGCAGCCAGTGTGAAAGTGTTAAACAGGAAAATCAACCAAACCTAGTCTTTTTGATTGTTTGATTTATTTATTTGTTTCCTTTTAGCTGTCTACATAAATTAATAGTCAAAGAAAAAAATTGTTAAGATAAGATGAGAGATAAATTAATATTATGATTATACTAGAATGGCAAACAGTGGCCAAACTCATGAAACCACATTTAAATTCAGTAAATCCAGATTTTTGTTTGGAAACATGCTGTATTTTCTGTCATTAAGATCATTGAATTCTTCTCTGAGAAAATCAATGAAATGTTGAAAACCACCCTTTGCCTTAAACATGTTGAATATAGTGAAAAAAACTTCGACCCACCCATGATCCGGCTCCACAACAAAATGTTATTTATTCTTCTTCGGATCATGCCCCATCACCACATACATATTTATGGAAATCAGTTGAGTAGATTTTGAGTAATCCTACTAACAAACAAAACAAGCAAGAAACTACATAAATGCATACATGCCATCCATGGCAGAGGTAATGACTAACATCTCCATTTAAGATACAACACAGAACGTAACCAAATTCAATACTAAATAAAGTACCATATGCAGATTTGTAATAATGATTAAGAATCATAAGCAGACCAAACATGGGTTAAAAAGGTAGGATCAGACATGTAGATAGTTGTATCATCCACATGATACACGTGTGTGTGCCGTACACCTATTTAAAAAGCTCTAGGATATCTTATAATCCACTGAAAAAATTTGTAAAGTTATGTAATATTTCAGTTTTACAACAGGACTTTCATAGCAGGTGTCATGGGACTCTCCATAAGATGCATGTAGCGTATGTGTTAGGGAATCATCTTCACAATATATCTAGTGCACTACTGAGCATCTTATTACTATGTTATTGAAATCATTACTGACTTTTTAGATAATAACTATTTTAGACACAAACACTTGTCCTCTTATTAGTGTTAAATTTATAATTTTTGATATTCTGCACAACCCAAGAGCAGGGCAAAAAGCTGTCAGTGTTCCTTGAAACCACCGACTTTCTGTGATTATTGAAATATACAAGGCTTTATTTGGTTAGGCCACTCTGAAATGAAGTCGCTGGAAAATGAAGTAAAAGGTAATTGACTTGAGACGCATTAAATGTTCTTGGCGAGGATTAATTGGGCATGTTAGGGTATTAATGTGAACACAAGCAGATGGAAGTCAATCAGATATGCATTAGATATTAATTCAGTTTCAACTGAGGACTTGTGTCCGCTGTGCTCCAACATGGAAAGAGTTGACCAAATTGTCTCTCTGTGTGTGTGTGTGTGTGTGTGTGTGTGTGTTGGGATAATCTTGCTAAAGCTTCAATATCTTTGTGTGCTTTCTAAATGGGTTCATTTGAGATTACCATAGTATTGAAGTCCACATTCAAATACCAACAGAAGAGGAACACTCTTGACAGGGTAGAGTCAAGCGGATTAACTGTGTATTTCTGCACACACACCCACACACACATGCTCACACATGCACACACAAGGGTATGGAAACAGAGAGTGACCTGAGGGAGTAGTTGTATATCCTTGTTTTTTTTGTGCCATTAACCTCTGTCATTCTGCCCCTGTTTTATTATAAGGGAATACACCTAAATGTCCACTATTCCATTTCAATTCAAGCATTATTAAGTAGGGATGGGGGGAAAAAATCGATTCTGTTACAAATCGCGATTCCTGTGTATGACGATTTTATATCGCCATGCTGCCTCCAATATCGATATTTTTTGAAAAATTAAAATAAAAAAAAATATATAATATAAATATATATATATATATTTTTTTTTAATTGAATTTATATGGGGGGGGGGATATATGGGGGGGGCGAGTATCTAAAAACACCCAAGCACTAGCTTTGCATAGCCTTCATGCAAACAACAGTGAAGCATAGCCTACTTTTTGTTTATTTCAAAGTCAATATTTTAAGTAAACTTTTATTCATTCTATTTAATTTACCTTTTATTTATTGTTTAAAAGTAGCCTAAATGGTATGCATTTCTTAATCTGTCAGTTTGTGTGCAGTTGATAATCAATAATAGGGAACATTTTTATTTATATTCTCTATTGGCTGCCCGGCAGTCATTAAAACTTGTAAAGCTCTAAGTGAATTTGACTGTGTTGTATTTTAAGGTATGATTCAACTGTTTTCCATGGTCCAGTATTTAAAAAAAAGAAAAGAAATCACAAGAAATCGTAATATCGAATCGCAATACTTACAGAATCGCAATACCCACAGAATCGCAATACATATCGTATCGCCACCTAAGTATCGTGATAGTATCGTATCGGGAGGTCCCTGCCGATTCCCGTCCCTATTATTAATGTGGATTTTTTATCGTGTACAACTCATGACTGTTTTTCTTATTGATGCAAAATTCTGTTGCTGCCACCTCTATTGTTATAGTCTGGTTCTGTTTTATTCAATGCTTGTATAGTACATTTCTTAACCATGTTAAAAAGTGCTTTGCTAAAAATAAATTAAAAAAGACAATGCAGATCAAATGAAAATAACACAAAATAACAAAGAAACACGACCAGTGAAAAATAGAAACAATGGCCTCCATAGGATCAGATAAATGGATTAGTCAGTATAAATAAGAGCTATTGTGAACCATTTGTAAAAGCTTTACTAAAGAAAAATTGTAAAAAGGGATTTAAAAGAAGCTAGAGACTAGGCCTGTTTAAGTTCAATGGGCTGTGAATTCCTTAATGTGGAGGCTTTACTAGCAAAAGCATGGTCCCCCTTTTGAAAGAGATCCGCAAATCTTAGCAGCCAAGAGGGCACATACCAGGTCAATACATCTAGAGCTAGACTTTCTAAAGCCATTTTCAGACATGAACTCCTGAGGATGTCTGCAGAACAGGGTCCAGACTTTTTCTGGGGTTTGCCTGTCACACAACACAGTGGGAGATTCTCTGCTCAGACATGTTCACAACAACACAGGTATCTCCGGTACGTTCCGGCCAGGGGTGGTGCACCTTCAGGACGCAGAACGTAACGTATAAATTGTGCAGCATTAATGTGATTTGAAAAGATGTACTTTTTTACAACTTCTAGCAACGTAACTGAAATACAAGGCCATCAGTAATGCATTACTTCATGCGAATCAAATTCCTGATTCAGTTAGGTGCACATTTAAGTCATTCATTATTCACTGTTAGCTCTAAAGCTTTAGGCAAAATAACACTTCATTGGATATATTTAGAAAATTGTCCCTTGTTCAGGCATTAAACCAATGACAGATTTTTTTTTCTGTAGAGGTAAGGCTTGTATGTGCAGTGAGTAAACGTCCTATGATAGAATGACAAGGGATGCTTCCAACCAACTGAGGACAGAGCAGATAAAAGACCTAACAACAGGGAGAAAACAGATTAACAGATTCATCTTTCAGTTTTTTCTCCCACTTTTGTTTGACTTTCTGACTAATCCATCATCCGAAGCTCATCCTCTCTCTGCCTTTCTCCTGATGATCAGCTGTATTCGCCTGCCCTCCCTCCTGCTCTATCATTATTTTGTTCTCTATCTTGACCTACTTCCTTTGGCAGTTTACTTTCCATGTATTGTGCCTCTGTTCCCATCAGGTTTAGTATTTGTGCGTGGACAGATAGCAATGCAAATACATAAATATTTAATAAGGTACCAGTCAACAAACCAATCAAACACTCAGGGGGACAATTTCCAGTGGCAGGTTTACCAGCATTTAATTTACAATTACTGCATCGGAGAGGTACAAACCATTTCCCCTGTATTATGAATGTAAGAAATCCTCCAGGTCTCTTCATAGATTCACTCTAAAAAAGGTCTAAACACATCACCATTCTTTGGGGTGACTCACTGGCGCTTTGACAAATTTATTTATTCATCAGTGGACACATAATCTAGGTTAGGCTATGACTCGTGTTTAATTCAATACCCAAAAGGTGAGGCAAGGATAGTGGGGGATTAGAGCTCAAAGTGGATTACTTAAAGGGATGGATTATTTAAAGGGATGATTCATGATGTGTTGGATAAAGTGGGAGAGCACTGTTATTAATGAGGTGTGCCAAATTCTGATTCCTTTCATCACTGGTGGCTTAACTGATTGTTCTCTGCATGTTATATAAATGGAAGGTAAACCAGAACAGGGAAGGTATGCTGGAGCAGTCAAAAAGCTACATACACACACACACAGAAATAATTATACCTCTATCTTGACTTGTTAACATAATGCATACCCTTACCTTAACCTAATCAAATACAATATCTTTTCACTACTATGCTGATAGATGGATGGGTGAAGTGTTTGAGTCCAAGAAACACTTTTGGAGTCTAAGAAGTCAACTTTTTAGCAGCCGATCCGATACAATTGAAGTAAATGGTGACTGAAACTTCAGACAAAATTAACAACGTAAAAAACATAATATGCCTCCATACTGCTTGTGTGGTGTCATCCATGTGCCCGCAATTCCCGACATTTAAATCCGATTCGAAACGAGGTAATTTACAACCTGATTTGAGCATTAAACTCCTGCGGAATTGGTTAAGCTAGCTACACGATGGTGTGTCGAGGGGTCCGTAGGAAGATATCAGTTGACATTTAGACCTAAGACACGAATGATGCCGTTTCCAGTCCGAGCTTGCATTCACTTGGAAAACACCACACAAGCAGTAGGGGGGCATGATGTGTTTTTTCTGTTGTTTTATTACTTCTGACATCTCGGTAACCAGTTACTTCAATTGTATCGGAGTCCGCTGCTACAAAGTTTACTTTTGAGAATCCAGAATTGTTTTGTGGACTCATCAATGTTGCTTTACCCTCATCAATGCTGCTAAAAACTTTAATCTTGATGATGTTTCCTACACGTGGCATCTATTGCACTTCCGATCGTCCCGGGAGAGGGATCCCTCACATGTGGCTCTCTCTGAGGCTTCTATGTATTTTTACCCTGTTAAAAGGGTTTTTAGTAGTTTTTCCTTACTCTTGCTGAGGGTTAAGGACAGAGGATGTCACACCTTGTTAAAGCCCTAAGAGACGAATTGTGATTTGTGAATAAGCTATACAAATAAAATTTGATTGATTGATTGATAGTTGAGTGAATTTCCATTTTTCAGTGAAGTCTCCCTTTAACCAAACCTTCTGCGGCGCATGTCTCTCCGTTTTGTAAAGACCCAGGTTATGAACGATTTGTAGTTCGGCAGGGTGCAGACAGGCAGGTAAATCAGCGATGATGACTTTATTTGTGTATGGCTCTCAGAATGTGAAAATGATTTAAACAAATAAGATAAATACTGTTTCAGAAGCTACTTACCGACCCTGCCTTTAACCCAAAACCAGTCTCTTGGAGAATACCAGAAAGTGAGGACCAGCCAAAATGTCCTCACTCTGTAAGGCCAAATATATTGGTCCTCACAAAGACAGAAGTAAATCCATACACACAAGCACACATACACTAGTCCCAAAGGACAAAGGATCATGTCAGTGCAGTGCCTAAGGTTGGACTCTTATTGGATTCATCATCATCATTGTAGAAACCATAATCTCCTCATTGATTTCACCAGCAGCAGCCATGTTTTATGTTGATATGAACACATGGACAGCTGGGGGAACAGCCAGGGAGGCCTGCACAGGCCATCTGCTCCTGTTGGGCTAACGGTGGCACACAGATACTAGACCTTTGGCTGAATGACGGCAGAACAGATTGAAAGAGGTTATGTTTTTTAGGTAATGCTCAGAAGAAAGGCAGGCTGAGAAAATGACTGAGACAAGGTTTTTGGATCTGAAGGAAAGTTAGTGAATCCTTTACTCATTGATATCATGTATTAGAATTCTACAATGTTTATTCCTAGTAACTAACAATGTATTTAATCTGAAGTACATAGTATATGTAGATCATATTATAAAGTAATTTTTTTGTATTTCTCACTCTTGCCAATGTTAGACACATAAGATGGAATAAGAGAGCAATCCACTAAGAGTCTCCAGGAAGTGTTCATGTGCCAGGATGTAATTATAATCCAGGGAGGTACCACAGAGCATCTTCATCCAATCTATCCTTGTAAGTATCGGCTCCGGTCAGGGAAAATGCGCAGAAGGTGACCCAGACTGTGCAGTTGTCTCTGTCTTGGGAGGATAGAAGCTGGGTTTGATCGGTCTGGGCAAGTATGGTGTCATTTTGGATAAGGTTGCATCAGGCAGCATTTCACAGGCAGCAGAGTGAGTCCAAGTCAAACACATCAAGCCTGCAAGCTTGACTCTTGGTGAGAGGCCATGGCTCAGCGCCCCAGAGGAAGACCGAGAAGACAAGGGTATTAAACATCCTTATATTTTTGTGACATGAAATGCTTTTCGTTTTTCAGAGAAAGCTGGCTATATCTTCTTTATGCGCCAGCTGAGATATTGGAGCCAGTTTACCATGAATAAGCAAGAGCCACCAGTGGGGGGCCTCAAGGGGAAATGTCTTCCGCATAGTCTGTGTCTCTCAGCATCCCGTCAACCAGGGGGATATCCAGCTAGGGAGCCGCTTTGGCATCAGGGCATGGTTTTTTGAAAAATGTGTGAAGGAAAGTCCTCCATTTCTTATTTTGAGTTGACAGAAGGCTCGGCTACTAAATTAACCACTGTTCGCCACTATGGTGAGCAGAGAAGCATCTCAGAATGAACAAAATGTTGATCCCTGAGGTGTATGTATTACAACTGCAGAGACCACATCAGGTTCCTTTCCTGTCAGCCATAAACACATCTGAGGCTACATTGGACACTGACTCACCACTAGACCACTGCAGGGAGAGGCGGTGGTCTAGTGGCAGAAACTTGGACTATGGGCAGAGAAGGTCTCTGGTTCGACTCCACGGAGAGACAACAAAAAGACGAACCTGGATTGATCTGCCCAAAAATCCAAGAGTCTCCCTACCCTGTCTAGTGCCCCTGAGCAAGGCACCTTACTCCGCCAACATCTGCTCCCCGAGCGCCGTACATAGTCGCTCACTGCTCTGTGTGTCCCGCACACAGATGGGTCAAAAGCAGAAGTTAAACTTCCCTACCTGCATGAGTGTGCCTTTGCATGTCTGTGCATGTGTTTGGGACAAATAAATGGATCTTAATCTTAATCTTAACCAACCCTGGACAGTTGAAAACTGGAACATGCAGCCTAGTCTGCTACATCTGGATTTCTCCTGAGGCTGCAGATGGTTGGATCAGAATCTGGAGACAACCTGCCTTGAGTCAACGGTGCTATAGTAGGACAACTTTATTTTCACCTCTGAAGTTTTGTGAAATAGTGGCTGGCGCAATCGTTTTCCTCAAGTTCAGATTTTATTTCTATATATTTCACAACATTTTACTTAAGGAATTGGAATTTATTTCAGAGTGTATTTAAAAAAAAAGTTGGTCTTATCAGATACCAAAACACTGCATAATGGTTTGGAATACTCATAGCCAATTTATTTACATTTTGCTGGGACAATCATGAGGTAAACAATAGATATATGCCAAGTTCAAGTTACAAGGCAAACTACCAGGTATGTGTGTTAGCATGTGCTTGATGCATGGACAGGCTGCAGTCACCTGAATGACAGGGCTGCTTTTTTTTCTTTTCTGGTAGGGCTCAGGTCAGACTGAAGACAGCGTCCTGTTCCTCTTAGTACTCATACTCCAAAAGTGAAGGCCACAAACAATGGCAGAGTTACAGGAATGAATGAATGAATGAAAAGTAAGAAGAACATAAGCATGAGATCAGAGGGGTGAGTATAACACAGCTCTGTAAATGTCTTAGAGGGACTTTATTTGTTTCCGTTTATTGCAAAAAAATATAAATGTACTGTAAATAATGCATACACTATATTAGAATTCAGATAGAATACTGTATAGAGTACTGGGTGGCATTTGTTCCACCTTGTGATTTTTGTTTTGTTTGCATTTATGTGATTTTACTGTTAGCTTCTGTATGAGATGCCTAAGCCCATTTGGGTGTACACTTTTAGGGGTGTGCTGTCCCAATAACTCAAGGAATGAAGTGTTAGGGCTCCATAGCCCACAAAACCAAGATTTTTCAGACCCACAGTTCAACCCATCGGGTACCCAGACTGCCTTGCAACCCCCCGCAAGCTGGGGGAGAGACCCACAAATGTAATATTTTCTCCATTAATATGGATTTAAAAATTATGATAATGATTGTAATATTGTAAAGTTTAATATCGTTTCAATGTATTATGGTCTTTTACAGTTTTTGATTGCGAGCACGCTAGCATGTTTGCACGATAGTCCAATGTTACAAAACGTAACTGCTCCTCTAATAACAAAGCATCCTGGCAGGGATGCCTACAGACCTCTTGTTGCTCACTGAAGCTGTTTGCTTTTGATTCATACGATAAATAATGCAGAGGAGCCAAACTTTTCAATTTATAATGTCATCGATTAACCTGCATTAGCAAAGATGTTATTTGGATATTAAAGGCTTGTCACTTTAGTAACTTCAAACAATTATTTGAGATCTCAACATTGTTATTGACAAATACTGGTGACGTTTCGGGTTTTCGCGACGACTATTGATGATGTAACAGCTTCTTGAAGGGCTCACTAGCCCTTGTGACTCCGTTTCAAGGGGCAAGATAACCCTCGAAAACAAGGGGTAGGGATAGGGCCAAGGGGTGAAATGGGATTGGCCCTTAGTGTCTGAATGAGCCTATCAGTCAAACACTATGTACTGTGAAAAATACACAGCCATACGTTCATGTTTTGACTTTCAGTCATGTCATATTCTTCCTCTAATGTATTCAAAAAGCTGGCACAACCAACCTAACTCAGCCAGCCTCATTAAGCATCTTATTTATCCCTCAACAATCAACAATCCAAATTCTCCCAGAGCTGCTTGACTTCCCTGCTTCCACTCACCTATCAGTGCCTGGCAGGAGGCGGCCATGCGGCCAGGCCGGAGAGGGAGAGTCAGACGTAAATCAACGCTGGGAATGGTTCCCATTGTGGAGGCTGTAAATCAAGGTTGGGAAAAAGTGGCCTAGCAACCATAGTCACCAGTGCTCTCACACTGATGCCTCACTGAGTCACCCAACACAGCACTTAGGGGCAGGGGGTGGTGAGGTGGTAGCGGTGTGTCTATTTTGGAGCAAGAACTGTACGAGTGAGTCATGAGAGGCTAAAAAGAGGATACCTTCAAATACTTACAGCAAAACAGAATAGAGAAGATTATACTCACATATCTTGAATAAATCCAAATAGTTTCACTGTGCTAAATGTTATTTTAACTTTTATAATAATATAACAATTGTATTTGTATAGCACTTATCTAAACGAGGAAAGAGACCAGGACCAGTTGTGTAACCTGCTATTCTACTGTGTATAATGTCAGACTTCTGAGGTATCAGGTCAAAAGTAGCAGTGGCACTACATGTCGTTGAAAAGGACAAGTGTGCCAACTGCTTCCTAGGGGAAAACCCTGATAGTTTCATCATAATGGATCATTCCCAGGATCCCCATAGAATAAATTCTGTGCTTTTAGTTACTCCCTTCGCTGTAAAGCAGTAATTTATATGGGACAAAGACAAATCAATGGGCAATTATTAAAGGTGAACATTACGAAGCACATTTATGCTTCCCAGAGGACAGGGCCCATGATTATTCCATCAATTGTGTTCCTTGAGTTAAAATTGAAAACATAAAAAGATCTAACAAGGAAATTGCCGTAGCATATACTTAACACATTCATATCATCGTCCAACTCTTCAGAATATAAACATTTTTGATTTGAATCCTTAAGTGCCACCCTCAGCATAGATTTTACATTTTAGCCCCACTGTCGTGAGGACCACACAAAGAACAATCCTCAATATGTTGCTCTGTCAAACACACAGTGGAGGGTAATGAACTCTGCAGCCTCCAGGATCGCCTTATAGGCATTTCATTTCACAGCAGTGTGTGCTGGCAGAAGGACCAGGGGCAGTATTCTGCAAAGCAAGCGGTAACAACCCGAAAATGTGGAGCTAATTAAAAATTAATAATCATCTTTGTGAGTTGTCCCTCTGTTCCTGCCATGTCAGCTATTGATATCATCAGGTTTATCCTCCAGTTCAGCCTCTAGACCAACTAGTGTTTATGTCCAGCTGCTGACACACTTCTGAGGACAAACACTCCCTCAGCTGGGAATAAGGAAAAGTGTCCACTACGGTTGGTTCGTATCTCTCTTAGTACCTTGTGTGCACAAGAATAACAGGCCTTAATATAAACTTTGTGATGGATAATATTAAAGGAGAAGTAGTAGAGGATGTGATATAACATTCAGAAGGAATGTGTGGGAAAGCAGCATCAACTCATCATTTCAAGCCAAACAATATTCCTACAGTACCCTGGTTTCCTGGTTATTATCAGTTTGTATCCAGTTTTTTTTATTTAAGCATGTAAACGTCATAACCTGATTTCAGTTTCCTGGGTAAGCCCTTATCCTGCTCTTGAAAAACTGATTGATTTAATTATCTGTTTGTTGGTATCAACCTGCGCCAGCAGGGCCTCAGATGTTCCCATAAACGGTTCAACTATGACACACAGCCGGTAGAGGGATACTACCCTACTCATACGGAATGTTTCTCTCCATTCTGTGCCATTGAACTCCGTAATGACTGTTGATGAATTTTGGACTATTCTCAAATATTACTGTGTATGCCAGTATATATTATCTATATTATATCTGTACAGGAGAATGGTATCTGTCTAAATTCCACAGATACTCCCTTCTCTCTTTAAGCAGCCAAGGTCAGGTTGTAGATAAAGGACCAAGCAACAATACATTGTAGTGTCTACGTTTAGGGACTTTCATATCTAACTCAGATGAGCCAGACAGAGAGGCACCAACTTCAACTCTCACCAACTCCAACTCTTTTGCGTATTTCACCAGTTGCAAGACGTAACGACACAATGTGAATTAGGAATGCATACTTTAGTCTTAACTATCCACTAGGATGCAAACACCCAAGTGTTACATAGAGAGTGACAACAATTCTAGCCATTCATGGATGTGCTGAAAGAATGGGTGACGTGAGTAGAGGGAGATATACTGGGATACTGTGGGAGACATCTTCAGACTTGGGGGTGACAACTGCTCATGTTACTCTGTTAGCGTTTGTATATTGTTCTACCTTCTGGTCTCCTTGATGCATCAAGTCTACATTAAAACATCAGCTTCTGCCTGAGTTTTCCTTATACCAGCTTCCAGAAAGCTTCCATAACAATTATCACCCTATCCAACCAGTGACAGCAATCGCATCCACTGCATTGTGGTTCTGTGCAATGGCATTGACAGCAAGACAACGGCCAACATGAAGGACATGTTCAATAGTTGCTGTGGCTCTCTTGTATGACTGCTGACAATAAGGTGCTAGGTGGTGAGACTTCAGCCGGCGTAAACACTCTCCTCCGACACCAGTGAACATCCAGTGAACGGACATTGACATCGTAGATCTTATAAGTACCTGTGGTGTGTTCACACTTAACAATAAACTGGACATGGACTGATCACACACAGGCTATCTATAAGGACAGGGACTGAGCAACTCTATCTGCTGAGGATTCTGATGTCTTTGGGTGTGCAGGAGCACTCCTAGGACCTTCTTCGCTCGTGGTGGCATCAGTCCATCTTCTTGGAGTGGTGGCCTTCTGGGGCATCAGCATCTTCTCTCAGACAGCCGACAGGAAGAGCTTAACAGACTTATCCAGAAGGCCATCATGTGTCTTCGGGTGTCCCACTGGATACTGTGGAGGTGGTAGGAGATATGAGATTGTTGCCAAGCTATCCTCCCTGATGGCCAACTTCTCCCCACCCCATGCACGACACCCTGGCAGCTCTAAACAGCTCCTTCAGCCACCGGCTGATTCATCCCCGTTGTGTGATGGAGAGGTATCGCAGTCCTTCCTTCTGCGGCTGTCATCCTATTCAACCACTATGAAACCACATTGAACACACAATTTGTGCAATTAATTTAGTTATTTAATTATTTTATTTAATTGAGTAATTATTTATTTGTATTATTTAGTTGTTCTACTACTTATAATAATTTATTTATTTACTATTTACTTTTTATTTTGCTTCATTGTTGTTTCTTATTATATTGCATTACCTGCGCAGCTGTGTAAACCCTCAAATTTCCCCACTGTGGTACTATTAAATGAAATATCTATCTATCTATCTATCTATATAAATAAAATATTAATATAAAAATAACCATATTTATCGATGTTCCATGAAAACATAATATTCCAAATATATCTAAACCAGGATTAGCCTCATAACTCGCATACTAAAATGGTTTGTATTTTTTAGATAGCGCTTTTCTTGTGTTGATGACCACTCAAAGCACTTAACAGTACAGTTTGCCATTCACCCAGTGCATTTATTAGGCGTACTACATTTCGACATGGGGGGAAGACTGGGATCGAACTGCCAACCTTCAAGTTGGAGGACGACCGCTCTACCCCTCTGCTACAGCCGCCTGATACAAAGGCGATACTAGAGCAAAACTAAACACAGTAACACACTTAGAACACATTTCTTCCTCTAGGATTAGTCATTTAAATACTTTTATGCTATTTCAATACTGATATAGTATTTATGAGTAATTCGAATAATATTTATCTTAGCAGTACTCTAACATCATACATAATAATTTGATTAATTTAATTTATTTTATAGAGACATACGTTCTGTTGAAGCATGGAGTGGGTGAGCTTATAAAACATCCATCTATATCAGCCAAAGTACACAGTTGGTTAAACGTTACAGTGTATACTGTATTTATGGCGTCAGTATGTGCACCCTTCCCAGAAGCTCATCAACTAGCTACTGGAACCGGCTGCTGTTTGAAGAAGAACACATACTGCCATAAAAGTAGAGGTCTTAGGCCTACACCACACTTACTGTTCAACCACGCATACAAGAAGGCTACCAGCTGCGTTGTGAACGTTTTGTTCAGGAATTTGCTTAGATGCTACTAACGGGATTGTGTGCGGCAAACATAAACAAAGATGGTGCCACTTGGTGTTGATGGTGATCAATTTGGCTACTGTAAAGACACAAAAGTATAAAACCGTTGCGTGCGCACAAATGGGGCCTGAAACTTGTATACACCACTTCTCAAGCAAACGTTGGGATTTATAAAAAACAAACTTGGCTGGAGAATATGCGCTTACTCTGACCCATGTGTACGAATATTATTGAGACCAGAAAATGGCAATGTCGACGTGAGTTGCAGATTATTGATCCACTTCATTATTACCATTAAAACCAACAGCTTAAGCTAACACACACAAAAGCAATTAAGTTCAATAATACAGCATGCAAACATTTAAAACATGTTATTTCTCCTCTCAATGCAAGTCAGAAGCTGCAGCCAGACTGCTGCCCGACGTCGTGACAAAAGCACTGGCTGAGCTTGCAGATTTTAATTAATTATTTTTACACCCTAGCTACAATCCTGTTGTTCTCACGTGTCTGCACTGAAAGACAACTAAACCAACGGACAAACAGTTCTGCCCTCAGAGCCCTGCCATCAATTTAATCAGCTGAGCGAAAGCAAAGCAGCTCAACAACCACCCAGACACAGGGAAGAGGTAAAGCCCCGACACCATCACCATCCCCCTGCCCCCGCCATGCATTCTCATTTATTTCAAACACTGGCAGAGGAAGATAAAAGACAACAACTAATCTTAAAATTCCAGATTCCCTGGCCTTTTAATGTAGCAGAGATTTGGCATCAACCCAAATGGGATGTAATTTCCATATTTCCAAAAGGTTCAGCATTAGAAATTCAAAATGGAGGAAAAAATATCGCAACAAATATTTTAATAGAAAATACCTGTGATCTAAATTAATTCATTTGATAAATTCATTACAGTTCAGCAGATTTCTTATTTAAGTGGCGTTGATTCTCTTATAGGCAGGCAATATTATTGTTTACTCCTCAGTTGCTGGAAAACCTGGTATTGATTGTGAATAATTAAGTTCATGTTGAGAGTTTTTTGCAGATCAGAGGTGCCTGGATTCATTTAATACAGCAAGTGCACATTCACTGATTTCCACAACCAAACAGGCATTATCACAGAGAGTTCTGTGCTCAGAATTTGATCAAAATACAGGAAATCCAAGTTCCTACATAAAGCAGGTGAAAGTGCCTTTTATTTGGCCTGCAGGGAGGATAACATGGGGGAAAAGAGTAAAGGGCTTTCTTTTAATAGACATCAATTTTGGTGAGGGTGAAGCCAGCTGTAGAGCCACTGAAACACAGCTCGGCAAAAATTCTCAACACAAAAGGATTTGATATAAAACACCTGCCATCTTGTGATTGGGTGAAGAAAGGGGGCTCAGGAGCCCTCATTCTCTGTAAAGGCGTCCTTATCACTGCCTGCAGGAGCGACGCCATTAACCTGCGCCTCACTGACTAACCATGCTTAGATTAGCTTTTTGATTTTACAGTCTCAGTCTCTCTCTCTCACACACACACACACTTACATCACATGCAACAACAAATATAGGGATAATATTATTATTATATTATATGGAGAGAGCCAAGATAGCCCCAAACCTCTTTGAGCCCATGAAACCAGGAGCGATCACAGAAACGAATCCATTGAATAGAGATAAAAAGGCAAGTGTCTGAAGTCATGACATTGATCTTTAACATTCATATACTATAACATGACAAAATCATTTACATTGGACAGTCTGACAGGTGAAATCAGCTGTGTCATTGCGCAGGTATGGATTTACATAATAAATAGCTTGTTTCATGCTGATATATGATGCAGGACTCCAAATGTTAAAGGACCTACAGCCACTTCAGAGTTCTTCATTTTTAAAAATTGTAGGGATGATATTGTTGGATAACCTTTGACTAATTTTGGTCCCAGACTTTTGAATTACTGGTCATATGTCTGATTTGTTTAGCAATTCAAATAAAGCCTCCAGGAACAGCAGTGGACTGTGAGGCAATTTTTGTATATTGATCTCTTGGAAATAAATCACCATTTACAAAAGTTGGAGAATTCCAAGTTGAAGTGAGTGTTTCACAGTTGGAGTGCTGCTTAAGTCTATCAGAGGGAAATGTGTGAGTTACCTTCATTACAGAAGCGGCCCCTGTACTCGGTTTTGGAGCAGTCGCAGATGGGGCCTCCATCCACCACTGAGCATGTACCACCATTCTCACATGGGTTCACAGTGCACCATCCTTCTGACTCCAGGGGCACCTTGAGGCTTCCCAGAAGCAGGGGCTGCGAGATGCCATATTTGAGGTCTGTAATTGTGCCCTGGAAGGGCTGCATGTTTCGCGCTGTGGGCAGAGTGAGTGCACCGTTGCGGATATCCTGAGGCACTCCACCCAGGAACAGGTCGCTGACTATTTTCATGAACTGTCGCTGTGGCCGCACCTCATCAGCTGTGGCCTGGCCATCCAGTACCAGCACTGTACGCAGGTTATACCTGCTCAGAGTGGCAAAGTGCCAGCTGCCGTCATCCACCCGTCTGTCTGACACAACTGTGGTCTCTGCACAGTCAATGCTGAAGCGCAGCTGCAGCTGGCCCTCTGCCACCGACAGCTGCAGAAAGTCACAGTAGCCTCCGTCATCGAAATAAAGCATCAGTGCCTCTGAGGCCTCTGTCTTGAATTGGAAGCTGAGGTCACCGCGGGTGCTGGCGTCCCAGCGGAGGTAGCGTGCCCACTGACCAGGAGTGCCTAAAAATTCCAGTCCCAGACATGTGCTGAGGAACATTTGCAGCCTGATAGAAAAACCTACAAGATCCATAGCTGCGAATAATCTATTCATCCAAAAAGGTATCTGAGGGGATTTCAATCAGATTGAAATCTTAGGGTAGTTAGACTGAGTTGCAGGGATCCACAGCTTATCAACAGTATGTGCACTATATGTATATATATATATATATATGTATATAAAGGGAAAAGGGCAGTAGCAGGAGAACAGTCGTTGAAGTTAACAGTCGTAAGGTCAGTTACATCTGTGAATTGTCCAGTAGTTGCAGGGTGGGGACGTGTGAAGGAATTGTTGTTTTCCTCTGTAGGGTAAATGAAAGGAGCGGGAGAGGGGAGGAGGTGGTGATGTTTTAATATATTTTGTTTACTCTTCAAAAGAGATGTTATCAACACTCATGGTGTAAGGTCTGATGGGATGGACCTCTCTGTCTATCAGGGCAAGTAGAATTTCCTCCTTCATGTTGTCTGCTGGGAAATTGAGCTGACAAGGGATCCGCTGGCCTCTCTCAATTCCATCACTGTCAAAAAAAGAGGGACAGAGAGTTACAATGGCTTCATCCCCATCCATTCCACTTATAATATGAATATTATAACAGTAATAATAATAGAGATCTTGCATCTAAACCCCATGATATGTGCACAATCCTAACAAAAGTAACATATGTCTGTACATGGGATTTAATGTACTATACTAATTTTTAAACATATTATGAAAATAATAAATAACAACCCTTATGTATATTATACAATTTCAATTTTAATAGCACTTCACATTTTTAGTCTACAACAAAGAACAGTTAATTGATATGGACAACCTGAGCAGCTATAGATTTATCACCATGTGAAATACAAAGATGCCCTCAGAGATATTGTTTATAATAATGGGTCACATTGTATCAGGTCAAGTCGGCGCTAGCTTGAACTGGTGAGAAAATTCAGTGCAATTCAAACAAGTGAATTGAGTTCTTTCAAATTAAAGTTGGCAATTGTGTGAATACAACTTTATAGGTTGAACAAGTATTTTTTTTTGTGGATCCAACAATATTCATTTTTGGAATGAATGGAATATTAAGTATCAAAGCGACTGTACCTCCATCAACCAGTCAAATATTAGTTGTTCTATCTCGCCTAAAATAATGTCCCACTCACAGCAGCAGTAGTGATTTTACTTTAAATTTTACTTCCAATCTGAATTTCCTATGTTTGCATTATTTGCTAAAGCAAAGGAACTGGATATTTCCTCACGCCAGTGACTGTATCTTCCACATTGATTAATATAATTTTAAATTGTTAACAAGAACAACAGCTGAGGTGGCATCCTCAGCCCAATCAGCTATGGGCATTTTCCACTGGCATCGGAGCCTAGCATGATTTAGATATATCACATCCAAGAAATTTGATTTGATAAAACTGGTGGGAAGTGATGGCTATTATTTTTATTTGTTTATTGGACTTATAGCAGGGCGAACTCATGTTGTAGTCAGGACATTCAATATCCATCCATGTAAAATGTAATCTCCCTGAGGGTCCCCAACTCCTAAAATCTTAAAAGTTCTAAGATCTCAGTGTCTTGATGGACGTCACAAGTAGCCCATACATGCATGACTCTGCTGTCAGGAAACCAATGTGTGTTTTATAACACACTCTTAAAAATAGAATCAGTGCAGTGGACTGTTCACAGCTAACATGCAGTCTACTGTACTGTTGGCAGCCACCAATCCTAATTAAAAGTGTGTGTGATGGTGCTGCATTTTCCTCTACCCTCCACAAAGGTTGTGGAGCTATCGGTCATCTGCTGGGTAAATTAGTCTCATTATTCTCATGGCAGTGCATGACTATCAGTCAGCCAGGCAGACTGGCTTTATCTGATGACCAGCCGGGAGAGACGGCTCTCTCCTCAATCCTGGTGAATACTAAGAGGCACAGAAAATCCCCAGTAAGTACTGATGCAATGTCAAGTTTAATTTTTGTTCACAAGAAATCTACCTTGATATGATTATATGATATGATATTGTTATGATGGGGAAAAAAATTGATTTTTAACGTTGTGTCCTGAAGTAATCTAAATGTATCATTTAAACTGTCAAAACACAACCCAAAAGGTTTGGTGGCACCCATGCAACAATGCCATAGTTTATTGATGTTTTAGTGAAAAGAACCAGATACAACTCATGTATCAAACACATTAACAATGATTGTTTCTTCAAATGTTCAGATATCAAATGTAAAGAGATATAACAGTCGCACGTCTCTTTGGTTCTGATCTATGTCTACATTTAACTCTACTATTGCAAAGTGTAAACAATTAATCGTTCAACCTGCATCTCAATCAGTGTTTCAAAAAACAACCTGATGAATATTATACAAATGTTAGTTATAGCTGCTTTAAGATCCTGGGTTCAGACAGTTCTACTTATGCAATTAAACAATTGTGTATCTCTTGATATTTTATCTAATCTCATGTTTTGTGTTGCTTTCTTTATTGAAGTTTAAAAATCAACTGATATTGTTGAAGATAAAAACCCTACTCTAACTGCAGTGTTTAGGGCTAAATGCTGTGCCGGTGGTTCAGTCGCCACCTGACAAAAGAACCCAGGACTGTTGTGGCTGGTGGTGCTAAGTCAAACCATCAGTGCTTTAACATCCCTGTTTATGCAGATGATTAAATCCGCCTTTAATGCTTCACAATTATTTCCTCTCAATCATATCATTGTTTTACATATAGATAACAAAAACTTTCTGCATAGAGTCAAAGGCTGTCTTAAAACTACTGTTCAGTTGACTTTAAT
This sequence comes from Pseudopleuronectes americanus, assembly GCA_038501795.1. Taxonomy (NCBI): domain Eukaryota; kingdom Metazoa; phylum Chordata; class Actinopteri; order Pleuronectiformes; family Pleuronectidae; genus Pseudopleuronectes; species Pseudopleuronectes americanus. Next base: position 1,519,381 of record CM076726.1, on the reverse strand, counting down.
GTCTGCACTTGTTCACAGATATATTCCATACTGTTCCACTGCCCTATCATTCATTCAGCAGTTAAACCCTGCTTATCATAGTGCATTACACTTTATCACAAATGAAAAAGTTCATACTCATCATTGCTCACTTTGTATCACAAAGTTGGACAGATGTCCTTACTGAGAAGAAGGAATTATCTATAAAGCTTTACAATTCAAACTTCCATCTTTTCTTTGAACTGCAAACAGCCCTCAAGCTTGGTATCTTCATTCTCTATTACCCATTTACAGTGTTGTGCAAGTTCACACCTCTCATGAACTAGTTCAAAGTTCAGTTCATTGAAGTAAAAATGAATAGTTCACGTTCATAGTTCACCATTTAAATTCTGAACTAGTTCATAGTTCAGTTCATTTCATAGTTTTAAGGTGGAAAGTGAGAATGAAAAACATAACTTGTTAAAGAAACTTTATCCATCACCCCTTGCCTTTACTGTCGGAATCTTTATCAGACAGTGTTTAAAAATCCCTCAGATAATAATAAGGTGCATCGGATGTAGTTGCTGAGTCTGCGTCTCTGCTTTCTCTTGCCATCTGTATATGAGACCAAGAGCTGATGTGGCGCAGGTGTGGCCTGCCCCTTTAAGGAAAGTTTGTAGTGTGTGACGTAGTGCACCTGGGTATTGTGGGAAAAGACGCTAAAAGGTTGTGTATAACGAGAAGTGACGGAGCACCCAGAGGTGATGCGAGTGTTGCTCCTGCTGTATATCCGAGAAATAAAGTGGCCGCGTTCCAAGTAAAGAAACATCTCCTCCTCCTTCTTCACGGAGCGGTCCGGACGGCTGGTTACCGGCCAGACAGAGAGCCACGATAGCCACTGAGCTGAGACACTGGCCAGAGGAGAAAACACCTGGAATACTTTGCTTGTTTGGTCTGCATGTGTGTGCCATGAGTGATGGTAACGTAGGGCGAAGTCGAGTTAGTTGGTTGAGGTTCGGCTACATCGCGGACATGTTACGGGCACTGAGCAACGACATGGTGAAAGCACTCGATTTAAACAGCGTCTCTCCTGAGGAGAAAGTATTGAAATGTCCTGAGGGTCAGTGAACAGGTAGGGTTGGGGCACGTGACAGTTATAGGCCAATGGGTGTAGGGTTTTGTGGAATGGCAGGCTCTCATTGGCTGACTAGTTGGCGTATCGAGGGTGAATGAGGAAGTGGAGTGAAGAATACAGTGGTGGATGACAGGAGTGTCGGAGTTACAAACAAGAAGTGTCTCCTGTTCGCTGGAATTTACATATTAATAAAGTTACACATAAAGAGAGAAGATTCCTGTCGTCTTTACGTGAGGACGCTACAATATGAACGTGTTCACCGTTCAAATTCATTATTTGTCATTGAGGTGCGTTCAGTTCATCGTTCTCATAAAAGTGAACGTGTTCAATGAACGCGTTCTTTTGCGTTCGTTCATGCACAACACTGCCCATTTATATGAAGCTCATAGAAAACTTTATTATGTGGTATTTATTTATGAGGCTAGCAATTGTTCTTATTCGTGTTGTTTTATCAGCTGCTTGTTTGGTTGTCTGATTCAAATCTTTCTTTTCAGGTTTCTTTTAAAATTTCAATCTCAAAGAGACTTGCTGCTCAAACAGTACATACTGTATTAAGATAATATCTTCTTCCAGTTGAATGCAACTATACAGTGTAAAGTTTGCTCCGCATTGTCGTTCAGGAAAATGCATACATCTGAGAGCTGATCTACGCTACACTATTTTGTAGGAACCCTCGAAAACCATGAAAACTATCGGTGAATATATACTTGGGACATCTTTGAAAACTGGAATTACTCTAGCTCCTCTCTCATTCACCTATTAATTCTACAAATGTCTTTCTGTATGTCGAACATGTATATATATCACACTTGCCTTGCGTATTGTAACTGGCCCAGTGAAGTGTAGTGTTAAACTTGGTGTAACTTCCCAGCGTAACATCCATTTTAATAAGTTTTGTATAAACAGAGTACCAGTGCTCTGTATCAGTCAGTGTGGGTGGGGCAGTGTGCCTACAATCTGTGGACAGAGTTGAATGCCAGTTGTGGTTACATTTTTCCCTTGCTTAATTCTTAAGTAGTCTTCATATTATTACAACAGGCCATGTAATCTAGTCAGGTGATCAGATCCTGTGCATAGTGCCTGACTTTCAGCCTCCAACTAATATTGATTAATTATACCAGATGTTAGGAGAGCAGGACACTCAGTTCAGAGGGAAATAATAAAGGAAGGGTCCTCATGATGGAGAAAGAAGAAAACAAGTGCTTTACTGGGTGCTGCTAAACACTGGTGTACAATGTTGCCCCCCTGCACTATGCAAGAGCATTTAGTATGGATGTGGATAAAAACAAAATGAGAGACAATTAATTGCCAGAGGATCACAATGCTGGTCTGATACTGTTCCGTGACAAAAAGGCAACACATCCAAGTACCTCCATTGATTAAGACTGGTACTGAAGTGTGTGATCAATGGAACGTTACGTATCCTAGACGTCAAGACAGGTGTGCCCTCTGCAAGAAGCTGATATTCAAGACTTGAAGACATTAGGGCTCTTTATTGTCTCATGCAATAGCCTCAAATAAAAAAGGAAAAACAAACAAGAAAAGCATGTTTTCATATTGTACACGTCAAACCTAAATTTCACATGACCTGATTTTGTTTTACTATTAGTAATAAACACTTGATTCCATCACAGTAAGACTGAGATGGTCACTAAGCAACATTGACATGAGGCGTTGACAACCAGTCAGATAAAACTTCAGCCATGTAAGTGCTTTGGATGACTATCAGATACAAAATGAGTCGGTCACGTTTCATCATCATTTACTACCCGGAGCCTTATTAAAATATCTTTTAAAGTGTTAATAGATGAATGGCCAATTTATTGCAATCAAAGTAAAATGTATTTGATAATACTTATTCTCAGCCCTACTGAGATGAAAATCAAACATTGTTACGTCAGTCCACATGAACTGGGTAATTTTGGAAATGTCATGTTCCCACTATTATCCATTAATTGTCAACTTTTAATTTAAAAGAAATTATACTAAATAAATTAAACCTGTATTTCTGTAGTGTGTAGCACTGACGTATAATTATTTTAAATCTATCCAGATTTATATATTAGAAATATATGCTGATCTGCCAACCATGAGATTTATTTTTATATATTCAGAGCTGTTATCAAACCTGAGCAGAGCCTCCCTCCCACTGCCTGAGGTTTCGATCTATACATGTGAAACTGATTATCAAGCCTCTATAAAGGGAAATATATGAGTCAATAAGTGCTCTCCAGCTCTGACATCACATTTTCCTCCTACATTGAATCATTTGGATTATATTGTAGGATTATCAGATCACAGCAATTCATTACCATATGTTAAAACAATGTTGGTTTTTTATTCATTGTATGCCATTTATTACAGACTGACCATTAGCAGCAAGATTTTACCTGACAAATGTTTAAAATCTGGTTTTAATTATAATTATATACTCAGAATAGCTGAATTAATTATTATTTAAAATAAATTATTGTTTTCTTTCAAACCCATATTTATCAAAATTGTGGTTTTTTGTAAATAATGTATTAATGTGCTTATTTAATGTGCATTAGAATAGTCGGTTGTGTTGAAAACTGTCTCCAGTCTCTGTCCTATTTAAATCATATAATTGCCCTTAATTGGAGGCAAAGTTGAGCTGTCTGTTCTCTCAACAAATTATTTTGACATTTACAAAATAACATGATTTTCCTTTTATGTTAAGTGGCAGCAGTTCCCCCCCACATAACATATCTTAACTCAGCCTCCTTCAGGTCTACTCTCTGCTGATGGTATCAGATAAATCTGAGATGGTTGATACACACTCTACATTTAAAGCATGTAAATACTGGACACTAGTGTTTGAAAGACTTGTTCAGGCATCAATTTCAGCTCGCCTCGTTGTGTGTGTGTGTCCGCGTGCACATCTTTTGTAGACCATCGGGGGTTAAAAGGCTAAACGGCATGAATCATTGTTCTCAGTGAAAGGCGCCTTTGACAAACCCCACAGGGACGAGTCCACATACACACACTGACAAAAGGCAGTGGCACTCTGGATCCTATTAACAACCACGCGACCTGGGATGGAGAGTTGTGTGTGCGTGTGTGTGCGTGTCTGTGTGTGTGCGTGTGTGTGTGTGTGTGTAAATGCAAATAAAGCATCCCATTGGTAGGCCCTTTCGTGTTTAAATGGATTCCACTTGCCGGTAATTTTACAGCAGGTGCCCTGAACTCTTTCTCTCTTTCTCTCAAACACACACGGACACATGCGGATGCAGTGACAAAATGTCCTCCAGGCCTTCAAAATATGACACTCTGGTTTACATCTTACAGTAGCCTCAAAGAGGTCTACGATGCTGCAGCGGTCGACAAAAGGATTTGAGCAGGACATGCAGTCTGACAGCAGAGAAAAGATGTGTGAAAACAGAGAGAGGGAGAGGGGGAGCGACAGAGACAGAAGGAGGGATGTTCCACCTCATCCACTCCCACTCATGCATCTCATGAAACAGCCCTGCCCCACGTTACTCGTCCTCTTCACTCTTCATCACGTTGCAAACACAAACTTCAAGTCAGCCACAAACGTCACACAGAGCAGCATTGAGCGACCATCTTAGGCCGATTTCCATCTGTTAGGTCTCATTACATTGATTTTAAGTAATAAAGTGTTGAATGACAATCTCCATCATTGTACATGGTTCGTAATTTTGTATCACCTTGACAATATGTTGTGTATGGATTGTGATAGAGTAAACACAGTGGAAATGCTGTTGAGGCTGATTGTGGATAAATGACACAAATTATTAAAATGTACACAGATGCAAATAAATATATATATATATATAAAACAATTACTGTAATCAGAGAATCCTTCAGTGGCCTAATAAACCCAGAGATTATATAAAATATATAGGAGACTCTTAAAAAGAACATTACATAACATGTAGTCAGTCAGATGACCACACCAAGTAAAATCATCAACTGAAATACATGTCAAAATTATTCTTTTCAGACTCTGCTGCAAAAAATGGGAAAATAAGACAATACAAAATTAAAACTGACTAAAATATCCTCAGTTTATCAACAGTCGTTTTTAATCAAATGGATAAAGTTAACAGTCACCACATTTCAGGAAGAGCGATAAGGAAAGGATGTCCCCCAGCTTCTTACACATGCCCTAAATTTCAAAAGACATGACGACATTTATCAGCAGGTCGACAGTGATACGATAGAAACTGATTTTTTCAATTAGAAATCAAGCAGCTGATCCTTCAGTGAAATCTAAACAAGGGAATTATGTATCATTTATCCACATTTTTGTATCTATAGTGGTATATTAATGTGTTCTGCCTCTGCTGCTCATTTTATAAAGACAGGGAAAAAACAAATCAGACCGGTAAAAGGATGGTACATGTAAAATGGGAAGATGCGTGGAGGTGAGGGATGGAGGGTTGTGTGGTTGTGGGTGGGTAGGTGTTATTTTGGCTGTGTGTGGAGCGTGGGCACCGTGTTGTTATCCAGCTACTCTGCAGGCAGGACACGCCTTCTCTGGGCTCTGTGGTTCTGCTGCAGCACCCTTCACGGCATTACATCACCCAGTTAGAGAGCACCCAGCACCCCACAAACGCCTGCATACACACTCACACACACACACACATGCCTGCACCATACTGACATCTGCATATAGACCACACCATATATAAGTGACAGATACCACAAAAATCGAATTACACACACCACATTTATAACTGCACGCACATGCACAAGAAGAAAAAAATAACCTACACCTGGACATACACTTCTACATCAGCTGCACACACTTCTACACACACACACTCTTATTGTTACACACACTCACAAATCACTACACACTCCAACAGTGAACACACCCACAAATACCTCGCCTTTTCCTCACAACCACCAGCGGTTTATATAACATCACACTGCCACTCACTGTGCCACTCACTTATTTATTTCTCTTTCATCAAACAATCGTTTTTCATGCGATTTGTTTTATTTTTCATCGTCTTCTTCATCTTACAATTCTCCGTTTGGCCCGTCAGCAGACATTTTTAAGATATAATGTTATGCATTTTTAGAGGAATAATCAGCATTTCAATGTCGTTTAAATGTTTATATTTATATTGGTATTAAAATAAAAGGAATTAATAAAATTGGTATAGGTGGTAGTTTTTTTTTCCAGATACCGTCATTTATGGCCTAGCAAATGCTTTAGAAAAGAAGGACATTAAAAAGAGAACGTTTGTGTGTTTTCTAAAAGAAAGGAGCATTCTCCAAAAATCCTGCGTAATATTTGACGCTCCCCGCCCAGAGGGATTAGTGTTACCTTGAGAGCCCTTGGCTTTTTGCGCCTGATTTGTCAGCGCAGTTAATCGGCTGCCAACCAGGAGAAAAAAAAGGGGAACAGCCAAATTACCCAAAACAGCCCCCATACCACCCCCCATCTTAAAAATACAGGGGGGAGAGGGTGAGGGTGGAGGGAGGAGGCAAATTAAATATGGTGGTTTCACATTTTCAGAAAACGAGCACCGTACATGTTTGCACGTTACGATCTGAAATGACTAAGATATAGAATAGCTTCGTCTGTATCAATGTCATAGTCTATATGATCTATAATCATATGTTTATCATATTTCATAGAAAGAAATGTATTGGATTTCCATCTCAGCAATGCAGCAAAAATAATGTTCTTGTTTTAATGGTAAATAATATGGTTTGGATAATATAACAAAAAGAAACATGAGACATAAAATGAAACCGTCTCTGTTGGAATATTTTCGTTTTACAGAAGCAGGTGATCGAGCCTCTTTGGGCCCTGTGTAGGAGGGAGACGAAGAAGAAGATGAAGAAGAAGAAGAAGAAGACGCATTCTCTGTCTAGGTCACACCCATTCTGAATCCACTTTTCTGTTTTTTTTGGATTAGGAGCCTGATTAGGAATTCCCTCTGCATAAAGGCACATAAACGCACGAGAACCATCTTATCCTATTAACTCCTCACATCGAAATGTGCTGCAGCGATTAATAAAAATCGAATTGTCATCCTCTCGAAGTGATGTTTTATCATCAGCTAAGAGTGGAGGTGCTCAACATCTCTGTGGACGGGAAGAGAAAAGGCGTAGCCGAGGCGCAGAGAGCACCGAGGCCCGGACCTGTCATTGCTTATTTTGCGGCAAAGTATAGTAGATGATTCTATGGCGCAACGCACGAGGCCTCTGATTCTCCTGCAATGACGATAATTGATGTATTAATGGATATGCTGCATTCGACGCAATGCAAATAGGAAATTGTGCAAAAAATAGCAGTGCGCTGATTTAAATGAGATCTCTATCGGAGGCTGGTGCACACAGCAGGCCACACTGAGGCTTTTCAGATGTGGGCGAGAAAAAAAAAGTTGTGCGTCTGAAACGTGCAGCATGAGATGCAGATTGCTGAGAGCAGAGCATCGAACATCCCTGTGGACGCCATTTGATCCCCCAGGGAACCGAAATTATCCAAATCCTTATTATTTTTTTTTAATTTATTAAATAGAAAGAATACAAAAAATCGTATGATAATTATGTCATCCGATTTAAAAAAAATAATTGCAAGTTGGTTACATGTATTTCGATACTTCCGGCGAATTTTAACATAAAATCAATGTTTAGACGGCTCAATTTAAAAGCGTTGCAATGCCATGGATTTTTTTTTAAATGCAAAAAAAAACATCTGACATTCGTTTGACGAACGTGTTAAATGTATGAAAACTGCAGCAGCATGTTTTGGTTCATATCTATGCAAACGGAGAGGAAGAGGGATAATGGAGGAATGTGGTGGTTGTAGGGCGGCGCGCAGCCTCCGCTCGTACCCGCGGTCCATCTCCGTGAACACAGAAGGTCATGTATCATACTGCATGTCATAAGTACTGAAAGATCACGTTACACATCAAATACAACATCTATATTTAAAGAGGGCATTAGCCGTGCGCGCCGGGCGGACGAGTGAAACGTGCGCGCCGTTTCAGGGTGCGTTTGTTTGGCTTTTTAAAATGAGGCTGCAGACGAGAACAATGCGCGGACACTTGACACCTGGCGTTCACCTTATCTATTATTCATCCACCTAAAAACAAGGTGGAGGATGTCCGGCAGGTCGCTGCTTCCCTCCCCTCATTTCTTGGCTGGTGCTTTATATTTTACACACAGGAGGCTTCAAACGCTGCATGGGCGCATTTGCAAAAATATGATAAACACAATTTTAAAATAAAATGGATGATTCAAACAGGCCTTTAAATTAAAACAGTGCGACAATGAAAGCCATCGCCTCAGGGGAGCGGAGAGGACGTGTGTAATGCTACACCCGCCTGTCAGGTTGACTCTCCTGCACAGGGAGACTTCAGAGGCCAACATGGCAGAAATGCTCCTCCTCACTCCTCTCTTCCTTCAAGGAGACTCGCACCTGCGTCCATTCGTTCCCGATCCTCTCAAACTGGGTGGCAAAAAAAAAGTCCGGTCAAAGTGGTAAGTTCCACGACACCTGCACACCGGGTGCGGACAAGTCGAGCCCCTTCCTGCCGCATATTCCCTCTAGAAGCTGCCTATGTATTAATATTATAATTATCATTGTTACCATTATTATTATTATATTTGCCCCGTAACATTTGATAGTGAGGCTTTCTCTACGCGCACAAGCGACGTGAACAGGTTGGAGTGAGATAAGACGACGCTACTGACCTTACCTCAACAGACCACCGAGAGTATCCAAGTGCTAAAATCCAGCTGTAAACTCCACAGAGGCGTAGTTTGGTAAAATCCAGGCTGGTGTGTTTGAGATGCTCACGGTGCTGGAGCGGCGGCGGAGGAGGAGGAGGAGGAGGAGGAGGAGGAGGGAGGAGGAGGAGGAAGAGGGGGACCAGGCGGTACCGGGCTGGGTTTATTGTGCGCACAGGTGCGTCGACCACGGTGCATCATACGCACAAAAGCCACCGTCAGCTCCGTGCGACTTGCAGCGGAGGCAAGCGAGAGGCGCACGCGCGCGCACACGCACATACAAATACATGCACACGCACGCGTGCTACTAGGGTCCGCCCTCTACTCAGCGCCAGCGTACGCCATTTAAAGGCGCACAGGCGCTCGTGAGCGGGGCCGACAGACGCACGACCGTACGCACACGCATATTGCTATATGTATGCTTCAGATCACTCTAGGCTCTCATTAAATACAAGGAGCGTCCACGATTGGTCGGTGGGTTTGACAGTTGAGCACTTGAGTTTATCCCAGAGGCTCAGTTACAGAGTAGAGAGTTTGCAGGCTTCACTCAGTGAAATGTCCACGTGTTACACTGGCAGCAGATGAAGGGCTGTAGTCTGATGCATGTCATGTATGACAAAACCATTCAGGTACTCCCATCTACAGCCTGAACACTAACCATCATTATACTGTAAAAGCAATTTAGACAAGATGGGCTTTGAGAAGATCACTATGATCAGTTAAGAATAATATTGATAAAATAATAATTAACAGACTGTCGTCACTCTAAATCAGCTTTTTCACAATGAGTGTGACCTGTGTATAATATAGGACACATTTCTTCTATAATTTAATTGATTCACAGTAACAAGATTCAATTTGACATTTAATGGGACTTAAAAGATGCCTTGAAAAGACAAATTTTAATAAGAGAAGGGCAACAATGGACAGTCTTAAACCACAGCTACATCAAGTTTTGTCCAATTCTAGACACTGGAGGTCTCTGGCAGCTTATCTTTATATTCAGAGAGTCATAACCCAGTCATATCGTTATATAAAGAAATGACGACAACGTTTTTTATATGGCAACCAAGTCTCTCTCTCCTCTCTCTGTATATTGTGATTTGGTGCTATACAAATACAATTGAATTGAATTGAGTTGAAAAATATTATCTCATTGATGTGGCCGGAAGTCACTGACTTCAGCTTAAATAAATTGTATCTCTTTTACACCAATATTAGCAGGTATGTGCAGGTTTTTTAAGCAATTTTTCCAGCATGTTTGGTTTCAGTTAGTTAGTTTATGATATAAAAACGGTGTAAGGTCACGATTGACAGCTGCGACTGACTCACAATTAGTTGAACTCATGTATAGGAGGAACTTTGATTATCATGACTTCATCTCCTGTTTGCTACTGCGGTATTTTGGCTCAATTTGTGCTCAACAGGAGATGTGTCTGACATCGTTATATAGGCTGTTATGTGAAAAGCAAGATCCTAAACAACTTCATGGCTCTGCACCACAGCAGAGAGCATATTGTGAACACACTGAAGTGTCCAATTTAAGAAACAGCAAGATTCAGGTGTACTATGATAGAAGTGGCTAATGTATCCTCAACTAGCAAACTTAAAGGAAAGATGAGGAGAGGTCGGGTAAGCTCACTCCTTATTTCTTCAAACTTGTGGAGTTCTTATCGAAGTTTCTGTATACATTAATTTCCACATTTGCAGTCGTGATCCCTGGAAACAGACTTTGTACCAGTTAAAGGTTTGGTGATGTTTGATAAACTAAAATAGCTTGATTACAGCTGGGGATAAACATTTATCCAAGAAACCATTCATACACAGTGTCTAAAAAGGAAGCATAGCTGAAGGAGTACATTAGCAGTGCCGCAGCAGCTACAGTCCTCCATGTGTAGCGACACTGGATGTGTTCAGATGCTTTGGGACACATCTGTTCTGTCAGAAGTGTGCAAGTTAGACGCCAGTGTCTGCAGAAGATTGGATGTGACTAGTGCTCAGTCAGACACTTTGTATGACCAGTGATTGACCTGCTCTGTATGAGAACTTAGGCAGTACAGACAGCAGTTTAAAATGATCATGTGTTGCGCTAAATTGATGCAGAACAGTAGATTATATGCATTTCTGAACAGCTGTTGACAGATGAAAACCTATTCTTTTAAGTTGGCTTTAAAGATGTTATATAAAAAGCAACAATATCACTGCAAAAGATAATACTCTTGTTAACAGGGCTGAATCACACTATGCCTCCTCTAGCTGATGGAACATGAACAAAACTACAAGGTCAATGTACAGTAAAAGTTCTTATCTCCATGAAAAGTGATACTTTTCTGATTTATTAATATAAATTATCGTAAATTAGTTATCTGGTGCAATACAAATTGTATAAGAAGGCATGATTGACAGTTGAGACTGACTTGCGATTGATCTAGCTCACGTCTCCGCTGGGCCTTCATAAGGTGATACCAGTCAACGATCACTACTTCCAAGACTCTAGCTCCGAATAACATCAGTACCACAAGGTGGCAGCTCCCGTATCTCTGGGTATTCATTTTTGTAAAGTGGAGGCATGTCATTCATCTTTATATGCAGTCTATGGATTTAACAGATGATATGCACATTTGTTTTAGCTTCCTTCATCTTCTTTACCTCCACCTTCACAGGAGATTTCATTTCAATGTCACACCTGTTGTCATCAGGTGTCCAGTTACTGTGATATCTTATTCTGTCAGGAGAACACATGCTGTGCAGTGTGTTGTCTTGAAACCAAGGCAGTATTACACCTTGAGGTGTGCACTATACTCTGCATTTATAATAGAGTATATATATAGCTTTCTTGAAATGTAATGGTAATTTCATTTCTGTTGAACACAGCTATCAGTTGCTTTCAACAAACTGCTGACAACAATAGTTTCTCTGACAATAACATCGCCACATTTCCACAGTAACTTTGTGCGACCATGAGCAGGAAGTAGCATTGATATAATGTTTTTTTGCATTTAACTAGGACCACAATATTTCTCAAAAGTATACTATGAGATCATGAAATAAATAAAATAAAAATGTACAAAGTTATACAAAAAAACGCTTAACAAATACACAGCTGTTGCATCTGTACAGAACAGTTTTGTGCATGTGTGATTAAAACAACGCTGCTTGTTTGTGTGTACTGTGATATTAAGGTGGTGACAAACAATTCTAAATGGTAGTTGGATTATTCTCTTGTGTGTGTACAAACCTTGTAATCCCCTCTTTCTCCAATGCGTTGAGCTAGCTAGTTCAGACAGAGACGTTACAACTTGGTCATTGAACTTTAATGAAGGAAAATTAAGATATGTTTTCATGCCGTAAATCAAACATAAAGCAAACACAATATCTAGTACATTTTGATGATATGAATTTAAAGTGAGTTTGACTGTTGATTTAACATTTTGATGTAGAGTTGTAATGTCCGTGCAACACAGACGACATTTATCTAAAAACGTGGCTTGTTAACGTTTGGTGTCTGTTTGCCTTAAATGCAACAAGTCATTGCTTGTCACATACAGTGCTGTGACAAAGTATTTGCCCCCTTCAGAGTTTCTTAGTTTTTTGCATATTTGTCACACTTAAATGTTTCAGATCATCAAACAAATTTTAATATTACACAATCAATCAATCAAATTTTATTTGTATAGCCCATATTCACAAATTACATTCATCTCATAGGGCTTTAACAGGGTGTGGCATCCTCTGTCCTTAACCCTCAGCAAGAGTGAGGAAAAACTACTAAAAACCCTTTTAACAGGGTAAAAATAAGTAGAAACCTCAGAGAGAGCCACATGTGAGGGATCCCTCTCCCAGGACGGACAGAAGTGCAATAGATGCCACGTGTAAAAACATTCATCATTAAAGTCTTTAGCGGCATTGATGCAGTCCCGCTGCAATCACAGTCCATGGTCAGCAACCAGCAGGACCACGATCCACCATCCAGACCAGAGGCCACTCCAGTCCTCAGTCACCGTCCACCGCCGCCCACAAGGACCCACCACGAGCCATCGCCGTACAATGATAACCCGAGTAAATACAAAATGCAGTTTTTAAATGATGATTTCATTTATTAAGGGAAAAAAGCTATCCAAACCTAGTGTTTGCCCCCTCTTGATAAATCCTGAATAAACTGTGATAAACCACATTTTTTGGAAAGCTGAGTTCAATGTCACTAGCCACACCCATTCCTGATTACTTCCAGAACTGTTTAATCTAGAAATCAGTTAAATAGAAGCTGTCTGACAAAGTTAAGAAGACTAAAATATCTAAAAAAACAACACCTCATGCAGCGATTTAAAGAAATTCAAAAACAGATGAGAAACAAAGTTATTGACATGTAGCAGTCCGGAAAGGGTTGCACAGCCATTTCTAAGGCTTTGGGACTTCAGCGAACCACGGTGAGAGCCATTATCCACATATGGAGAAGACTTGGAACAGTGGTGAACCTTCCCAGGAGTTGCCGGCCTACCAAAATTACTCCAATAGCACATCAACGACTCATCCATGAGGTCATAAAAGACCCAGAACAACATCTAAGGAACTGCAGGCCTCACTTGCTTCAGTTACGGTCAGTGTTCGTGATTCAAAAATAAGACAGACACTGGACAAAAATGGCATCCATGGGAGAGTTCCAAGGCGAAAGTCACTGCTGACCAAAAAGAACACAAAGGCTCGTCTCACATTTGCCAAAAAACATCTTGTTGATCCCCAAGACTTTTGGGCAAATATTCTGTGGACTGATCCAAAAAAAATTGAACTTTTTGGAAGGTGTGGGTCCTGTTACGTCTGGCATAAAATGAACAAAGCATTTCATAAAATAACATCATACCTAAAGTCAAACATGGTGGTGGTAGTGTGATGTTCTGGGGCTGGTTTGCAGCTTCAGGACCTGGATGACTTGCCATAATTGATGGAACCATGGATTCTGCTCTCTAACAGAAAATCCTGAAGGAGAATGTCCGGCCATCAGTTCGTGTCATCAAGCTCAAGCGCACTTGGGTTACGCAACAGGACAATAATCCGAAAAACACAAGCAAGTCAACATCTGAATGGCTCAAAATAAACAAAATGAAGGTTTTGGAGTGGCCTAGTCAAAGTCCAGACTTAAATCGTATTGAAATGCTCTGGCATGAACCTAAACAAGCCATTTATGCTCGAAAATCATCCAATGTTACTGAATTTAAAGAATTCTGCAAAGAAGAGTGGGCCAAAATTCCTCCACAGTGATGTGAAAGACTCATTGGCAGTTATCACAAACATCTGATTGCAGTTGTTGCCCCAAAGGGTGGCACAACCAGTTATTAGGTTTAGGGGGCAATTACTTTTTCACAGAGGTCCAAGTAGGTTTGGATAGACTTTTTCACTTAATAAATGAAATCATCATTTAAAAACTGCATTTTGTATTTACTCGGGCTACCTTTGTCTAATATACACATTTGTGTGATGATCTGAATCATTTAAGTGTGACAAAAATGCAAAAACGTAGGAAACCAGAAAGGGGGCAAATACTTTTTCACAGCACTGTACCTGTATAAGATCGCTATTTTGCCATTGCACAAGATGGTGCTCTTCAAGAGTTTCACTAAAAAGGTACAAATTAGACTTCTTCAGCTGCTGCACTCTTGATGAGCTGCAGAGTTCGGATAGCACTAGCCTGCATACCTGCCAGGAGGGTTTTGAAATAATCAAGGCGTGAGATGACCAGAGCCTGGACCAAAACCTGGGTTGCCTTCTGAGTGAAAAGGGGACGTATTGTCCTGATGTTGTGCAGCATGTATCTACATGAACGTGTTGTTGCGATACTGTTGGCAGTAAGGGAGCATTGACTGTCGAGTGCCATCTACCACCAGAGACCACCTTTGAACAGGTGTCACAACCCACACCTGCTGGCAGTAAAATCCTCTGCACCTCTGCTAACCTTTGTTCCATTTCAGATTATTCACTGGACTGCTTAAATTTAATTAGAAATGGAAAGTTTTTGATGATACACAGTTTTGTATTAATTTACACAACAAATTACTGATCTTGACACAAAAGAAAGTGAAAAATACAATGCAATCCTTTCAAATTTGTTAAACAATGTCTTTTCTACACATACTGTACCTCAGACACATGCACACATCTCTCCATCTCATCCACATTAACACATAGCTTGTGTGATTAACACCATGAGTATACTGCAGCATTCCAGTGAGCGTCCCAGCTGATACACCTGCTAATAAGCTTGTTGTGGCACTTCCTCTCTGCCTTGATGGCATTTATCTCTCCTCAAAAACCTCCAGATTTCTCACACTCTTTTCACTGGATATCATTTTTTTTTGCTTTGGCATATAATCCTGTCTGCTTCCAAGATTGCCTTCTGTTTACTATACTTATATAGTGTTTCGGTTTTTATCAAAGTAACTCAAAGTAATGTATTCATTTGTATTTCATTCTTTATCTGAGTGTTTTGAAGGTTAATGCCAATGCTTAAACTCTGTGAGCACTTATGTTGGTGGATTGGCCGAAAATCTGGTTCAATAATTCCCTCAGCTGGCGGAACCGGATGGGAACAGCAAATAAATGATATGTTGTCAAATTGAGATTTTCTTTCATTGTCTTTGCAATGTAATACATATAGCAACCTAGGCCTATGCCCAGTAAAATCTTGGCAGAGAGATAATTTGATCTGTGGTGTTTAAAGAGTTGTACTTAAGGCAGTGCAACAAACTACCTTAAGTACAACTCTTAAATAAACCATTAATTAGTTTAGATCCGCAATAAATTCTCTACCTCATTATATTAACATCGTGTATTTATTTGTGACTGCAGTGTCCACATTGGAATCTTTGTAAATCTAATCATATTTTACAGCCAAACATTCTAACTCTCATATGTATAGGTCCAGGGAAATAAGACACAGCAAAAATGTATAGATACAAAAGGATAAAGGAAGATGGAATCCATCCATATTGCAACATTATGGTATTTTTTTGCCTTTTTGAATATGATCGATTTATAAATAACCACACAACTAAGTCAGTGGAATTCCTTTTCGGTACAGCATGGGAAAGATCTCATCTTATCATGCAAAATAACATACACATTGACATAGAGAGTGGTGACACCAATGAGAACAAGGTTGGATAGGACAATATCACATACTGTTATATATTATTGTTTAGAGTATTTATAGTACATGTAATTAATGATAGTTGCAGAGATTTCAGGGTCGTTACGGCTGTGGGGAAATAACGGTGTTTGAAAAAGGATGATTTGGTCTATGCAGCGCCTCTTACAGGGTAAAAGTTGAATCAGATGGGAGGGGGTCATAGATAATTTTCTGTGCCCTTGTAGTAGTGCGTTTGTGGTATAGTGATTCAACAGATGGGAGGGGGGGTCCCAATTATCTTTGATAATTTGTGGACTATGCATTATACTTAACGTGATTGAGTTTTGGAGTTTCTGTACCAAACTATTACAAAAACGTGGGTATGCTTTCAATGATGGCTGTTTATATCGCTGGGGGAGTAGGTTATGTTTTCGATTCGTCTTCACTTCATCCACAGCTGTCTTGTATAATGTGGGGGCTGAGGAGAGGACTGTGGTCACTGGTTTGGAACAGTCACGTGTGTTAATTACTTCCACCTACATAGTTGTTTTAATGATAGTGCATTTACACATTGCAATGCTTTCACAATACATTCCTGAGCACTTCCAGAGGTGGTTTGGCTGAAGGAATGCAGTCCATCTTCAGTGCATCTACACCTTTACTCTCGTGGACAACTCTATATCGATTATTACAATTTTATTTGCATCTCATTTTTGGGCTTGCTTGAGCCATCCACAAGAAGAGGCAGTGCCTGTATTAGCTCACTTGCTGAAATGCAGTTACCAGCTGGTTTAGAACTTATACAAGACCGTGTAATGCTTCAGAAAATGATGTTCATGAATTCTGTTCTGCTCATAGTTTCAAAATTATATTAGTTACTGATTGAGCTACATTGGGATAGGTTACTCACTTTAGAAAAATGTTCTCATGCAGTTTTCACAGTTCTTGGTTTGCATCATCAATCGATTCCAAATGCCATCGACAACTTTTAGTGCATATAATAGCTTTGAAGACTTATGGTGATAAACTGTATAAATTAGTGAAGCAAAAGCACTATAGTACTGCTTAATTTATACAAATAAATAATGATAATTTTCTTTTGGTATGTAAATTAATTATCTCCATGTACATATACGCTAGTGGCACAGGAGTGTGTCCAGGTGACTCAGTACTCTGTGGTCAACCGTGATGTTTTGAAGCACATAAAATCGACCAATCCGATAAGCCATTGCAAAACAAGTCCCATTAGGTTTTAAGTGAGTGAAAGACTCACAGACTACTTAGATGCAGAATGTGTTGTGACAGTCCTCAGTAGGTTTGGGATCTCACCAAGCCTATGAGCCATCGCAAATTTTTCATGAGTGCAACCATAGACAGTATTCAAAATTGGACAACAGTGAAAATAAATCATCTTGATTACCCCCTAGTGGCTGGCTGCAGTATAGTATAAAGTCCCGCCTCTTCTATTAGTGGGTGGGACATGGACCATATTAAGATGTCAAACTATCACCAAATAAATTTTTCGCAAAGATGGTTTCTGTCATTTAAGGTAATTCTTATCATATTGATGTTTGTTCAAGTGTTTTTCCTGGAGGTCTATTTTACATTTTTCTGTCCCAGGAGCCAAAACAGTCTGAAACAAAACTAAATGCAAAAAAGAGGAATACACACCAACCCAACATGTTGTTTCAGTGAACATTGAATTATTAAGTGATTTTGATAATTATTCAAGTAAACTAATAAAATGTATGTTAATAGACATTATAATGAACATAACAAACTTCACATGCACATGGAATATGAAGATCATGACCACCATCCGTCTGAAATGTATTTCACCGTAGAATTAATACAGAATCATTCATGTAATGAAGTAAACAAATAAGGCATTTTGATATTGGCAAACTGAATTGACAGCTGTCAAAATCCCACTCTAGGTTTGAGAGCAAGTGACCTGCTTAGCAACATCATCTAAAAAAGTCTGTAAATAGCAGTTCAAGTTATATAACAGCAACAGAGAATGAATTGAGTGAGCAGTTGTTTTGCATGTAATTCAGGTTAAGTCACTTCTACAGAGCTGTTCTTGGTTTGACATTTAACGCTGAGGCTAATGACACCTTCTTGCTACAGAAGATTGACATCATTTCTCTTGGTAAAGACATAAAGTATTATGTCTAGAGACAGTCCTGTGTTTAATCTGAAAGTACTGAATAGTGTTTCATAACATATACAACCATTACACTGAAAACATACTAGCTAAGAGAGAACCATCTGGAACATTATTATTTATTTTTATTTGATTCTTATTGCAACCTCATTTTATGCAGTTTCTTAAATAGGACAGCTTTTGACCCGGCTGCCTGTGAGGATGTTTAGTTTAAAAAAAGTGTAGAAGTAATGATGTCTGATCTACTGAGCGGACAACATGGCTTTCATACCACTGCCATGCAAGCCAGTAGCCGGTCAGATTTACCTTCACCCTCAGAGTACCCTCAGGTTTGGGTTTTAACGCTATTGCGATTGAAAGGCTGAAACACCTGATGACAACAAGGTACAACTGAAGATTATTATGATTTTCATTATAACATCAAATTTGCTGAAACTGTGGCTATTAATTTCTTGGAAGTTTAGTTTTTTTGGAAAAGAGAATTTGTTAAAAGATCACTAAACATATAAATGTAACATTAACATGATCCAGCAGTCAGAAAATCCGTACTGTACAGGTTATCACTGTATTACCAAAATTAAGAGCTTTCTTAGAACAAACAAAAAGTCAAATTTATTTAGATTCACAATATAACATTTAAAAAAACAAATGGTTGGCACAGATGGTCCCGCCTATCCAAAGTGCTGCTCATTACATGGGAAATACATTTGTGGTACTCAATGCCTGTAATGGAACTTCGCTCTGCTAAATCTATTCCTGGTTGTATTTAAGTGGTTGCAACACACACAAGCACGCACACACACACATGCAATGATTATTTTGTCACTGGAGGGAGAAAAGAAACCGATGATGCTCATACTCCTTCGGGTACATGCATCTCAAGAGCCATTTGCATCTATTGGGTCTAAAGCATTATGACTAACACCTATAGAAAGCAGTCAAGATGGATTGAAGTAGGATCAGAATGTGCAAAAATGTACAGGTTTTCTATGACCTCATCGCAGTGTGACAATGAGAGGTTACAGAAAAACTGTAAATTTGTGCACATTGAACATAGAAACATATATATATGTATACACTGCTCCAAAAAATTAAAGGAACACTTTTTGATCAGGGTATGGCATGAATTCAATTGCACTTTTTTGTGTCATTATCTCTACTAGGAGCATGAGGCGATTTCTCAACCCTACAGAAGTTGCACAGATTGTCCAACTCCTCCAGGATGGCACATCCACGCGTGCCGTTGCAAGGAGATTTGATGTGTCTCCCAGCATAATCTCCAGAACATGGAGGAGATTCCAGGAGACAGGCAGTTACTCTAGGAGAGCTGGACAGGGCTGTATAAGGTCATCAACCCATCAGCAGGACCGATATCTGCTGCTTTGTGCAAGGAGGAACAGGTTGAGCACTGCCTGAGCCCTACAGAATGACCTCCAGCAGGCCACTGGTGTGAATGTCTCTGCCCAAACAGTCAGAAACAGACTTCATGAGGGTGGCCTCAGGGCGCGACGTCCTGTAGTGTGCCCTGTGCTCACTGCCCAGCACCGTGGAACTCGATTGGCATTTGCTATAGAACACCAGAATTGGCATGTCCGCCACTGGCGCCCTGTGCTTTTCACAGATGAGAGCAGGTTCACCCTGAGCACCTGTGATAGACGTGAAAGGGTCTGGAGAAGCCAAGGAGAACGCTATGCTGCCTGCAACATCGTTCAGCATGACCGGTTTGGTGGTGGGTCAGTGATGGTCTGGGGAGGCATATCCATGGAGGGACGCACAGACCTCTACAGGCTAGAGAACGGCAGTCTTACTGCCATTAGGTATCGGGATGAAATCCTTGAACCCATGGTCAGACCCTACGCTGGTGCAGTAGGTCCTGGGTTCCTCCTGATGCACGATAATGCCCGGCCTCATGTGGCAAGGGTATGCAGGCAGTACCTGGAGGATGAAGAAATTGATGAGACATAGAGACAGAGAGAGAGACAGAGAGAGAGAGAAAGAGACTGCATTGCTTCTTCAACATCTGCAAATTACTTTCTGTAAATGTTTTTCAAGCATAAATTCCTTCAGAATATGTGAGGCGGCTTGATTATAATCACTCCCAGACTACTACATAAGATGACAATAATTATTATCTAAAATAAGAAAATAGTGTCATCACTCACTACTAATTGTAATATCTAATGACCTACTTCGCACAACATTTTGAAAATGAACCTTACTACGAATTTAGGGAGGCACCTTATATATATTATCGTAGGATAAAGGGGCTGCAGGTTAGATGCTTTATTGATTTCACTAATGTAAATAAGAGGGTAACACAATTTCAAAGAGGATTTTTATAAGGCTAGACTAATGACAACTAAGCTGTAGCTAACAGCTTGTGTAACCTGGCCCAACAACAGACTGCAGTCGAAATGGGGTGAGCAAATCGAGTTATAAAATCAGCTGACCAATCAAACAGAATCACCGTTGAGGCCCTGCACCTGAAACAGCAGAAACAGAAGTTAATTGGGTGCAGTCAATCAGATGACAGGTGAGGGTTGTTAAGCGTGTTCGTTTATCCTAAATATGAGAAGATGAGCCGAACTCGGTTTGTTCAATCAAGTATTTATTTAGGAAGCAATCAATCAATCAAATCAATCAAATTTTATTTGTATAGCCCATATTCACAAATTACATTCATCTCATAGGGCTTTAACAGGGTGTGGCATCCTCTGTCCTTAACCCTCAGCAAGAGTGAGGAAAAACTACTAAAAACCATTTTAACAGGTAAAAATAAGTAGAAACCTCAGAGAGAGCCACATGTGAGGGATCCCTCTCCCAGGACGGACAGAAGTGCAATAGATGCCACGTGTAAAAACATTCATCATTAAAGTCTTTAGCGGCATTGATGCAGTCCCGCTGCAATCACAGTCCATGGTCAGCAACCAGCAGGACCACGATCCACCATCCAGACCAGAGGCCACTCCAGTCCTCAGTCACCGTCCACCGCCGCCCACCAGGACCCACCACGAGCCATCGCCACGGCCCTGGTCCACCTCCTTTACCCAGTGCCAACGCGACACAGGGTCCGCCACCAGCACCACGATCAGCCGACACGACACAGAATCCGCCACACTGGGTCCACCACTGCGACCCCCGATGCGCGATCCACAAACAGCAATCCATGGTGCGGCCACAGAGGCCCTGGATCTGCGGGTGTTAAAGCAAAGGGACCCCGGGGAAGGGGTTAGGGATGGAGAAGAGGAAGGAGAAGCTGGAAAAAGAAGCTCCGTGTGTCATATGTCATTAAATAGAGCAAGTTACGTTCTGCCTCACTAATTAACTCTAACTATAAGCTTTATCAAAAAGAAAGGTTTTGAGCCTACTCTTAAACAAACAGATGGTGTCTGCCTCCCGAACTGAAATTGGTAGATTATTCCACAAGTGAGGGGCTTGATGGCTAAAAGCTCTGGCTCCTACTCTACTTTTAGAGACTTTAGGGACGACAAGTAAGCCTGAATTCTGGGAGCGGAGTGCTCTAGAGGGTTTATAAGGTACTAACAGCTCTTTAAGGTAAAAAGGCGCTATATTATTAAGGGCCTTGAAGGTGAGGAGGAGAATTTTCTATTCTAGATTTAACTGGAAGCCAGTGTAGCGAAGCTAATACTGGAGAAATGTGCTCTCTTTTCTTTGTTCTTGTCAGGACACGTGCTGCGGCATTTTGGACAAGCTGTAGAGTCTTTAACGACTTACTGCTGGAGCCTGATAATAATGAGTTACAATAGTCCAGTCTCGATGTAACGAAGGCGTGGACTAGTTTTTCTGCATCTTTTTGCGAAAGGACATGCCTGATTTTTGAAATATTACGCAAGTGGAAAAAGGCAGTCCGAGAAATTTGTTTTAAGTGACTATTAAAAGATAAATCAGGATCGAAGATCACTCCCAAGTTCCTGACTGTTTCGTTGGAAGCAAGGGCAATGTCGTCTAGCGCAGCTATGTCATTAGATAATTTATCTCTAAGGTGTTTGGGGCCAAGTATTATAACCTCTGTTTTGTCTGAGTTTAATAAGAGAAAATTGCGGGTCATCCAGGTTTTTATGTCCTTGAGACATGCTCGAAGTTTAGTTAATTGATTACTTTGTTCAGGTTTTATTGACAAGTATAACTGGGTGTCATCCGCATAGCAGTGGAAATTTACCGAGTGTGTCCTGATAATGTTTCCTAGTGGAAGCATATATAATGAGAATAAAATTGGGCCGAGCACAGAGCCCTGTGGAACACCATGGTTAACTTTGGTGCGCACAGATGTCTCATCATTAATTTGCACGAATTGGGAGCGATCAGAAAAATAAGATTTAAACCAATTAAGGGCAGTTCCATTAATTTTAATTAACTGTTTGAGTCTTTGTAATAAAATTTGATGGTCAATTGTGTCGAATGCTGCACTGAGATCTAACAGAACGAGGACAGACACAAGTCCCTGATCTGAGGCTATTAAAAGGTCATTAGTGACTTTTGCCAAGGCTGTTTCTGTGCTGTGATTGGCTCTAAACCCCGACTGAAAGTCTTCATATATATTATTTTCCTGGAGAAACTCACACAGCTGATTGGCTACCACTTTTTCTAAGATTTTAGACATGAAGGGGAGATTAGATATTGGTCTGTAATTGGCTAAAACCTCTGGGTCTAGGGTGGGTTTTTTGAGAAGGGGTTTGATTACTGCTATTTTAAAAGACTGTGGTACATAACCTGATGATAATGACAGATTGATTGTGTTAAGTAACGAACTATCAATTAGGGGCAGAATTTCTTTAAGTAATTTTGTAGGAATGGGATCTAAGATACAGGTTGTTGGTTTAGAACCTGAGATTATTTTGGTAAACTGATCACAAGTGATCAGAGAGAAGCTGTCTAAATAATGGTTAGGATTCTCAGCCATTTCTGAGATTTCTGTTATTGGGAGGGTATTAGTGCCAATTGAGGGCAGGAGATTGTTGATTTTATTTCTAATGGTTAGAATTTTATCATTAAAAAAGGTCATAAAGGTATTGCTATTTAGGGATCGAGGAATACTGGGTTTGGTGGAGGTGTGACTCTCTGTCAGCCTGGCTACAGTGCTGAAGAGAAACCTGGGGTTGTTTTTATTCTCTTCTATTAGTTTTGAATAGTAGGCTGCTCTTGCTTTGTGGAGAGCCTTTTTATATTCTTTAACACTATTCTTCCAGTCTATGAGGTTTTCAACATGGTTGCTGGAGCGCCACTTCCTTTCTAGTTTTCTTGATAATTGTTTTAACTCATTTGTCTGGGAATTATACCACGGAGCTAATTTACCATGTTTGACATTTTTCTTTTTTAGAGGCGCTATTGAATCTAATGTTAATCGTAATGAGTCTGCAGAGCTATCGACGAGGTGGTCGATCTCAATGGAGCTCGGGTTTTTAAAGAATTTGTTCTTTATATCTACGGATAATACGGGTTTAAATGTAATTGGAATTATTTCCTTAAATGTAGCTACAGCACTATCAGGTAGACATCTAGAAAATGAGTTTTTTATTGGTGGCATATATTCATTTATTGAAAAATGGAAGGTTATTAAATTATGGTCTGATAGAACTGGATTGTGCGGGAGGACTGTTAAATGTTCAATTCCGACACCGTACGATAATATAAGGTCAAGTGTGTGGTTACAACAATGAGTCGGTTGTTGCACACACTGACTGAAACCAATTGAGTCTAGTATTGAATTAAATGCTACGCTACGGTAATCTTTCTTATTGTCAACATGGATATTAAAGTCACCAACAATGATAATTTTATCGCTCTTTAGGACTAAGTTTGATAAAAACTCAGGGAATTCCGTTAAAAATTCAGTATAAGCCCTGGGAGGATGGTAAACTACAGCAAATATGATTGGCTGTTGGTGTTTCCTGGATTGGCGTGGAAGACTAAGAACCAGACATTCAAATGATTTGTAGCTTAGGTTAAGTTTAGGTTTTGGATTAATTGATAGACTGGAGTTAAAAATAGCAGCAACTCCACCTCCTCGCCCAAATTCTCTGGGAACCTGTGCATTTATATGACTGGGGGGAACAGGGACAGGGACAGGGTATGAAAGGTCAGCAAAGCAATGGGCATCCAACACACTACCCCAGAACTCTAGCTGCCCTAGGGAAGCCTCGAGTCGCATCAGAACAAGAGACCCATCAGAACGCATCAGCACATCAGAACGCATCAAACAGCCGGCGTCTGTAAGATTTTATAACAGTCGGTCTTGGTTCTTCCTCCTCGAAAGTGCGCACACGTAGTCCCTCCTCTTGGCATTTGGAATAAGGAAGTGAACAGGAGACACTCTCAAGGCCTTAACACAGCTGATGCCATGAGGGCCAAACTGTTGTTGTTGGAGAAAAGGTATTATTATGTTACTGCTATATCGGCTGAAAAGTTCTGTTTGTACAGACATTCAAAACAACTTAGCCAAAACAACGAAACAGAACTGTGAGCCACATACATTCTAATTTCAAGATTACACAGTAGGAAGGAAAAGGTTATTTATTAATCATTTGTATAGAAGGCATTATATCTGGCTCAAACTGCTCATACTTTCACCCCCCCTTTACTTGCAAATAGTTTCAGTCAGACCCCCACTATATAGAATTATTCCAACCTAACAGGGTACTGGTAGGATATGGAATGTCGCCTCTCGAGTGAGGTTTGGATGGAACTGTCGAATTGGTGCCACAGCAGTGGTACATATCACAAGCACAAGCCAAAGCATTTATCTGACACTTGACAAGTCAACTCTCCCTCACTGGCAACATCACTGCAACAACTCGCTTGTGTAGATACATGATGCACAACATAAGGAGAATATGTCCCCTTTTCACTCAGAAGGCAGCAAAGGTTCTGGTCCAGGCCATGGTCATCTCACGCCTTGACTACTGTAACTCCCTCCTGGCAGGTCTACCTGCTAGTGCCATCCGACCTCTGCAGCTCATTCAGAATGCAGCGGCTGGTCTTTAACCTACCTAAATTTCCTCAAACTACTCAGCTCCTCCGCTCCCTTCACTGGCTACCAGTGGCTGCCCACATCCATTTCAAAACACAAGTACTTGTGTACCGTGCTTTGAACAGATCAGGCTCAGTCTAAATCCAGGACATGGTCAAAACTTACACCATAGCCCGTCCAATCCGCTCTGTATCAACCAATCGGCTTGCCGATACCTCACTGCAAGGGAAACCTAGCCACTCAACACAATCACCACTGCCCTGGCTCCTAAATGGTGGAATGAGCTCCCCAATGACATCTGGACAGCAGAACATCTACACATCTTCCACTGCAGACTAAAGACACATCTCTTCCAACTACACCTTGGATCAGAAGATGTTGTCTAATAATAATAAAGTTTAATTGCACTGATTTATTGCATTTACTTGTAGCACTTTGTAGTTTTGCTTTTTAGAAGAAAATTAATTCTTGCTGTTCTGGGTTTGTACCCTGATGGTTGAATGCATTTATGTAAGATGCACTGGATAAAAGCATCATCTAAATGAAATGATTTTTTTCTAAAGGGTACTGTGTTCAGTCTAGGAAATATGATAGGTGCTCTGACATTATGAAGATCAGAGTTGAAGCACTGCCCCATTTGTGTTGAAAAAAGTGTTTAAGGCTTCCTGAATGCCTCAATTTAGATTTTCTTAAGATGTACCATAATGGGAAGAGACTTTGGGTCGGATTCAGAACATGCTGCAGGAATCACATATCCCATTTGTATAGCTATTATGATCCCCAAGAGAAGCTTGAGGGTATAAATTGACATTGAATTGATCTGTTGTCTTCCGGTAAAAAAGTTCTAGATTACATTTCCTTCGAGACACGGGCATTAACGTGTTGGTTAATTAGGATTAACCCATTGGAAGATGGTAAACTGTGGCTACAAAGAGATGAACATGGTCAGAAACAATACTCAGACAGACTCTAAAGGCTTTAAACCCATGATTGATTGATATTCGGGGCCAAACAGAAAAAACTCTCTACAACACCACACCACCTGTTGAGACAAAGCAGGTTGGCTCCATGGATTCATACTGTTGACTCCATATTTGGACTCTATCATCTGCAGACTCAGCAGAAATCCTACCAAGATATGTTTTGTAGTCTTAAACTGTCCAGTGTTAGTTAGTCTGTTTCACTGCAGCCTAAACATTTCTGGTCCTGAGTGTCTCAAGCAGTCTGCCAGTTTACAAATGAAATTTGCTGAACACATTCATGACCCCAATGAAGATTTTAATTGAATGACCGCATGCACCACCTGGGTAAGGCTCCAAAATAGCAAAACTGTTCGAAGTACAGATGGTTACTGCGTTTGTCTCTTGTTGGATTGAACAGTCTATCGTCGTTGCATTTTGCGAGTTACATTAATCATGACAGGAGATAAGGCCATTGGTGCAATGGATGGATCATTGCTAAAGGATTCAGTCTGCTGTCGATATTCTGAATTTACTGTTGTGAAATTATCTTCACAATAGATTTTTTTGCCCGTCACCCTCTTTCCAGTCTCGTCTAATATTTCAGTTATTGAACCACATTTTGTCCATATAGATGCTGATTCATCTATAGCCACAAACTGAGCTGTTACATAAACTCAAAGCTCTGAGTGCATCTTTTTGAGGATGGAAACATCTTCTTTGCAAAGAATGGCTCCTGGAGAGAGAGATATTTTACAGCAGTGAGCACTCAGGGACAGAGATGGTAATAAAGATAAGGTGAAATAAAGTGTCAGGAAGAGAGGGGTTGAATCCATTAGGATTTTACTGCCCTCAAACAATATATATCCTAAGGGCATGGGGACAGGGAGTGGTTGGCACCAAAGTGCTATTGATCACATCACTGTGTTATCTTCCTCACGTCAGAGTATATAAGTCATGTCTGCCTGCAAGGAATATTGGTGTTTGTGTGTTTGTTTAGATGTGTGTCTGTTAGAAAGGATATCAGCAGCGTGTGTGTGGGTGAAGCACGTATTGACAGAAGCCGCCTGACATGCCTGTGACCTGCAGTATCAAGTTATTGAGCTGGTCCATAATGCAGAGTGATTACGCAGCAATGTTAATTCACTCGAGCAAGTCCAATACCAACAGTGTCACCCTGGACACACACACACACACACACACACACACACACACACACACACACACACACACACACACACACACACACACACACACACACACACACACACACACACACACAAACACAAACACACACACACACACACGCACTGAGCAAACACATCAGTCTGTAGATACCCAGTTTAGAAATAACAGCAGCAGTCAGTGAATCTAAAGTTGCGAAAGTTATATGACACAGGAATATTCCATGTAAAAAATGTGTGTAGGGTATGCACCATCCTGTGATGCTTTTCATCGATAATAAAACGTGCATTTGTCATCATTGATAATAATTTCTCTCCATGGTACAAGCACTTACAGTGGCATCACAAATGCATGATCGACCATTCTCTATCACAGATATCTGTTAGCAAATCATTAAATAATTATGATAATTTACCAATAGTGGGCTGATGATTTACTCATTTGATTACAATACATAGGCTAAACATAACTTTTGGGTTTGGTTTATGTCATGTCATCATACATATTTACACATGTCATATTATATGATTTGTATTATAATTTCAGTTTTCTTGCTAATCTCATCTTTCTCTCCCAAATGTTTAGCATAAATGGGCTTTTTGAGTTTGTGGTGGATCCAAGCTTGAGCTTGGTTACACACAAATAAAACTACACACAAGGTGTCGGTCTCTTGTGAGTCTCCCAACATGTTCTGCAGATGTCTTGAATTGTTAAATTTGTTAATGTTTGTGTTAAATGTTTACAAACTACTTGCCAGTGATGGAAAGCATGTTTATGTGTTACAGTGACAGTAGGACATTTTGAATAAATAAAAGAAAACATTACATTGCCTCAATTTTATAGAATATGTATAAAGACAAGCAGTTCTCTGTTTAGCAGAGTGCAGCAATCAGATGATTGATACATTGATTTCACTGTTAATCTGAATCCAATGAAGCCAATTTCTGGATATGGCCAACATTATTATATTTGCTAAAGATGAAGAAATTTTAAAAGACGATTGAGAAAGAATGGTCCGATGTCGCACCATTATGTTTTGTCCCCTTCTGTCTGTCTCTGTGCCAAAAAGCTCTTCCTCAGCATATCAATGAAACATTGTCTACAGTGCAGTAAAAGCAGAGATTTTCTGTGAGAGGCCACAAAGCCAAAATATCAACGATCTGCAGTCAAAGTCAAAGAGGTGATCAAGAACAATGGCACAGTTAAGAATAAAGTTCACATAAAGGACTGAGAAGA
Source organism: Pseudopleuronectes americanus (assembly GCA_038501795.1). NCBI lineage: Eukaryota > Metazoa > Chordata > Actinopteri > Pleuronectiformes > Pleuronectidae > Pseudopleuronectes > Pseudopleuronectes americanus. The sequence goes on along the minus strand of CM076726.1, from coordinate 1,490,896 downwards.
TAGTCATCAATAATAATACACCATATTATAGTTTATAGCATTCTCCGTGGTGAAGAGTAAGTTTTATAGGTGTTTGCACCCATACCTCATGTTAGCTTGTCCACAGGTAATGGATGATAGATGGACCCATAAGTAATTATCTCAAAAAATGCATTTTCTCAATCTTTCAAAATTATGAAGAAAACAAAAAGATTTCAGGAGACAAGAGTTCCAACTGTTCCATAACCTCTTAGCTGACCAACCACAACATGAATGTCATGTCATCAGTTTAGTTTCAGAAGGACACAGATCATTAAACAAAACTGTCCGTGTGAGAAAAGGTGTGTGTTTCCTCCCTCCCAACTAGCAGATTCAGATGAAACATCCTGGCAGCTTGAGACTGAGTAGCTAATATTGCTATAAACACATGCAGACACAAAATCGCACGCACAAACACGCACGCAATTCTCCTCCACACAGTATGTGAGGCTGTGTGGCCACCGACTGTCAGCTGTGAAATTATATCAACCACCCTCCACAGATATGATGGCTAACAGGAAATGCAGCGAGGCACTTTGACAGACACACGGCCGCAGGAGAATGAAATGCGTACAGGAGCCTCATTTGTTGCCCAGATGCTACTTTGACTTTAATTCTTATTGAATCAGTGTTTGAATGACAAATGAGGGAGAGAGGAATACACATTCAAAAGAAAAGCAGACAGGAAGCAAAGCGAGGAGACAACACAATATGAGCTATGTGGTCAGGTTTGGAAGCATGTTTTAGGTATACATTCCAAGTAATAATAACTGTGTAGATTTCATAAATTTTGTATTTATATTTAGTTAAATCAAAGTTTTTCACCTCGGGACAAAACGATCCCCTCTTATTGTTATTCAGTTTAATCCATCCTCCACAATGAAATCCTGAATGTTGTACATATAATGCACAGTGTATCTAGGAATTATTATGTCCACGTCTTTTTCTGTCTTTTGTCTTTTTTTCTGGTGTATGCTTCTGTTGACCTGCATGGTGAGCTACATTGAAAAGATAAATAATGGTTTATTGAACTGAATTTGATGTTTTATAATTGATTATAATAAGCTGTTTGATTTGAGAGGAAGTAATATACTTTAAACTAAGAGTCAGAAAACTGCTGCTTCATTTGACTTTGATTTGACTATGTTAATTGTTATACATATATTCATATTACTTAATTTAATATTCCCCACTTCTTCACCCTGTAAACTTCACTTGACTATGTTATATGTTACGATGTTATGTTATATGTTATGTTACATAGTATGTTATTTTTTTCTATTTTGTAAAGTTGTCTACTGCGTAGATGTTGCCTGCCATGTCATAAGAATTTCACTGCTCCGATGACGCTGTCATTGTTGCATGTGACAATAAACTTTGATTTGATTTGCTTTGATTTGAGATGCAAGGACATTGGCATGTATTTTGAGGGACTGTTGCTCTAATCTGAAAAAGGCAAAAATGTCTAAATGGACCTGAATGTTTACAAGTATGGTTTTTACTAAGGTTCTTATGGTGCTATATACATGTTGTTTCTTACTTTCTGCCTGTATATGCTGCAGTTTTTTATGATGTAGCTTTAAGAATACAGTATCATTGTATCCGACTGTTAGAACAGTGGTCTTTTAATATGGTCTGTTATTATATATATAGAAACTTTCTCTCACTCAGTCATCACCACCTTCACATATCCCTGTCTGATTTGTTTCCTGATGCTCAGCAAGCTTTCCCTCGATCTCCGGTCTGGAACTTTCTATTGGTGGTGCATCTTAAACGGGATTATTTGAATCAAAATAAAGTAAATCATTGTCCACCGCATTTTCCACTAAAATTCTGCTTGGACTCAGTAGAAGTACTTCTTATATGAACTTACTAGTGTGTACTTGGTTAGTTCAATATTTCTAATCATCAACTTTTGTGAGTCACTGGGGAAAAAAAGGAAATACAACAACTTAATTCGTCATGAAGTGCAGACCCTATCTGTAGGGTCGACTTTTAACTGGGATGACTTACCATGATTCTCTTCTTTGGGTGTTTGTGACCACCAGACCAGGCACCCAGCTCATCAGGTGGGAACACAGGCTTCAGGAGTTCACATTCACTGTGGAGCACAGGAAAAGGAATGTACAACAACACCAGGTACCGTATCTTAAGCCCCAACAGAAGATTAGCCAACAATACCTGTTTCTCCGAAACCATCAAAGAACAAAGAAGCTTCCCATCTCCATCAGACTGCCAGACTGTCTACCAAAGATTTCTGAAAAAAGGAAAAGGTGTCATCAACTCAAACATCTCCTTCACAATATTCAGGGGTCTCATCTACCCTGTTGTTACCTTCCCACACAAAACCATCTACCAACTCTGCATACCTATCTACTTCAGGATGTAGCTTCTTGACTACTTCAAGACCCCCCTCTCTGGTCATATTGTGCCTTACAAGACCTTCTGAAGACTGCAGCACCTGGTCGACTTGCTGAAGCTGAGCTAGGATGTCCAACAGCATATACTCAACCGTCTAATATTTAAAATTTTACAAACCAGAAAACAGGTAGGAAAACTTCGGCAAACAATGGTCCAACACCCCTGGGAAATACTTGGGTTAGACCTGATTGGCCCATTTCCCAAGAGCTCTAAACAAAATATTCTCTTACTGGTTTCCATGGAATAGTTCCACCGGTGGGTGGAGAAATGCCACTGCAAAGCCATCTTCCAAGTTCTTGTGAATTACATCTTGACCTGGAGGGGCAAACAACACTTCATAGTCTCCAACGGTTGGACACAGTTAGTCTCTTCTGTCTTCCTAGCCGTGTGTGTAACCTGGATGGTAGGTCACAAATTGACATCCATCTTTTACCCCCAGACCAACCTCAGAGAGAGAGGGAACTGGACATTGTATGGCCAGCAGGCCATATCTGGCACTTTGGCTGCCCATGACCGGCCCACATGAGGTCAATGGGAAATTAGGAATAAAATGTAGATAAGTGTACATCATGTACAGAATACAACTACATTGCTTTTATTTTGAAGGTAACTTTTTTGCTCAAGCTTTCCACATCCAGGAATGGAGCTGTCAAGACCAGCTTTGTGATGTCCCACAAAATCGTAAACATTTTTAAGCTATTCTCTGATGGGGAGTTTAGTGGACTCTGCTGCACTAATATGCCCTGAGAAAAAAATAAGCATTTGAGAATGTGCCCCTCTTCAGATGAACCTTGATGAGAAGGATCTAGGACATCGTGGGAAATCTGGAGGTTCAGCTGCAAAACAAAGAAGATGGTTTAAATTTTCTCTGTGGCTGTGGTTGAGAGCAGTAATGTCCGAGACACAGCCCAGTTACTTATCTTTGTACATGGGATAACAAAGACTTGGAGATAACGGAGGAGCTGGAAGCAATGTGGTAAATGAAAGGGATGAGGACTGGTAGTGATTTGTTCACGAAGGTAAATGCATTCTTGGACAAACTGGGACTCAAATTGGACAAACTGTCAGGTGTTACAACACATGTTTGGCCAAACCTGACAGGGAAAAATTTCGGACTTTTGAAGCGGATGCAAGATAAAGTGAGGGAAGCATAACCCAGAACTTAAATAGCTATTTTTGCATTGTATTATACATCAGGAGGTGTTGTGTAAGTCAGTGCAAAAATGTTAGCATCTTACTGAAGTTGTAACTAAATTAGTTAACTTTATCAGGGCAAGAGAATTGATCACAGACAGTTTGTTGCACTTTTGGAGGAGAATGAGACTGAACATGTTGACATAGGATACCACACAGCTGTCAGATGGCTCAGTCTGGGCAAAGTGCTTAAAAGAGTATGGGACCTGAGAGTGGAGATATAAGAGTGGACTGGAAGATCCTGCATTTGCTGTTGGTGTCAGTGCACTAATGACTGAGCTGAATACCAAACTGCAAGGCAAGGACCTATTCGCACATGAAATCTACAGCCTGGTGAAGGCTTTCATGATGAAGTCGCAGTTTCTTTCAAGCCAGAAATGCTGCTACCCCAAGGCTCAAGACCCACAGAAGTAGGAGAACCAACATCCCCTGGAAATATTCCACGATGACTCTGATAAGGAGAAATTCTAGGGCTTCTCGGACTCTGACTGTTCTGCTACCAGGTTCACATTGACAAAAGCATTGTCAGGATTTGTGGAACTAGATGGACCCAGGATGCAGAGGTTTAACAAAAAAAGTATTTTAATATAAAGAGAGTCTTTAACTAGACAAAAACAAAACACACTAAAGGGGTGGATAAACTGGATAACACTAAAGGGTGAAAACTGGAGAGACAAGAACACGAGGTGCAGAGGCTGATCGGCAAGGCGCACGGGGAACACGGGAGATCAGGACGGGAAAGCAGGACAGGACAGCGGGACATGACATCACCTTATACGACAACTAGTAACGATCCGACAAAGGGGAACACAGAGCCTTATATAGAGACACAGGGAAGGCAGGGGTAATTAGCCAAAGGTGCAACACATGAGGACTGGGGCAGACAATCACAGAGAAAGGAAGTGAACACACACGAGAAGCAGAAAACAGAGAAGGAAACAAGACTAAAACAGGAAACAGAAAACACTCTTAACAAAGAGACTGAAATCTACAAACTAGAATGACAGAACGTGACAAGCATCTGCAGGAGGACAAGAAGATGATCATTCTGACAGATCATCTGGCTCACACAAGTCCACCGTACTCACATCAATACCAGATAAAATACGGACAAAGACACTTAAAGGGCCCATATTGTGTAAAGTACATTTACTGGTCCCTTACTATCAGTAATGACTTGAAGGGGGTCAGTAGGGACCCTCAAAGTATGAAAACAGTCACTCCGCAGACATTTTAACTAAGTCCATTCCAAAAAATATGCTAAAGAAACGTCGCGTTTTGTACTTCCTCCAGCATATGATACAGATGGGATCGCACTCGTCAGTTAGCCCCACCCAGCCGATACCAGTCCAGCCTCTGAACCCATCACATAGCGTGACTTTCAACTGTGTTTACCAGAGAGATCACCAAATGCCCCAGAATTAGACTGGTGATAAGCGTGTAACTCAAAGTGCAGTCAGTCAATTAGAGAACAGGCTCAAGAGGCAGGCGGCAACAGCCTGTTCTGTCTGAGGCTCTAGAGCAGGGGTGTCCACACTTTATAGGCGTGTGAGGTACTCTTGAAATGACCAGCTCAACAAGATCTACCGACTAATGTTGGTATCCACCACCGCCACACAACTGTTGAAAAAATGGCTGAACAGCACTGATAGACAACTGTCCTCCAAACTATGAGTTTTATCAAACTAATTTCTTCTTGATGAATGTTTTTACACGTGGCATCTATTGCACTTCTGTCCGTCCTGGGAGAGGGATCCCTCACATGTGGCTCTCTCTGAGGTTTCTACTTATTTTTACCCTGTTAAAAGGGTTTTTAGTAGTTTTTCCTCACTCTTGCTGAGGGTTAAGGACAGAGGATGCCACACCCTGTTAAAGCCCTATGAGATGAATGTAATTTGTGAATATGGGCTATACAAATACAATTTGATTGATTGATTGATTGATGGATGATTAGTGTGATACATTTTTAACGATGGATTCAATTATTAGTCTTAAAATATTTCAGTTTAATATTTGTATTCCATATTTCCATAGAGTCACGGTTGGTCCCCTGTATGGTCGTATCAGACAGGTTTGTCCAGCTGCGCTCTAATGCAGATGATACAGATCACAACCACTTGAGTGATGAATGTGTTTACTTCAATGTATCACTTGTTCCTCCTTTTGGTGTCTTTGACACTGACTGATAACGATCTGTGTTAGAGCAAAACATTGCTCAGTTACCTGGGATTTGCTTGGAGCTATCAGTGTAGTTACACCTCCTTCGTCTGTGCGTGCCCTAAACCCTGTTTGTCTGAAGCCACCATATCTATCTGTGATCACTGCTGCCAACACCCTCAAGGTGGGTGCAGCGTGTCTCTTTTCAAACAAACATGCAGAAACCAACATATTGTACCTATTGTAAACAAATGCCAGAGTGGTATGCACGTTCTGGAACTGAAGGATGTTTGTGCATTAATGTTAATTCATTGTGGAAGAGAGGCCTGTGCAGACATTTCAATAAAGAATTGCTACATATTATATCTTGATTGATAAAAAAATAACTGTAGATAAATATTGCTCATATCTTTCTCTGTCTGTCAAGCACATCCTATGCTTTTACCAGGCCAGTGTTCGGTCTGGATTGCATGAATTTGCGAAGGAATGCATATACACACTGGCAACACAATGCACAGTCCTGCTGACAGTTTCACAATATTTTTCCCAGACAGCTGGTGCCGCTAATATGCCATGAAAATAGCTGTGCACCAAAAATGACAGAGAGGAAGATGACCCCTGGCAAGGAACTATATGTAAACTTCAAACATTTAGCCTTATGTTAGTTTTTAAAGATATCTGCAGTTTTGGGGTGAAACACTGGGCAATCACTTCTCTTATCTGTTTACACATCTCCCTGTGTCACACCAACAGCTTTTTGTCACTATAGGTACAGAGTCACGCTGCTTGTCAGTGTCAAACTCCAACTGAACAGCCCCAGGCACATTGGGACGTTTTGGCTGACACAGTCTGCCTAAGAGTTATAAACAGTTTTCACACCCCAAGGTTTAAAATTCACAACAACCAGTTCATAAAATGCGATGGATGCTAGAGTTTAAAGTCGTCAGCAGTATATGAAGCTGTTGAAGGAGCTCTGCTTCTTAGAGATGTGGTCATATAGGATTTGGTTTATGTTCATCTGCAGTTATACAGCTCAACAACGATCCACACTGCAGGGTGCAACATGATGATATGGAGAATTTTTATCTACAGGTTAAGGTATGACGGGTCTTTTATATGCAAATTTGTGGCACAGGATTTTTTATGTGAATGAACAGTAACATAGTACATTAATTACAGGTGGGAGAAGAGGCATGCACTGGTGAGCGAATAATTCAAATGAGGCAGCACACAATGGTTTCTGGTGTTAAGTCACTCATGCAAATTGGGTGATTTCAGCAACAAGACTAAACTTACTACTAAAGAAAAATAACGATAAGTTTGATTTAATACTCTCCACCCAATAGATGCACTAAAACCGTTAATGTGATTGATTCATTAGAGCAAACAAAAAAGAACAGAAAAACACTGTCTAGCCGTTATTCTTGAAACTATGATTTTACGAGGCAGAAATTTGATTACCGGGTTTATTTTAATTTCCATCTTAAGGAGGAATGAGGTGGCAGCAGGCAAACCGAGGTAGGGTCTTTCAATTAGGACAGTTAGTCACTGCCAGCCCCAGAGGCAGTAACCCCAGAGGACCATGGCCTCAGACTCTCGTCCTTACCACTTCACACTCAGCTGCACACTGTCACATTGTACACAAAGTGTAAAGAAGCACACTGAATCACATCATCTGCAAAGAGCAGGGAAAGATTTTCAGGTCCCCAAACTGGACACTCTCTTCCCCCTGGCTGCGCCTGGAGATCCTATCCATGACGAACACAAACAGAATCATAGAAATGGGTGTGAACTCCTGCTGGGGATACGGACACACAAACATTGCTCTCAATCTGGTCATACAAGGATGGAATGGCTTATAGCAACATCACGGTACCTCACACTCCCACAGCCCCCCTGAAAAAATACCTTAGTGGCTCCAAAAAACACATGTTGATTGGATGGGCAAAATCCCATGACCTGTCCAACCACTCTGCATTAGTGAAAAAATTATCCCCTGTTCCAAAGCCAGTGCACAATCACCAGCAGGATATTTCCAGCACATTGTGTAGTGAATTTTCATTTGATGAAGTTTTTGATGTTGACTATTTCCATGTTATATCAAAGTTTTTTTATTTAATTAATTAGTTATTTAATGAAAATGCAGGACTATTCTTGTTAATGCATATGATCATAAATCATAAGTCTAAACCCACCTGGTTGTACCTATTTTTCTGAAACAGTAAAAGTGACCGTAATGGAGGGGCAGTAAGTCAAGACTGAAAGTCAGACTCAGTCCTCAGAACCCTGAAGCTGCGCCACCGCTGCTGCCAAAAGAACTGTTCACCTGTTTATTCAAAGTGACTAACAACGTAACTTTCGCTGGTGAGTCCCAGCCGCCACTGCTACAGTGCGCTGGCTGTATGTTTATTCAAACTTATTTATAATGAGAGTATCATGTGTCCAAAATGCACAACATTTTACACTTCACTTCCTTGGACCCTTAACAATACACCTGCAAGTATGAAGCCGATTAGATGAAAGGTTCTTGAGACATGCATTCAACAGGCAGACTGACAGAGAGGGACTTATTTGATAGATAATGAGAGTTGGAGAGGCCTATGCGTTGTTGATTTGAAGTCATAGTTTATAGTGTTTTAACCAAATGTACAGAGATGTAGGGAGATTTCTACACTTCTATTTGGCCAGTAGTTGTCAAAACATATTGCTCTAGCAAAAGTGTTGGAAAGACAGAGACAGTGGGAATGACCATCAAGGCCATTAGACCTGCTGCTGGCATGGAGAACAGTACTAAGCCCTGAGGAAAGGTTTTTATCAATTTTTTATGGGAGGACATAAGTGAGCTAAAAAGAGGATTTGGAATCAATTCATCCGGCCTTGTCCGACAGACAGCAAGTGCACTATCGATTAATTCCACTATAAATTTCTAATCAAACAAACTGCATCACATCAATCAGGCTGTGGGCGGGCCACACTGACTGGCATATTGGATTTTTAATAAGAGAAAAATATCAAGCTCACTGTAACTAAGAAACCATCCCCCAGGGGGCTCGCTGAGTGAACTTTACTGTCAGGGGAATAAAAAAGGATAGAGTCGGGGGCCCAAATCAAACATATAAGACAAAAAAACAAACAAAATATTTAACTGTGCACTTACCTCAGCAGTGAGTTAGGCAGAGTGTGATTTGTGCTGTATTGTGAACAGCGTGGGCCAATCGTCTGTGACACCTCATTTATTACCCAGAACACACTGGAACAGACAATGACACTCCCATCGCCCACACTGCAGCACAGGCCACCGGCATCTTTCTCCAACACGCATGGTGTAACCACATTTACTCGCCGTGTTACCTGCGTGTCAATGATGAATGATTCAACGTTGGTTTTATTGACAGATTTTACAACTGAAACAGAGACTGTGTAGTTTTGTCAACGGCTCTGCCCAAAGCCGTTTATTTTTTATTCTTAATACATGTTGATCTACTGACCTCATTTTTTTTTAAAAAGATGCACAAAGATGTATAAAATGAAGAAATATAACAGTGTGGGTTGTAGTTGAAGTCATCATCTTGGATAGCTTTCCTCATGCAATAATTCAGCTCAACAATGTGGTTCTGGACGTAAGAATCCAATAATGTAGTATTACTAAGTAATAGTATTTTAACCATCCAATGTAGACTCAGCACAAGGTGAAACAATTTTAAATACTCCTGCAGAAGCCAAAAGACTGTATGATATCAACTGTGTTTTCAGAAAATGATTTGCAATGTCAAGGAGAAGTATTCAGGTGTAATGGCGACCTCTGTGATTGGTGAAGATTAGTGTTACCATGGAGATTGTGGCAATTGACGATGCCGCTGGGGTCTCCCACACACAGCTAGAGACAAAGGAGTTGCTAATCAGCATTTGATTTCTTCCTTAAACGCAGCATTAAAAAAATTAATAATAATAGCTATTTCTGCTGGTGCCTCGGCTTTACAGCTCAGCCTGGCTCGGGCTCTTTCGGTCTCTCCCCCATGTGTCTCTTCCTATGTGAGTCCATGTGTTTCTCCTGAGTGTCTCCCCCTGGCAGCTCTGCGGCGGCCTTTTGTACAAGAGGTTCGATCAGCTAACAGTCCTCAGCTGCAGAGTAATCCTCTGGTGCAGGTGGAGTTGCTCTTCAAGCCACCTCCATGCCGACATCTGTGAAAATCATCAATTGGCTCTGATTGGCTGCGATGAGCTACAATCAGATAATTTAGCGTTACCGCGCCACTATTACATCACAAGCTTCTTGGCTCCTAAGGAGTCCCCTGATATAATGCTAGCCTTTGGGCTAAGCCTTGGCTCCTTGATAGTAACAGTAAAACAGTGCGGACCAACTTGGAAGTCTTGAACTGCTTATTGCTTATAGCGGGTGCAAGCTTAATGTATGCCTATTTCACTGTGGGAGCTCCTGTGAGAAGCAATGATGTCATGGTCCCTGAGTTTTCACTTCTACTGTTTACTGAGGTTGAAGTAACGATATGTCTTCTGAAATATACAGCCATCAATGTAATAGCACATATTAATCATGCTTTCCATGAACCTTCTAGCCACTGTAGGGGTATTACTATGAGCAATCAAGTACTACAGTTTAACAGCTTCCAATAAACATGATACTTAAATAATCCGAATTGAGTGGTTAATGTTGCCAAACAAACATTATAACACTATGATGTCTGTATGCCAGAAAGAAAAAGGTAAAGGAAAAGTTAGAAAAGTTATCATCCCACCACATGACCCCTTATCATAAACATGTGCTCTAGCTTGCTAGTTTGCTCAATTACCCTTTTGTCAATTAAGGAAATGTCTGCAAATATATATCACAACTTACATACTAAACGTTCTAAACTTGAAGTGCAATGCTGTGTACAAGCCCAACAAGATGACAATCTGAACATTTAACAACACTCAGACTCAACTCAGATGGAAACTGCTGTCAAATGCCTGTAATACAGCTGAGGACCCAAACAAGGACACCATGGCACTGTGGACTGCCTTTACTGTGCATGATTAGGGAATTCTGTACAGAGCCCATCAGTAGAGAATGAGGTAGAGCTGCCGCTCGGTTTGAACATAAGGGGCCAGCTGAATGTTGTTCTAGCAGTGTTTGTAATGTTCGTACTGACGTCACGCTAAAATACTTACATTTATAGACTTGACCCAGCCTTGGGATTAGTCTCTGTAACACAACAGTCCTTCATGCTTTTCAGAGGGTCTCAAGTGCATCTCATAGCCTTCTTCAAAAAACATTGCATGCATTTTAAGGGATAATTTCAGGATATACAGCTAGGCTTGTATAATTTAAATAGTTTAGCAAATGTTTGTCCAAACTGGCTGTAGGGTCAGGAGCATATTGATATGCACCTGGTCTTGTAAGACCTAAATAATCATACACCCTTTTACTTGCGATTCTTTGCCTTGAACATGTGATTTGACCTTTCATCATCCTCCAGACCACTTCCACAGAGGAATGAAGGTGAAATGTGGGAGAGAGGATCAAGGTGTTTGCTCTTTTTTCTTTCTTTGAAAGGAGTGAGGAGAAAGCTGTTCTTATTAGCTATGGCAGGCCTGGGTGGCTCTGTGTGATGGAGATGGATGCTCTTGCGGTGGCTTGATCGCGGGCGCACACACACCCACACACAATAACATCACATTCTGTATGTGTGTTGGTGTGTGTGTATACCATGGGTTATGCTGGTCTAATCTTCTGTCACAGCCCAGTTGTAGTAAACGTGTCACTGACATGCAGAGGATATGCCAACAAAAGTTAAACTAATTTCAATTCACCCGACGGGCATTGCAAATAAGCACAGCCACTATCCTGTTAAAATACCTATTACACTGGCTTGGATGTGCAACTTGCAGACAAGGAATACTTCTCCCCTTCTCTTGGATGTTTTTGCAATTATGCACTTTAGCTGGATGAAGTGCAGAGAGAGGCAAATTATCAGCAGGTTGACGAGTGTGTGCATCTGTGAGGTTGGCTGCTGCAGGGATTAAAGCATGTGAGGCAGCAAATGTGGGGCTGATATTAATGTCCTGAGCAGGATTTCCGGAAGAAAAAGAGAGAATACAAGATTATTTATTTCATCTTGTCTGTGTTTTGTAACAAGAAGGAGACTGGTTTCACGTGCTCCCTCAGCCAATCACTACAAACAAACAAAGTTTGGGAAATGATGACTGTGGGTTTGTCCTGCATTTGGGTTCAAAACTTGAATGGGATTCCAATAAATATGGTCCAGTCACACACACACACACAAAAACAATTAAAATTACTGGAAACATTTAAAACAATACAACTCAACAAAACATTTGTAACATGTTTTAGACATTTTATTGTGGTGAATTTACATATTATAATTTTTAATAATTAAATAAATAAATCAAACACTGGTTATTAATCTTACCCACAAACCAAATCCCTTTCAACACAAAAAAAACAAAACCCTTAGTCTGAACTAACAATGTTCAATAAACTTCATACAAGACAGGACATGACAATAATGATCTCTGTGGTTTATGGAATTGAATGGAAAGGAGATTAAAAATAAAGTTGAATGAAGAATTTGGATGTTTACTTTTTCACCACCCTATAACTTTTTATCCACCTCTTTTCTGTTTTGTACTTTCCACCTCTCCTCCTCCTCCATAGTTGTCTTTTGCACCTTTCCTTCTAAGCTTTTCAGGCTTGGCTGCTTTTTGTTATTTGGGATTTTTCTCTCCTCTTACATCCTAAAAAGTCTACAATATGTATTTTAGGATTCTATTGTAGGAGTTAGAATGGAAGATGGTGTGTATCATAAACAGGTTGTTGCCCCCTTCATTTTTTATAGTATAGTTTGCTTTCAGAATTCCAAAACATCATCTGAGCAGCCACTGACTCTCTGAATATGTCAGCAGAAGTGTTAAGCAGTAAGTAAACCAGGGGAGCAATAAATTACACCACTCCCTTGAATTCTGTCCGGTTAGTAAATCTATTATTCTATAATGAAACATTCTACCATTTGTTTTTCATGCTGATTCCAATTCACACAGAGACGGGATCTTCCAACAAGTGCACTTTCTGTTCTTGGCAGTATGTAAAGATGGATGGCACTTCTCCACTTCTTAAGTGAATATATCCTGGATCCGGGTCTGCATGGTACATAAATCAATGTGAACTACCTAAACTGACAGAAACCGTCTCAGGTGGGCCGGTGCTGCCCTTCTAGATATTTGGAGTATAGCAGAATATACACTGACATTTGTTTTTCACTTTCGATGTTTTTTTAAGGAATATGTCCAGCGTTTCTATTCCTTTGGCCCAGGAGGGAGGAGGTGGGAATTTAGACTATACTGCAGCCATCCACCAGGAGGTGATGGAGAGGATTTGGCTTCAGTTTAAGAAACCCTAGAGTTGTTGATCGTTATACACAGTCTATGGTTCTTTGTACACAAATGCAATGATACAACTGCTTACATGTGTAGGAGATGAGCTACTATTTGAGTAACAATACTGTAACTAACAACCAAATGTTTACTTTCTACATCAACAGGCCCTTGCCCAGTGTACGTAATGTGATTTTCGTTTTCAGCGTGTTACTATGGACGGGGATAAAAATCGATAAGGATCCAAAATGCTTGTGTGGACAGAGATTGACAGACAAAACTCTGTTTTAAAAACCAAACTTAGTCCAATGGATGTAGCCTTAGAATTGTGACAAAGTTAGTGAACTTAGATCCTGCAGCAAATCCTTCTGACATGAATGACCTTACAGCACTGTTCCTGAACGAGACAAACGTGATACGACAGGTAGGCCCACAGATCATCTGCAGTTGTGACACACAGTGGCTCATGCACAAAATATGTTTGGGAGGAGAAAAAAACTTTGTGATGCTCTATTTGTATGTTTTCATCCCCATATGAAAACTGCATAACTGTAACAAGCAACAGACTTTCAACAACTGGTATAAAGTCAACAACACAGGATGAGTGTTTTCAAGAGCGGCCGGCTATGACTGTGACTGACTTTCATAACAACAAAGCACAGGTCGTAAGTTTGGTGTGACATTGACATTATTTGGCCTGAAAATGTACGAAATAACAAACGGTGATCTTTTCTTCACTGATTAGAAAACAAGAACACACAAAGTAAATATGAGACAAAGATGGGACAAGACAAAAATACTGAATTCAAGCCACTTTCTGAAAAAAAAAGGCATGGTCAGAAAGGAAAGACAGCTACGCAATATGTCATGTTGTATGTTAAACCGACCAACGCCAATCACATCAACGCTTCTCAGTGACAGAAAGAGAGATGTCTCACTGTCAGTGACCACAATTCAGTGCACAACACTGAAACCAATAGTCATACAAACTTGGGTGGACTGAGTGTACAGTATTTAACCAAGAAACAACAGTAACATTGAAACAGTAAGAATAACCCGTAATGACAATAACAAGGGTGTTATTGCACCTATAAAAGATGCAACTTGACACAAACTGCATTCTGAGGTATTTGGTTAAAGAGTGCAAATTAATCAGTGGTCCAGCTTCTTCCAGAGGGAACATTAGTATATATTATATTTTCAAAGAATTAAGGTGAAGATGAAGATTTTGGAAAAGTTGTGGAACTGTTTTTTTCTGAAACAGAAATGAGGAGATGGATGATAATCTCATGTCAGTATATGGCGCTGGAGTCAGGAACGAGTCAGTGGCTTCAGTAATGTGCTGGAACTTACTGAACTTAATACTTGACAAACTGCAGTTAATCCACACAAACATTACTTCTTCGAGCACCATTTATGGCTGATTTTGGTCTCATGCACAATAAATATTGTACATAAGATACATTTAAGAGAAAAATAATTTTCTGACAGTATGTTCTGAACATAAATAAGAGTAAAACAAATAAAACAAAAATGTACTTATCTTAAATAAAAGAAAACACAATCATGACATAATCATGAGAAAACTACATCAGCACATGTTGTAAAAGTTGAGATCTTGACAGTCCTGGTGTTAAAAAACCTCAGCATGTATTGGCCGTGTGTGTGTGTGTGTATGTGTGTGTTTGGGCACATATTTAAATGGTTTTATTATACAATGTATTACAAACCAGCCAGTAGTCATCTTTTGCGATGTAATGCTGATGTTCCAGTCCGAAGTCCATGTGTGTCAGTGCAGAAATGGCAGCAGAGCAGTGAGCCATTGTACTGACATGAAGCTCTTCACCCACAGAAACAGTTCATAGAGAGTGAGTTTCCCCAGGCTGAGAGATTCAGCCAACTTTATCTGCAGACGCCTCCTGCTGGACTGAGCCTTACTCTTCTTGTGCCTGTCGACAAGATCAACAGAAGGACCGGGAACAGGTTAGACATAGTTTGAAGAGACTGGGTTTCTTAAAAGATACTATTTATTTCAGTGAGTGACATTCAGACAGTTGTGTGCAACATTAGTACATTTTAAATGACTTGCTTTGTACTTTTATCTGACTTAATTTAGGGTAAGGAATTCTTCTCAATTGAAAGTCCGGACCTTGGTCTGAACCCAGGTTCATGTATTTTTTTTTATATATCAAACCTCTTGATTTGATTAGTTTTGGTTTCACATTGTAATTTAAGGAGCGCAAAAAAGATTTTCGTATTACGTACATACGCCCTTCAATCATCACCTATGAGGGCTGCGTCTACCTATACATGATATTAATTAGTTTGTTGACAGAGATGCCTCTGACGTCAACGTGTCGTCAATTCAGCTAAAGTGCATAGAAGAAAATTGTTTTTTCATTTGAATGGAGACAATGACTGAGATTGTTCACTTTGTTACTTTTGTCACTGCATTGTCATCATGGTATTACTACCAGCAAGATGAATATCCTCATCGTTTTAAACATTATAGTGTCAAAGACTACAGTTGACCCTGCGAGACAATTATTAGACAATATTTTTGTTCTTTTATTGTTTAATGCTTTCTCAACTTCCCCAATTTAATCTAAAAGTCCAAACTATCCCCCCCAAAATGTCAGACTACACCATTATTTCGAAATCATTGTTTGTATGATACGGACCAAAACTACCTCTTTTGTCAAGCCTAAATTTTGGTCAGTTTGTCCACACTGTGGGTCAAGGCACCTTTCACACCTGTTATGTGGTTTAAACTTAAAGATCTCCTTGATGGAGATTTCTAATACTTGAGTACAAATTTCCAGGACTTTCTCCATCTATTTAGTTTTTATCATGTGTGAAACACGTAGTATTGACAAGTGATAACCTATTGATACAGTTTTATACTGTACACAGAGCAGATCATCTGACGAAAAAAGACACACATACCTCAACCTGCAACATATAGGAGGATACCTGAGCAGGCCCTGTAGCCTCTCACCCATTAACAAGAAACAGGCTTCTTTTTGAGTCTTTCCCATGATTTTTTCAGTGTTTGGGGCAGTTCAACTAAAAATTAATTGTTATTAGAACCAGAATAGTTGGTTCCAAAATACACCAGAAGACATCAGGTTTTTAAGTGGGAACTGTGGCAACATCAGTGGGTGTGTCATATTCTACAGATTTTAAAGAGCTTTATTGTAAATTGTGCAACCGTCTCTGTTGATGACAAATCTTTAATTACAGGGGTTCTGCTCAAAAAAGAGCAATGGGAAAGAGCTATGGGAGACCATGTGAAGTCCACACACAGGCCCGACTGGCAGGAAGATACACACATTCATCTACTTTGTCTTCCATTTTGAATGGTCATGAACATGGGAAAGTAAAAAGTGCGAAACACTCCCGAGAGAGGTTAGCACATGGACACAGGATTAGTTGTCAAAATTGAAACAGAGCAGCAGATTGAACATATTGCTGGAGATGAGGTGGCACCACAGTATCCCCTGCTGCCTGTATTACATTACTACCCATGGCACTACAATTGGTTAATATTTTATAAGATGTGCTTATTCAAACAAGCTCTACCACTGTCAGCAGAACCGCACCAGGCAAGAGACCGTCTGAGTGTGTGTGTGTGTGTGTGTGTGTGTGTGTGTGTGTGTGTGTGTGTGTGTCCACAGCCCTGTCCCTCAGCCTTCAGCTGTGAGCTGAAGTGACAGCCCACATCCCTCCTCTCCCAGCCTGTAGTGGCAAATTTCAATTTCTCTTCCAAAGCCACTCACTTGTCAGCTTAGTTTGTCTTTAGTTGTGACACATTTCCAATTTCACCATTTCACTATGAACACATGTATAAGTCTCACAAACTGATGAGTCTTGATGTTTCACTACAGCCTTCAGTTTGTGAACTGGAACATTATGAAATGTCCCTATAACTGTAGAAGAATAATCACCTAACAAAGGTCAAGCTACTACTGACTTTATTCCTGTTTGTGAATGTTCAATTTGATATGAGTATGGTGTAAAAAGTTGGAAATGTTTAACTTTAATCAGAGTGAAGCAGAAAACGACTTTAACCATTTAACCTAATCCTCAACATCTAGAAGCATCACTGTGCTGTGATTTGAGCTGCAGTATTAAACACATTTACACAACTATAATGGCACCCAGTCGAGCACATACTTCTGTCAAGGCACAACAGTTCAAATATTAAACGACATTCAAATTCACTAGATCCAGATTTTAATTTTACTCATGAAAATCTTTCCCGAACACATTCCTGATTTGTTTTAAATCAAGATCTATGAATTATTCTAAGGGAAATAAAATAAATGTTGAAAAATCTCATAATGTTAAACAAAAGTGAAATGATGGTGCCGATCTCCCCCCTGATCCAGATCCGCACCATCATTTAACAGGTTCTTCCCTGACCCATACCACATCAGTCTAGGTTTCATTTGAATCTGTTACATAGTTTTTGTGAACTCTCGCTAACCAATAGACAAAATACAAACACAGATGAAAACATAACCACCTTAGTGGAGAATAAAAAGAGGCTGAAAACGAAAAAAGGCTATAAACTTCCTGACCTGGCCAAGGCACGTATGCAGCAGCGGGACATGTTGATGAAGGACGAGGACGAGGCTCTGGTCTGTAAGGTGGTCTCAATGCCCCTCAGCAGGTCATTGGTCTTCAGTAGCAACAGCATCTGACGGGGCACTCGATTCAAGAGCTCGCTGATCTGGGGCAGGTACAGAGCTGCGTTGGTCCGAATCTCAACATCCTACCAAAGGAGAGAGACAACGAGCCAAGCTTTGTTTTTACTCGTTACATTATGTATAATAAAGGCCATGCATTCGCACACTCATTGATCTGATGTTTTCTCTGATTATGTCGGACTAGTTGTCCTCTGGGTGAATCCACAGGCCCATCTGGCTTGATTCCTCTGGGTCCATCAGACGTGCTATGTAACATTTTAAAAACATAAATTGATGCTGTTACCGTTGTGGGTGGCAGTATTAATATTTCACATCTACAACAAACACAAAATGACTAGAAAGAAACATTTTATTATGTTTAATTGTCTAATTGATGGACAAGGCAACTCGAATTAGTTGCCTTGTCTATCAATTACAGAATAATTAAACAAAGAGTAATGAGCCAATCACGTAACTTATGGATGAAACTAGAAATTATCTTTCCTTTGGTGTATTTCTTAGACTCAAGCAGCTGAATGACAGAAAAACAAGAGAAGTGGTCAGCGTCAGATGAAATGCACAGTGTAGAGGACAGAACTCCACCTCCATCCATGTCAAGTGTCATCAGCAGACCAATGTTCTTCCTAACAAAAACTAAATTATAAGTCCTATCTGAGCGTAGACATCACATGCTTATTTCTAAACATATCGTAGCACAAACCTTCTCAACCACACTTCACACTTTAAAAATGAAACAGGATCTGCTCGGGCAGGAGTGTATTCCCTTCAGCCCCAGCACCCCCAAGTGTTGATCAACAAAGCATGCATAGTACTTTGGAGGTGCAAAATATATTTTATTGTGACACAAACAATAATGAAAACAAAAAATTTGTCATCTGTTAGATGCAAAAGTATTCACCCCCCTGACTCAATACCTCAAATTTCAGGACTTGGACTTGACTTGAGACTTGTCAGTCTTGACTTTGGACTTGACTCGGGACTTGCCTGTCTTGACTTGGGACTTGACTTGGGACTTGAGGGCAAAGACTTGAGACTTACTTGGGACTTGCAAAAAAATGACTTGGTACCACCTCTGGTGCTAAGTGAGATGTTCAAAGATCTGGATATTTTTTTATCTGCTTCATACTTCTCCCCAACTTTATCCCTGACCTGTTTGCTGAGTTCTTTGGTCTTCATGATGCTGTTTGTTCAGTATATCTCTGTCGCCTTCACAGAACAGGTGTATTTAAACTGAGATTAAATTGCAGACAGGTGGACCCTATTTAATAATTATGTGACTTGCAAATGTGACTTGTGAAGGCAATTGGTCGCACCAGATCGTGTTTAGGGGTTTCACAGTAAAGGGGGTGAATACATATGCACTCAACACTTTTCAGATTTGTATTTGTAAATATTTTTTAAAATCCATGTAATATTTCCCCTCACTTCCAAATGATGGACTATTTTGTTTTGGTCCATTACATAAAATCAAAATGAAATACATTTTAATCTTTGGTTATACCATGACAAAATGTAGAAAATTACTTATGAATACTTATGCAAGGCACTGTATTTTGATGCTATTATTTTGTGATCATTTCTAGTTTGTGAGACTATAACCCCCTATATTGAGATTATGTTTTCTTTTTTTTTCTGTAAGCAAGTTTAGCAAGGACAAAAAGGAGAGTCTGACAGATGATATCTGCCTCCATGATGGCTATTTGTTCCTTTTGATTCTGAAAATGGCGCTTAGGTCTCCATGTGAATGTCCCTCTGCCACTCTGTACTCACTTGAAAGTCCTCTATCAACCATCCTAAATGATGGCATCAGTCATGAAACAATAACAAGGTGAAGGCTACAGGAGCAGGAATTAGTGGTGATGTTATGATAAAAGGAATGAAAATAATTTCACTCGTCTGAATTGTTTACATTACACACTGGGGACAGAGAAGTCCTCACATTGTAATGCCTCTTTAGAATATCTACTCGACTGTGTCGATTATGCAATACTAAAGTACTAAATACTAATATATATATATATATATATATATATATATATATATATATATATATATATATATATATATATATATATATACTGACATTATGAATCAAGTGAGAAGTAGGATCATTTTCTGACAGCCAGAAGAAATAATGTGTTTCATACCTATCCGACAGTATCTGGTTGTAGCAACTAAAGCTTAAGTATGATCCCATTCAGGCAACTCCAAAACCGTCATTGAGATTCGGGAAAGTTGACTGTTTTAAAATATTTAAAAGGTCAAAGGTGACTTGAAACATCAGAGGGGACCAACAAAGTTTATATTAAATAAAACACCATATGGAGCTATGGACATCAATCTGGGTTCCTACTGTCAAAGTGCTGTGACATCCCTATCATGTGATACACTGGTAGTATCAGCAGGATTGTACAGTGAAATGGGATACTACCTGAATAAGAGAGCTCAGCAACAGGAGAGAACAATGATTTTTTAGGAAAAATAAATAGTTTACACAAGACTATACATGTTTTGGACAAATTAGCAAAATGCTTACAGCACACGCAACCTAACCAGTTTTCACTATCATACTGCAGCCTGTTTAAAAAACATTAAGTAAATACAAGGACCATCCAAACTTTTCATAGGCTTGTTGTATATGTATTCATCCATTGTGTGTGTTTGTGTGTGTGTGTGTGTGTGTGTGTGTGTGTGTGAGTGTGTTCGCGTGAGACAAACTGTCAGAGCTGTCATTGCAGATAAACAGAGAGTTGACAGGCACAGAGAACGACAGACAGCAAGTCAACATCCTGACACAGATAAACTCTGTCTCTGCTCTCTGTCTGTCTGCCTTTGTCTCATGCCCACAGGAAGTGATGTGAATGAACAACACTGACGCAGAATCAACATCTGATTCAACGGCATTATCCTCTACCTACAGACCCAAACACAAGTCCCAAGAGGGCTGCATTGTGATTTGATGTCTCACAGACAAAAAGGAGACACACATATACAGTATTTACTCGGGCACTTGTTAACGTGAGAGACGAAAAGGCTCCATGACTGTACTTTTTGATATGATTTCAATATGAAATGGTTCAGATGTATTACAAATTCTGTCTTTGTATCACTGCCCATAACAACTTCACTTATGAGCCACACCAACATTAACTATACTTGGCTCTCAGTCAGTTGTGACTAATTTGGAGCATTTTAACCTCGGCTCAATTTCTTTTTACACTGAGACAAAAATCTCAGTGAACTGACAAACTCCAGAGAATGTTGACTGCATATTGGTCTGATGTGTCTGGGGCAGGAGCAGGGGAGAATAAATCAGGAGGGTGGTTCCTCATTGCTAGTCCAAGCAATACCATGGTTCATTCTCTGTCTAGCTGAAATTACCTCTACAAAACTGCCACAGTTTATTTACGTCTGATTAAACTGGGCTAAAATGTCCAGTTCTGAGAACGCTCGTTGCCATTTAAAATTATAACTTGGCTTTCCTGTGACCATGATGTGTCCAGGCCTCTGTTTGCGGTGGTCTCTATTTACATTGGAACTTAGACAGGACGCAAATGATACATTTTATAAAAAGGCAAACAGAATCTATCGCCACATCTGAGCAGCCGCGGCGATATTATCACAACAACTCAAATAAATGCCCGTCAGTTTGGATGATGTGAAATGGTTATTTATTTTCACACTAGCATTTTATTATCACTGCAAACAATTACGCTGCACTGAACAATAAATAAAGTACAAAAAAGTTAAAATAACGAAACATGTAATTATTACTTGTGAACGAATATCAATCAATCAAATTTTATTTGTATAGCCCATATTCACAAATTACATTCATCTCATAGGGCTTTAACAGGGTGTGGCATCCTCTGTCCTTAACCCTCAGCAAGAGTGAGGAAAAACTACTAAAAACCCTTTTAACAGGGTAAAAATAAGTAGAAACCTCAGAGAGAGCCACATGTGAGGGATCCCTCTCCCAGGACGGACAGAAGTGCAATAGATGCCACGTGTAGAAAACATTCATCATTAAAGTTTTTAGCGGCATTGATGCAGTCCCGCTGCAATCACAGTCCATGGTCAGCAACCAGCAGGACCACGATCCACCATCCAGATCAGAGGCCACTCCAGTCCTCAGTCACCGTCCACCGCCGCCCACAAGGACCCACCACGAGCCATCGCCGCGGCCCTGGTACACCTCCTTTACCCAGTGCCAACGCGACACAGGGTCCGCCACCAGCACCACGATCAGCCCACACGACACAGAATCCGCCACACTGGGTCCACCACTGCGACCCCCGATGCGCGATCCACAAACAGCAATCCATGGTGCGGCCACAGAGGCCCTGGATCTGCGGGTGATAAAGCAAAGGGACTCCGGGGAAGTTAGGGATGGAGAAGAGGAAGGAGAAGCTGGAAAAAGAAGCTCCGTGTGTCATGTGTCATTAATTAGAACAAGTTACGTTCTGCCGCACTAATTAACTCTAACTATAAGCTTTATCAAAAAGAAAGGTTTTGAGCCTACTCTTAAACAAACAGATGGTGTCTGCCTCCCGAACTGAAATTGGTAGATTATTCCACAAGTGAGGGGCTTGATGGCTAAAAGCTCTGGCTCCTACTCTACTTTTAGAGACTTTAGGGACGACAAGTAAGCCTGAATTCTGGGAGCGGAGTGCTCTAGAGGGTTTATAAGGTACTAACAGCTCTTTAAGGTAAAAAGGTGCTATATTATTAAGGGCCTTGAAGGTGAGGAGGAGAATTTTAAATTCTATTCTAGATTTAACTGGAAGCCAGTGTAGCGAAGCTAATACTGGAGAAATGTGCTCTCTTTTCTTTGTTCTTGTCAGGACACGTGCTGCGGCATTTTGGACAAGCTGTAGAGTCTTTAACGACTTACTGCTGGAGCCTGATAATAATGAGTTACAATAGTCCAGTCTTGATGTAACAAAGGCGTGGACTAGTTTTTCTGCATCTTTTTGCGAAAGGACATGCCTGATTTTTGAGATATTACGCAAGTGGAAAAAGGCAGTCCGAGAAATTTGTTTTAAGTGACTATTAAATGATAAATCAGGATCGAAGATCACTCCCAAGTTCCTGACTGTTTCGTTGGAAGCAATGGCAATGTCGTCTAGCGCAGCTATATTGTTAGATAATTTATCTCTAAGGTGTTTTGGGCCAAGTATTAGAACCTCTGTTTTGTCTGAGTTTAATAAGAGAAAATTGCGGGTCATCCAGGTTTTTATGTCCTTGAGACATGCTCGAAGTTTAGTTAATTGATTACTTTGGTCAGGTTTTATTGACAAGTATAACTGGGTGTCATCCGCATAGCAGTGGAAATTTACCGAGTGTGACCTGATAATGTTTCCTAGTGGAAGCATATATAATGAGAATAAAATCGGGCCGAGCACAGAGCCCTGTGGAACACCATGGTTAACTTTGGTGCGCACAGATGTCTCATCATTAATTTGCACGAATTGGGAGCGATCAGAATAAAATAAGATTTAAACCAATTAAGGGCGGTTCCATTAATATTAATTAACTGTTTGAGTCTTTGTAATAAAATTTGATGGTCAATTGTGTCGAATGCTGCACTGAGATCTAACAGAACGAGGACAGACACAAGTCCCTGATCTGAGGCTATTAAAAGGTCATTAGTGACTTTTGCCAAGGCTGTTTCTGTGCTGTGATTGGCTCTAAACCCTGACTGAAAGTCTTCAAATATATTATTTTCCTGGAGAAACTCACACAGCTGATTGGCTACCACTTTTTCTAAGATTTTAGACATGAAGGGGAGATTAGATATTGGTCTGTAATTGGCTAAAACCTCTGGGTCTAGGGTGGGTTTTTTGAGAAGGGGTTTGATTACTGCTATTTTAAAAGACTGTGGTACATAACCTGATGATAATGACAGATTGATTGTGTTAAGTAACGAACTATCAATTAGGGGCAGAATTTCTTTAAGTAATTTTGTAGGAATGGGATCTAAGATACAGGTTGTTGGTTTAGAACCTGAGATTATTTTGGTAAACTGATCACAAGTGATCAGAGAGAAGCTGTCTAAATAATGGTTAGGATTCTCAGCCATTTCTGAGATCTCTGTTATTGGGAGGGTATTAGTGCCAATTGAGGGCAGGAGATGGTTGATTTTATTTCTAATGGTTAGAATTTTATCATTAAAAAAGGTCATAAAGGTATTGCTATTTAGGGATGGAGGAATACTGGGTTCGTATTCACGTCTTACTAAACCTAGTCACGCGAACGTGGCGAACGAGGTAAACAAATCCTTTCTGTTTGCTCTTCTGAGCCTCTGCAGCTCACGTGGAAAAGGATCCAAAGACTCGTACCCGGCAGATGAACGATTCGTTCATCTGCCGGATACGATCAATGTTTCGTTCTTCTGCCAATAGAGTCTTCGGATCAATGATTCGTTCATCTGCCGGATACGAGTCTTTGGATCCTTTTTCACGTGAACTGCATATGCGCGGCCAAGAGAAAATGAACGAACGAATCACTCTCTGAGAGGACTCGTTACTCCCGAGTCCTTGTAAGGATTCGTTCAAAACGAACGAATCATTCACGACCGACACATCACTATCTTCAGCTAGATGTGACAGAAAAAAATAAAAAAATGTAATGATTGAACAAAAATAATAATAATTATTATTAGGAGGACACCTCAATAACCACAGCCTATTAAACAAAATGGAGGTAACCTACCTGTACGGAAAACAATACGTGTTTGATTCTCTTAAGCTTGGAGGGTCTGAGTCAGTTTGAATCCTCAAGCTAGAGAAAGCAGCAGGTGATCAAACTGTTGATCACAGCTATCAATCAACACCCACATGGCAAACACAGTCACAAAGCAAAGTTTTATAACGTTCAACTTAATTCAAAGACGCTACAAAGCTACAATCTTGCACTGTGCAATGCTTATAGGCAGTTTACGCATCCACGCAAGTTGAAAATAATTCAAAATCTGTATCATGCATTTACATTTTCTGGACTTTAGCATTAATCAGAATTGAGGTATTGTCACCATCCATTGGCATATGCAATTGTTAAAGTATTCTACTTTTATAGAGAACAAAAAAAGAGAAAACTTGAAGAAAAGTCAGCAAATAAATAGAACTCCGATGATTCAATCCTATTGGACAGCTCTAAGTACAGGTATGAATGCATCCAAGACATTTTGAGATCTGATCACTCAGACCATATTCAACAGCCACATTATTTAAGCAGTGTGTGATAATGTGTTCAAGGCTACATTGAAGGACCACCTGCTCAACTGACTTCGTCTGCAAAATAACAGAAATATGAACTCGCTTGCGTCCGCACACAGCTGAAGCTGTCTTTGTCCACAACATCTGAAAATTTAGAAAAAGCGCATGAAGGTAAATGACAAGGGCAACGGCCACCTTAGGCAAATCCATTTGCTTGGAACGTGCTATGGAATAGATCTAGTCTATGTTGATTTGATTTCTTCTTCTTTTTTGAATTTTCCAGTGGACTAAGCATGGGACTGTACCTTCTGCATCGCATTTGGTCTTCACAAAGAAAATGATTAATGATTATTTACAAATAAAGCAGGGAAGTAAATCCCAATCACAAGTGGTCCCCCGAGTCTTAAATTAATGGCATGTATAGTGGGCCCAAGTTTTTTATTTACCATAACTGACAAAACCAAAGAAAAAAAAACCGAGCTACCAGGCTTAAGACATACAAATACAACATAATACCCCATCACAAACACCCAGCCCCCACCCCATCCAAGTCCAAATAACAGGGGGCTGGGTGTTCTGAAGAGCTCTGCTGAGTCCTGCTTGGGGAATAACAATTACTAGCAATTATAGGAGGTTGGTTAGCAGCCCTCACAGCTGTCAGCAGGACAGAGAGAAGGCGACAGTGCTCTCATTTGCATCTGAAAGCTTCAATAAGGACATATTGTATTGCGAGTGATGCGATAATAGGCTGCGCAAAAGGCAACGCAAATGCAGTTGGGGGAGGAGGAATCTGTGCCGGTGATTTTTCTTTTCTCCCCAGTGTAGCAGAGAGTTGGCAGAATGATTTAATTCAGCCGCCAGCAGATATTAGAAAACTGTGGGCAGAGACGGGGAAGAATATCAGAATCTACAGTACGATCAGCTGTAACCAATGGCATTCTGAGTGGGAAAATGCAACCGTGCACAGGGCAGTAAATTAATTGCACTAAAGAAATGCAAATCTTCACTAGTACGTGGTCAATTTTTTGTTTTTTCTTCACAATGTCAAAGTTGTAATTACTCAAAATTTCTTGTTGACTTGAATAGTGATGTTTCCTGAGTTGAGGATGTTTGGCCCAATAAATGGTGAGGCAACTAAAAACAAACTTTGCCTCTACCCAGACATTTCCAATGTTGGTGTTGGGTCTGAAGCTGAAATCTCTCACGTCTTTTGGACCTGATGTAAGGCTAACAATATTTTGTGTGTGATATAAGCAGCATTTATTTTTTTTATTACCTTGCGTAGCAGATTATTATTGACATGAAACACCCTTGTTTGTTTACTTTTGTTCTCTTTTGTTGAACTATAGGAATTAGTATTGTGGAATATGGAAAAAATGTTGAGTTTAGAATCAAAATTGGAGAGCTGCTTTCAGACATGCCCTGAACTCCAAATAATTTCCTGAAATTATCTGGAGGAGCTGTATGTGAGAACACAAATGTCTGAGTCTGTTGCTCAAATGTTGCTGTGGATATTCCTTGGAGTTCCTCCTGCCAGACCCAGAGTAAAAACACAGCGAAAACACAATGTCCAAAAGCCCATGTAAGAACAGTTGATTATATATAGATTATCCAGTGGATGCAGCGCAAGCAAGTGGGGCAGTAGAAAAAAAAAGAAAAGGAAACACATAGAAGACACCAAAAAAAGTGTCAACTTGGAAAAACAGATATTTGAAAGCTTGAATACTTCGGAGATTTTGATATTGTGTATGCATCTCCTGCTGCGTTCTCTAAAGCTACTTTGAAATATGCACTGAACTCCAGAGATGGATGTGTGAATGCAAATATCCACAGTATATCATGTGTGAATACAGCAGGAGACTGCTCACCTGAATCCTGCCGAGGAATTTTTGTTGTTGTTAACGAGTCTGAGCAGAGAATCGCCTGCTGCATTGTGAATGTGTGAAAGGGAACCTCTGGAGCATGTCCGAACCCAATTCTCCAGAGTTTGACTTATGTATGAAAGGCAAACTCTAAAGAAAGACCCCGTTGTGCGGACATTCTCTGGAGCTCATATCAGAAAAACGGCTAAGGAAACCACAAATAGTGACAAAATTAGAGGTAAATCTAATTAATTTGATTATCTTATTTTGCACTTTTGCACAGATACACACAAATCCCATTACAATTTGCAAAACAAAGTTTATTTAAGAAGTAGCAGCATTACCATAGTAACCAGATGCATTGGTTGTCATGAAAAAACATTCTCCACACAGCAATCTTAGTTTGAGTTAACTACTTATCAAAACACCAGAGTCCAGAGAAAATAAAACAGATTCTATTTCGCTAAGTCTCTCCCTACCTGCCAGATATCAGATAATGCTGTTTGCAGATCAGACTGATGACCAGTTACGATAAACAAACAGCAGAAACAGATGAGTTAGGGTATAGACATTTCTACTCAATCTGTTGTGACTTTTGAGTTGGGTGATTAGGCTATGTTTTTATTTTAGTTAAGCATTTGATCATTTATTTTGCACAATGGCAGTTTCTGAAAGAGGTACCTCTCTGTCATTTTTTCACTTGTAATGCACATTGAGTTCTAAAAGGATGTTTCACACAAGATGTAGTCTTGCATATGGAAATCAATTAAAATCATGAATTGGCCCTAAATTAGAGAAAAACCACCAGGTTCTATTTAAAAAAAAAGAAATCTGTTTTCAGTGACTGGAAGAGAAACATTCATTAAAATAATAAATGTCCCTGCATATGAAAGAAAGGCAGGAAAAAGCCAGAGCTCTAAAAGCACTCAACATTTTCTGCATGGGACTGCATTAACACTAATGGAATTCATCCCTCACTTGATGAAGCATGAGTTAAAAATTATCCATGCATTAAGTGGATAGAGGGGACACAATGAAAAGAGGCAACATAACGAAGAAAGGAAACAGCACATGGAAAAAGAGGAAAAATCAGAAGAGATGAAAAGACAGAGCAAAGAAGATGAATGGTTGGGGCAACAGAAATGTTTTAAAATGTCTTTTTTTGCTCTAGAGTGCTGTACAATCAACAAGTATGTGCAAGAAGAAGGCACTTGAGTGGATTCTGCCTAATGGTGTCGTTGTGTGTGTGTGTGTGCGTATAAAAACCGGGGACATAAATTACAAAGATGGCCTACATTGATGGAAGTGCTTTCATGTCAGCTAAAGAGGAAGACAGAGGGAGGGAGAAAAATACAACTTACACACATTCTCACACTGGAATACTGTGACGCTGATGCGTGCATAAAATTCCTTAAATAACTTGAAACGATCCAGCTTCTTTGAAAGAACATGATGGATATTTCCCCACCTGAAGCCACCTTCTAAAGCTGTTTGTCCTCTTATAGCCCTATCGTGTTGTGCTGCATAAATTCATGAATCATCAAAATAATCAACTAATTTTACCTTGCTATTTCATCCATACCATAATTTGCATTACATAGCATTTTGGTGCTTCAATCCACATCCCCCCAATTCACTATGACAATCTGGTCCAATGCCTGAATCTGAATAGCCATAATTCTATCGAAAAATCAGAGCAATTCTGCCAAGCTAGTACATGCAGTAACTAACAGCTAACATACTGGTACAGATTAACTCCCAAGTTACTCATATTTACTTACTAATATTCAGACCAAACTATGCAACACAACTGTTTGTCAACATGATCCAGTGCAACATATATTATGCTACTGTTATGTTGCACAAATGAAACTGATATCTCTACTCTTAAATTAGGGTTAGACCTTGATTGTAATGATTCAAAATAATAACCATTTGTCTCAAGTTGGGAATGGCTACAATCACATATAAAAGAGAATAACCTTCTCCAAATTATCAAGCTCTAAAACATCATATGTTATACTGATGGTGAGTTTATCTCTGTACAGCTTCAGAAATAGGTTTGAAGTCTGTAATTAAAATGATGCCAGAACAAGGAATGTAAAGAAAATACAATTGCATAGTGTAGCACACTAACTTGAAGTAAGTCTAAGCTGAGCAGAGAACATGAAAAGAACATTCAGTGTTGTGGACCAGTAAGTCGACTCTTTCTTTTTCTAAGTGAACTGATCTTCTCCCTTTTCTCTCTTATTGATGATTTTAAGACTTAAATGCAAATGCATCTCATTTGTGGGCATTTGCTGAAAGGCCTGTAATCCAGCCCAAGATTTCCATCTCTTCTGAGACAGGTCAGGCAAATTACAACCATTTATCTAAAATGGGGCAGGTTTGCTTTTATACTGACAGGGGACCCTTGCTGAGGCATTCTATTGAACAACGGAGATGGTTGATGTGGACAGGTCTGAAGAAGAAAACTCAAATTGTTGTTGATACACTACATCAGGTGTTTCATTGCTGTAATTAGTTGTAGGTCTGTCCAATTGCATCCAGAAGCATCTTGGTTTGCGTCTGTTGATAAAACCCCCCTCAAAATTAACTGAAAGGATCCATTTGTAAATATAAACGGATGTAATAATGCCAGGTCAGAACTGACCGATCTGGTGAATTTCTTGAGAGGACAACCAATGACCTCACCTCAAAGTAACACAGATATTACAAATGCTAACATGCAACAAGTCACATATTATGAATATCCATAACAAAATTGCTTTTTGGTCAACATCCAAAGACAATAAATTGTAATTTGAAAGAAAAACGGTTTCATTTCATAAAACATCAGAGTTTGATGTGCCCTACATCAATGTTTAAAACATTTAATTCATAACAGAAGTTTTCCTCAATGTCAATACGGGCCGAGATGATGAATAGAGAGCGTATGGAGAAAATCAGGAGGACCAAGGGAGAAACTAAAGAGCAGTAAGCAGTGGAGACAAAGCAGACAGGACATTAAGAAAGAAAGTCTAATCACTGAGCTGTGAGGAAAATGAAGGAACTACACATGAAATCATAATGCCCCCCCCCGACCCATGCGCACGCACGCAGGCAGGCACGCACGCACGCACACACACACAGTATTCAGTAAATGTTTCTTATTTTACTCTGTGGGTCAGTAAAATAACTAAGTGGGGGCAAAAGTTCAACTCTGAATAATGTCATAGGAGGATGGAAACGAAATGTGATGATAATTTTTCTGCTCATCACAAGAGGGATATGATTTTGATGTGAGGAATTTATATTTTAGTCATAGAATGAGCCAAAGTACAAACTTCCCTTTTGGCCCCAAAGCTTTAATTCAATATGAATCATTCGGGATTGTCCCAGTTTACCGCTTAGCCCTACCACTTAGTCATACCCCTTCGTTTTGATCGTGGCTGTGGAGTATTGTTGTCCCATTTCTCTATGTAATCTAGGGGTGGTGGAAATTCTCGAAAGTTTTACGAACGTAGGAAGCAAATCAACGTAGCAACCGCTGCGGGTGAATTGCTCTTATCTTAGTTTAATCCAGTATGTCAAAACAAGCATGTAAACAGTCTGAGTGAGACAAAACATGTCCAGCAGTTAAAACTGTTATTGGTTATTGTTGATACATTTATGCATTTATTTACACCCACAATTGACGCTAAATTTAATATTTAATAGTACTATGTTTGTTATTAATTATGTTTAATAGTACAAACAGAAGAAGAAAATGTAAAGTTTGTTTCTTAATATTTCTCTAAAGTCTGTGAAGCTGGATAGTTTTTAAATCATTTTCAAAGTTTGCAACATTACCTCCATCATATGATTTCAACCTAAGATGTAGTCTTGTCAAATTTTCTATTATTATTGCTGCTTTTTGGTTTAATTATTTTATGAATCTCTGTAAAATACTGTCTGATATATGTGAACATAATCTTTTAAATAAATGCTGCATCTAGTTCATGTTAGTGTGTTAGATCATACCTCAGAGTTTGTGACAGGCACAGAGCTGATGCCAGCATTGACTGCGTTCCAAGAGCGAGCAGTAAGGACGCAGGCAAAAAGCGGGTACAGATCTCCGGCTCCCAGTCTGCGGCTGTAACGCTCCACCTTGGACATGTCGCTGTTAATCAGAGCCTGCCACAGCCGACAGTAGTCCAACCTGAAGTCTGGTTTCAAGATCTGGAAAGATGGGAGGATGGTTGATTTGCTGTTTTTTCTAATTAGAATTGTATCTACTTTACTAATATTAATCATTGGTACTTTAAGCTGTAAACAACAAAGTATTTAGAGTATTTCTATCTGTTTATTGCGTTAACTTTTCTGCTGTATTTTCCATTCAAGCTTCTAAGCAGCTGAGCTTACACGTTTACTAATGGCTTTGAGAATGAACACAACTGGTGATGTTTGCTGATGGCAAACCTGCAGGGTTTTTCTTCTCGTCTATGCACCAGTCACTGTTGTTGGTTGGTCATAGCTCCTGCACAGTGGAGGTTGGTAGGATTTTTCTTAAAGTCACACCCTCCTGATCAGTGGCTAATATGTCTTTTGCTGCCTTTATTGCAATGCTCCCATTGGCAGTTCAACCAGGATATAAACAACAACATTAGCAGGACCTATCCAAAAAAACATTGCCCTATAGCCCCTCCTGTGGTCAGATAATAACTTGAAGTTTTTGTCTTCAAATATTTCCAATTTAATTATGTTGGGAGTTTATATTTTATTTGTCATAAATTATACATCTTAGGGTATGTTTTAGGGTACGTTTCTGCTTTCAATATGTTTACAACAAAGACCCTTAACAATCATTATGATAAAAACAATTTTAATAAAGAATAACTATATATATATATTAATAAGCATTCATTTCTTAATTATGCATGTGTCAATATGAACATTTGCATTGTATTCAAATGTGCTGCTTTGTTGTTTTGTTTTTACAAACAACTCATCAGAATCCTGTGCCACTTCCAACATGTGTAGTTCCCATCCTGGTAATATTACAGGAAATGTATGTGTGTAAGTGTGTGAGTGTGTAAGTGTGTGTAAGTGTGTGTGTGTGTGTGTTTCCATTTGAAGAGTGGATTAAAATTCTACTCCAAAATGACAGCTGAAATTTGAAGTCATTATGGAATAAATTGGTGCCATTATGGTCGAAGGGAGATCGTTGTGTGTGTGCGTATTGTATCAGTATTGTGTGTCTCAAAGATTATTATTCACTACATTCTCTTCATTAATACAGGAACAAGCAATAAACAAACTCATGTCAGACCTGTGGGTGTTTGTAAAAGCAAGTGTGTTAACAATCAAAAAGCATGTGTGTGTGGGTACACAACATGAGAGCTACATACAGTATGTGCTATTATAATTAAGGCTGTGGTGAACCAATCCAAACACAGCACACTGCACTCTGCTAAGAACAACATCAAATGGGCTGTTTATCAAAAAGCTTTTATTCTGCTGCAGTGCTAATAAAAGTGTGTGTCTGCCTGTGAGCGTGTGTGTGCTTTTCTTTTTTTTCATGTGCATCTCCACTGTTTGTTTGCAGCTCAACCTATACACTCAAGGCCTCAGGCAGCAGCATGAAAAATGGATTGCAATATTCGAACAAATTGTATTTTCGTTATGTCTGGGCGGCCTGGAGATCTCCCACCTGATAAAGGCCGTGATCAAGAAGGACAATCTCTGTCTTCTTGTTCTGGGGACACTTTCGGACCAGCACGTTGCCTGGATGTGGGTCACAGTGAACAAAGCCGTGGACGAAGATCATCTCACTGTACATCTTACCCAGGCTCTCTGAGATCTGTAGGTTGCAAAGGGAAAAAGTGGAACATTAATTCAAAAGAGACATATTCTGCACAGAGGCTGTACACCTTCACCAGCCAATCAAGTTGCAGTTTACATATTGGTCCAAACTCATGTCATTATTAAATAAAAGGTATAAATTGCTTTTTGAGTTATGGCCAACATTGTGTGTTCGTGACATGAGGTCATAGTGACCTTGCCCTGTGACCTTGGACCATCAAAATCAATTCAGTTTAATCTCATCAGTTCAATGAATATTTGGTCTAAATTACAAGAAATTCCCTCACAGCATTTAACAGACATTAAGTTCATAAGGCCGGGTTGGATGGAGAGATGGATGCGCAACCAAAAATATATGTGTCTGTCTACAGCTTTGGTGGATGCGGAGACATAAAAGATGGATCAATAAAACAAATTACATGAAATAAATGAACAGCTGGTACTGTACTTTTAGTAAGTGTATACAGATTGGATTAACATAATTATTGTTATAATAATTTATGAAAACTGGGGAAAAGTATGCTTTTTAGCGTGTTATTCAGCACCTATCCATCCTAACAAACAGGCTTGATATTTTAAATAAATGTCAATACAGATTGACCCTTTATTTTATTGTTTTTGAATAGACAGTGATTCAAAATATTCTGATGTCAAGGTTAAGCACATATTGACAATAAATGCTGTCACCATTTAATCCAATATCACAAAAGTTTGATCATGAGAAAACTAGTAACAAATACATTACAATTCAATGTAAAAGTTTAGTGTACGAGTAAAGTACTTTTTTTGCTTATACATTGACCTATTGTACACCATATTATCCTATCAGTAATACTAGGTAGTATTTTTTGATAAAAGTGGTGGAAACTTGTGAGCTATGCATAACGGAAAGTCACATTAAAGCATCTAAGAAGCAATATGGGGAAATTAAGTATTTTAAATTGAGCGTCATAAATGGAAATATCAAAATTCCCCCCCTAACACAAATCTTATTATGAAAACAAATCAAACTCAGCTGTTGTCAATCAGTGAGACAGCAGAGGCACCAAACTGCACCTTACAGATCCAGGATTCCTATGTGTGGCTGGAGCTGAGGGCGGCAGTTCCAACGAGAGTTTAACCGTTTCTCTGTCTCTTTTCTTATTTACATTCCAAGAAGTCTACTGACAATTATTCTGTCCACTGAACATGTCAGTACAATTGATAGTATTTCTGACAGTGGAAGCTCTGGTGAGGATTCAGTGGCTGGCACCCGCTTCTGTCTTTTCACAAACTTGGCTGTTTCCTCATTGATCTTTCATTAAAAAAAATCTACTTGTTTATGCCTACCCTCCACGAAACCTTACTATAGTACAACTACAGGAGTGGGGTGGCATGAGACACACTATGCAAAGTGTAACATAAAACACAACTGGTGGACGGAGGTTGGAGTCAGTTTGGATTGAGTCTGAGAAAAATAGAGAGAGAAGGGAAACTAAGGGATATTACAATACTATACTGGGGATGTCATGGTTGAACTGGTTGAAATTTTTTTTGTTGTAAATGTCTGTTTGTTAAATATATACATCTTCCTCTTTCTCTCATGTCAAAATTATGGTTTTATAATTTCCCAGCTAGAAACTTAGTCAGAAGACTAAGAGTGCCTGTCCCTTCCTCCTTCAACACTCTTGTTGAAAGTGAGGTCAAACAACGTATTTTCTCCTGTCAAAATGAAATTAAACCCAAATATTTATCTGTGACCAGACATATCAAACAATGTTAAATTTAGGTGTCAAGATTTCTTCTCTGTGTGAAGAAATCAATGCAACCGTAATCTGTATCAGATTCTTTCTTCTCTAGTAATAATGGCTATGATTCTGTGACTCCTTCTGTGACTCCTTCATGATCATTTTATTAGAAAGCCATAAAAAAAGTGGTCAAGAGAGCTCAAAGATGCAAGAAAATCGAGAACAAAAAAAACGGCAAATCCTCACAACAACTGAATATAGAAAAAAGCTTGTCAACCTGCTCTGACCAGTTGGACTACACCACACAAGACATCATCAGCACACTGCAGGAAAAAAGGTTGGGGACTCGAGGCAGTCTCAGACATGAGATTTAACTTGGTATTTATTTGAGACAAACTTTACTTATTCATCTAATATTAAACATTTGTTCTTGAATTAATGGTTTTATTGCTAAGTTATATTATCAAGTGTCACATTACAGTTAAACATTTAACACTGAATATTTATTTCTGATAGCTATCAAAAAATGATAGATAAAAAACATATGTAGTCACACAGGTGCAAAATCTGGTTACAAAATGAGTCATTACAGCAAGATTGCTTTTTCCTTTTTGTTACTTTAGGCGTAGCTGAACACTGGAAATAGGTTAGACTACGTATGCATACAGTCCATCTCTCACTCACACACACCCTTGTTTAGCAAGAAAGCAGAGAGCTGACAAATTATCTCGCAGAGGAATGGGTAGACACTAATGACCATTAATTAGTGCTCATCAGATTGTCACTTGAGAGAACACACACACACACACACACACACACACACACACACACACACACACACACACACACACACACACACACACACACACACACACACACCACACACACACACACACACACACACACACACACACACACACACACACACACACACACACACACACACACACACACACACACACACACACACACACACACACACACACACACACACACACACACACACACACACACACACACACACACACACACACACACACACACACACACACACACACTAACTACTAGATTGCAAACACAAGGATGGGTGAGATGCACTGTACCAACTTTACCATTTGGCCTGCAATATCCTCTTTTGTCCCCCTCACAAAACATCTGAGGCTGTCTCATCTTCAGTTATACAAGTTGTTTCTAATCTGGATCTTGAAACTTTGTTTTATCACAAACTTATTTTGTCCAAAGCGATGTGACGCAGCATTTGGAAATATTTAAGGTTAGGCATACATCATTTCGTTTAAATGGAATACTGAGCACAAAAATTGATCAACGTATCATTTTAAACTGGTATTTTTGTGAAATTGTTTGTGAACATATGTGACATGTTTTTAGATCTGCAACAGATCTACTCCAAGGGACAGAAATACTAGATCCCGAACACTGGAGTCGGCGAGTAAGACTCAATGTCTTACTCGCGGGTTTCCGAAACTTTGACTCATACACACACACATAATGGCCCACTAACAAAAATCGATGGAAATATCAATGTTCAGCACTCTTCCTTAACTGTGTGAAGAGATTGATGCTACAAAAATCATTACAGGCCATAACTCCAATGCAATTTACACCAAGCGCCAAAGGCTTGTGCTCTCAACTGTTTATTTTTGCTTTAGAGTTGAGAAATTAAGTATTCACGGAAAATCAGTTTTTTTCTGAAAACCCCAGATGGCAGGAGGTTGTTACAAACAATGCTCAGGTTTTAAAATACTTTTTAGAGGACAACTTAAGGTCTTAATGGTTTAATAAAAAACAGCTGTACAACTATTCAGAAATTCACTATACATAACACAGTAAATGTTTTTATGAAGATTTGTTAAATCCTCACGTGTGTTATATGAAATGCAAAATTTGTCATTGAAAGTATATAACAAAAATCTGTGCCATTGTCATGTATCTCTTATCTTCATCCTTGTTTAACGCCTTCACCTCAGCGCTGAGGTCTTAAAAGGACTGTTTTGCGTAAAATACATTTTCTGGGCTTTTATTATCCGTAACTACTTGAAGGGGGTCAGTAGGTACCATCCAAGTATGAAACAGTCACTATGCAGACTTTTTCACTCAGTCCATTCTAAGAAATATGTTATCAAAACGTCACGGTTCGTACTTCCTATCCTTATGATGTCATTTGGGATCGCTCACGTCTCTCAGCCCCACCCAGCTTGTACCAGTCAACCCCTGCAACCCACCACCAACCCTCCACACCGAATGCAAGCAGACATGTTACTGAGCTAGCAGCTGGTTAGCTACCACAGGTTAACCACAACAAACAACACTGAAGAAACACTGCAGCGTGGAGGGATACAACGAAGAGAATGTGTCCGTGCACATTCCTCCTAAGAAGGATGCTGTTCGAGACAAGCGGTTATGCTTTATTTCTCCTGACGTGCCGTGTCTCTCTGCTCAGTATGTAGTAACGTAGACGTTACTCATTACCCGGGAATGAAACTCTGTACTGTAACTAGGGACGTTACGCCTACATTGGCCGACTGTCCTGCTAAAACTTGAACAAACATGAGGACGGTGTAACTTTCCGTTCAGAAACATCCTGTTGTACCAACTGTAAATATGTGGCTGTTCTTCTATAGCTGCTAAAAGAACAACATGACTTTCAGCTGTGTTTACCATCGGGAATGTGCCAGAATGAGACTGGTGATAGGACTGGTCGCGTGTCACGTGTTACCAACATCTCAAATTATTCTGTAGATACCCACTCTCTTCTAGCCAGTCTAATGTGATTTCTAATGCTACAGGTCATTCACTTTGATTTGGAAAATGTATTCACAGGACTTTATTGTTAAACTTCACAGCAAACAAAACAACCTCAGTTCTGTTTTTGAATTGATCTCCCATCTTGTTATTAGCTCAAATTATGTTGGTACTGTTTGTGTTAGTGCTTCCATTGTCTCTTTGTTTTGTTGCTCAGTTGTTCGATGCCCACAACAGTCACTCTACTCAAGTCTCGTTCTTTGTTCAGTCTTCCGTCATATTCGTTAGTCCTGGATCTGTCCCTGCTTTACTGGATCACATCTCATCATTCCACTGGTAGGACTGGGTGATGGTGTCATAAGTTTATACAAACTTCTCCTCAGAGATATTGCCATACAGTTTATCATCAATCCATTTACATCTCTTGGTAATCCATCCTCTGCGGGCAATGGGACAGAAATACACAACAGAAAGTAAATAATCTACAGTGAAAGCAATTCAATGAGATAAGATGAAAAATTCCATCCAGCCTGAAATATGTCAAACTTCTTAACTGAAACATTAGCAACAATGCGATTAATGATTAAAATCCATTCAGTGTTTACAGTCATAGGGAGAGGGTAAATAAATGGAGCAAAGCATCAGCCTGTTCTGATCACATCAAGGGGCCAAGTTCGGAGGGACGTCTGGGCCATTGTCCATCTTGGGATTCCACACACAGACACATTGACCAGCATGCACCACTTCCACCTAATTATTCTATACATCCTCTCACTGTGTGTCTCAACATATCTCCCCTGCTGATTCTGAATGATTATTGTAACTGCTCGAATTATTAAATAGAAATAGATAATAATTTGATTGTTGTTCAGTTTGTTTCAACAGTGTGCTCTAGACACAGATGCATTCCACAACCAGTACAGTTTCCGTGAACATATTTATACATTAAAAACTAATTTCTGATTCATAGGTTCCCTGTGACCTTTGACCACTGAAATGTAATGACTGAATCTTTGAGTCCAAGGGAAATCTGATCAGAAATTGTAAAAACTTCCCTCAAGCAGTGTTGAGATATCACATGCAAGAGGCCAAAACATCGATTTTGAGGACGCAGTGACATTGACCTTTGAGCACCGAAATCCGGTCAAGTCCAAGCGAATTGTACCAGATGTAATGAAATTTCATACGGGCAGTCATATCACATTCCAAGGACGTGAGGTAAACAAAAACATAAAAATACTTTGTGAGGCCTTTGTATCCATGACCTTTGACATTTGTCTAACAAAATCAAGGGAATTAATCCTTGAGTCCAATATGATGAGGATTTCTTGAGATCATAAAGAGATATCACCTTCACAAGACAAAATGTTTGCTTTGTGAGGGCACCGTGACCTTACCTATGAACTATTCCTTTAACCATTACCAAAAACTAGTCAGTTCATCCTTGAGTCCAAGTGATGATTTGTACCAAACTTCCCTCAAGGCCATCTTGAGATATCTCGTTCACGAGAATGGGACAAACGGACTAACAGACAGACAACAAGAAACATGCCGCCAGCCACTGGCTATGAGAAGGGCAAAGGTATGAAGACGAAGTTTTACAAAAATGTGTTTTTGTTTGTTAGAGTAGGAACAGTTGGTGTAGCAATCAAAGGTGTATTGCAATTTAGTGCAACACATTTAGCAAATAGATTATGACCAACAGAAACCATATAACTTCAAATGTGGCTCTGCTCAAGGTGAGATGAAAAATGGCTGCAGATAAGTGTGTGGAGCTATGAGATTTAATTTTCCTTGAATTAACACAAGAAACAAACACAGAGTTTTCACTGGTACCAAGCTGTCCATCATGTTAATACATTCATGATTATTCATTTGATTCCATTAAACTTTGATTGTTGCTCCTTTGATTTAATTTTTATTGGCATCTTGTTGGACCCTTTACTGCAACATATGACTGCAACAGATGGGGCCTAACTGAAGAATGATCCGCCTACAACTTATTATTATTTTATGTATCAACTTGTTACATTTGCATAAGATTAGTGGATGATAACAAACAATTCAATTTTTTTCTTTTGTCGATGTACTGAAAATGTGGTTCAAATAATCTATTTGTTTGCTTAACCTGTGCACGTACACACTGCATTACAGGTAGAAGGCAGAGCAGCAGGCAGTACCTCATTGACGTTGATGCCGTGTTTCTTCATGTAGTCTTTGTCGTTGACCTGGCCGCCCTCAGCAAAGTCCATGGTCAGGATCCTCTTAGTTGACAGATCCCAGTGGATCATGGGAACCTTGGTTGGAAAGGTAGGGAGGAATGGGGGATGTTTTTCAAACTATTTCTTTTAATCTTGTAAATTTTATTTATGAGAACAGAGAGTAACATACAAGATAGATAATGCACTGTATATGTATGTAATATAAGGACATACAGACAGAACATAATGCAGTTAAAAGGGTGGTTCTCAGAAAAATAATCATTATCTACTCACCATTATTCCGATGGAGGGGTGGGTGAAGTGTTGAGTCCACAAAACACTTTAGGAGTCTCAGGGGTAAACAGTGCTGCAGCCAAAGTGACCCCTTCCAAATACGCCGACATTCATATTCTACTCAAAATAAGGTCATTTACACCATGCTTTAAGCCTAAAGTGGAGATGCCAGCGGACGTAGCCACAGGAATGCGCACTCAGCGTATGCCGTTCGGTGATCGTAGAGAACATTTAGGCTTAAAACACAAACGTTTTAAATAGAATTTGAATGTAGGGGCTTATGAACACTTGGTTGACACCGAACGAGCAGTATGGAGGCATGTTATGTTTTATCTGTTGTTTTATTAACTCTGAAGGAGAGGTTACCAATTATTTAAATTGTATTTTACTCCTGAGACTCCAGAAATTGTGTGGATTCAAACACTTTACCCATCCCTCCATGGGCAAATTGGTGAATAGATAATGTGTGAATTTCATTTTTCGCTGAAATATCCCTTTAAAGTGATCTATATGATAATGTAATGATGATATAGGGGTTTCTGGAATAGAGATGAAATAGGGTGTGTTTGTGTATGTGTGTATGTGTGTGTGTGTGTGTGTGTGTCTGCATAAGTCCATGGAACATGTCCATGATTAATGCGCTTGGACAAATTGTTGACTGAAGTAAGGAATGCAGAGCGGAGAGAGATGAAAGGATGTGGTGTTTATACTTATTAACTACATACTTACAT
The DNA here is from genome assembly GCA_038501795.1 of Pseudopleuronectes americanus. Classification (NCBI taxonomy): domain Eukaryota; kingdom Metazoa; phylum Chordata; class Actinopteri; order Pleuronectiformes; family Pleuronectidae; genus Pseudopleuronectes; species Pseudopleuronectes americanus. Next base: position 1,450,384 of record CM076726.1, on the reverse strand, counting down.
AATGAATAGAAATGTAAAATCAACATTATCGCTATTACAACATTATCGCTATACCGTTATTGTATGTATTTTATCAAAACGATGAGACAAAAAGGTGTATAAATGCTTTAATAGAGTATAATATAATATAACATATAATAATATATGATATAATCTAAAACATAATAATAATTAATAGTTGCTAGTCAATAATTAAATTTCCTTTTTTTATTACACACATGCACATCAAAGGTAAAACTACAGGTTTGATCAAGCTCACTAATCTCTATCAAATGTGTCAAAGAGTAGGCTTTTGCACAAAACTTTCCAGTTGCTATTGCATGAAATAGCAAACATATATAATATATTTAGAAAAATGTGACTATCAAAAGCATGTGATATTCAAGCCATTACAAGGAACTTTTAACTGTTTATGAAACGGTATTATTTGCCTCTTTATGTCCTACAACAGCAAATGAGACAATCAGGGAGAAAATTTACTTCTACAATAAACTTTTCAAATTAAATGTCTTAATGTCTATGGTCCGGGCCGGATTACCTGCGAGATCAGAGCAATGATTTTCGACAGTCAGGCTGGAATAGCCCATGTTTAGGTGGAGAGAGAGAAAACGGAACCATAGGAAGCAAGCTGGGCTATGTGCTAGACTAATCCATATAGACTCCTTAGTCTGTTCCTCGCCAGCTCTGTAGCTCTCACAAAAAAGATGGATGAGATCAGAATGAGAATTAACTTACATTGTAACTGTTTGCAGGATGCATCGTTATGCATCCTTACTCACAGCTGCAATTGGACAGTTGTGAGTAATGGTATGGTTTGATACTCAGACCAAAGTTTTATCTTTAGCTTTGGTTTATTGGCGGGTGGCAACCAACATCAAGGTGCTTCACTGCCATCCACTGTGTTTCAATATCCTACTTTTCTTTCACCAGTCGATGACTGTATCTCTTATTATCCTTGATATTTGATAGCTTCTCCTTCTTCTTCGTTCTGTCTAGTGGTGGGTGGCAACCTACTGTATTGGAGTATAAATCAGAGTTATCTAGGCCATATTAAAATATATTGTACAATCCTGACTTCATCAGATAATGGAGCATACTCCCTATTCCAATGATAAATACTATTTCCAAGCTCAGTTTTTCCACTCCAGGCTTTGCGATTTCCCGCTCTTTTTGATTTCCTCACTGTGCTCAATTCTTGGTGTACTGCATAAAGATGTGTTCCTGATCTTTGTTATTCAAAAATATAACATTAGTAGTGATGAAAATTAAATATTTATGTTTTCTTCAAATTGATCGCTGGACAAAACTTTGGAAAGTCAGCAGTTTAATTATTCTGTAAATTAAAAAAAAATTCTGAATGTACAAGAAGGCATTTGGACAATTTTTCTGTCATTGTACCAAGTAGTACGTCTCTCTCATATACCACTTTTAGAATTAAAAAGAGATGAATAAAAAAATTAAAAGACAGGAAAAAAACTAAATAAGTTTGAACTCTCTGGATTAGAATGTGGAACAAAGAGAGGCAGCTGGAAAGAGAAATGTATGTCACATTCAGCAGAGCTCATAAAATTCTCAAAGAGACATATTAAGAAAAAGCACACAAGGAAATTAAATGACAATGGACATAAAGTCCAACTCTGCCTAGTAAAGGAAGCATGATTTGTGTTGTTCTGCTAACTCTGCTATTATAATTTAGGATGAGCCGACAGGCGGTACAGAGGATCCTGTCATACAAATTCAAAAAGTATGACCTCTATTAACCGCACAAAGTAACTGCATGGAGGACAATTCTGAATAGTCATGCCCTAAATTAAAACAGACTGTCTCAGATTATTACCCACTGTTTACTAGCATGACTGCAGAGATAATGCCAAACAGATCAAAAATAGAATGTCATGAACTCTAGAGACTTTTCGATAGAAAAAGAAGCCTAGCGGAAGTTATTGTATTTGTTTACCTTGAGGAAGGGGTAGTGGGCCAGCATTCTGGCCACCCTCTCTGCATTGTGTCCCTCATTCAGGAAGTCCAGCTCCAGTGGCATGTTCTTCTTGGCCTCTTCCACCAACCACATGAAGGCAAAGTCAGGGAAGACCTTATGGACTGCCCTCAACAATACCTTCAAATTACAAAATATTTGAAGCAGTCATGCTGTCAGGTTTAAATAGAAGATGCACTTTATTAGGAACATCACACTAATACTGGTATTGGTTCCACAACATGTTAGAAACTTTGCCCTTATCATTTGCTCCATGTTGAAATTACTGTATCACATTATTTCTGTAGATTAGTCATTTGCACCTTCAAGCTCCCACGCCTGTACTATCACATCCCAGAGGTTCTACCGGATTCATATCTGCTGACTGAGGACACACATTTTCTGCATTTCACTGATACTACAATATTTTTTGTATGAATAATCTGGTGCAGGTATTCGTAATAAAGGGCTCAGTGAGTTTACAATGCTATCCTGCTAACAGCTATCAGTTTATAACAGTATTATTGGCTAGGTCAAGTTTGAATACAGAAGCTGCTGTAAAAACAGCTCTACACTAGATAGATTTAAATATACCAAAAGGGTGTCTTTAAATTTAGTTTTTCAATATTCTTTACCCACTGTATGTAATTTTCTGCTGGGTTATGAGCAATGCCAAACATTGGTGACCTACACTCAATTGGTCCCTGAATGCATCCCACGTAGAAATAAATGAAGGACTGGAGTTGCTGCAGCTGCTTTGCTAAATTGCAACTACTTAACAAATTTACTTTGAACATCTCAACCCGTTAGGATGTCTATACTTCCTTTTTTATGATTAAATTTTTTTTTCTTCTTGCTTTTGCGTAGAGCAACAGGTTGGTATCACTGGTTTAAGGTCAGTATATTACTAGTCTGTGTCTAAGAACTCTGAGTCACAGAAACACTTCTTCACTTATTTCAAAGAGGTTTAACAGAAACGTCCTCACCTCCATCACCACTATGTCCTTGGAGCTTTGTCTCTGGACTTTGGGGTGTTGGACCTTGACAGCCACTGTCCTCCCATCATGAAGCACTGCCTTGTGGACCTGAGCTAAGGAGGCTGCACCCTGAGGCTTCTCCTCAAAGGAGACAAATAACTCGGACAGCTGCAGGACAGAGATAGGGATGGGGAAGAAAGGAGTGGGAGAGAGCAGAGGATAAATGAGGTACAGATAATGATAAAGAAGACAGGAGAAAAAGGGAAGCTTGGGATTGGGAGAAGAATGTGATCATCAATCTGATCATTTCAATTTACAAGGTACTGTATAAATTAAAACTGAAGGAGGCAGAACACATTTAAAGACATGTGTACATGTAGATAAACAGTAAATTAGATTTTAAAAAAAAAGTTATGTCATGGTGGCAACACAAGAAACCCAGGCGGAAGTAAATGCAATGTGCAATGACGTTATCCTGATGGTTGGTATTATGCTTGTGTTTGACACTATTGAACTGTAAAAAAGACTGAGACCAAGAGGAGGCAGATAATGTGAGTTAGAGGACTGAAATAGAGTCACAACAATGATGGATGGAGTGATGAATGTTAACTGACAAGTGAATTCTCAAATACTGACTTTATTTACCTCAACTTCAGAGAGAAACAGAAGACAAGGCGTTGTCTGAATCATATAATCTATAATCTGGTTAGAGTGGTCGCTGACACCTCTAGTCAGCGCCAGCCAATCAGAGGGCGGGATGGGGTGTAGGCGGTGAAAGTATAGTGGTAAGGTGACCCCTGATATTTTTGACTCTGTACATGTTTTTATAATTTTTTGAGGCATTATCAAAACATAGTGTGAAGTGAAAAATCAATGACTATATGCTTTAAAACAAACTAGACAGGTCAAAGAGCAATTTTATTTAATTTATGGGGATAGTTTGGCCTTGTTAAAGGTATGCTCTCTACTGAGTGCCATTCTAGTGTTATCGGTTGCAAATCGGAAACAAGGTAATTTCAACTGGGGTTACACCTAAAAGTCATCACAAGAGGTGGCTAAGCTATCAGACGTTAGCATTTCTGACGGCCCCTGAATGCACCTTGTCGGAAGCTATCAGCAGACATTAATGCATTAAAACATGTTGTAATTGACCTCGTTTCGAGTCTAATATGAATGTCGGGGCTTGTGGACACGCGGATGTGACATTGCTTATACAGTGAGAGTTACAACAACAGTATACTCGGAACAGTGGGAAATGGAAAAAAACAACAAAAAAAACTACTGTTGTTGCGTGTTCGTTTATCCTAAATATATGAAGCCGGTCTCGGTTTGGTTCAATCAAGTATTTATTAAGAAGCAATGAAAAGGAATGAAAAGTACAGCGAAGCATTGGGCACCTAAAGTACAACCCCGGCACTCTAGCAGCACCGGACAGTCACGAGTCGTGCCGAACAGAAGACGTTTGTAATAATTTATAACAGTAGGTATAATTTGATTGGTCAATAATGAAGGGAAGTCGAGACTTGCTTCTTCCTCGATGGTGCGCAGACGTAGTCCACCCTCTGGGCATTGGAATCAGGAGGTGATGAGGAGCCACTCCGTTTCGCTCCTCCTCTGATAGTTGCTGGGAAACAAGCCTTGACAAAGCTGACGCCTTGTGGGTCGATGTTGTTGTTCATTGGAGTAAAGAATATTGTGTTCCTGCTCTATCGGCTGTATGTTCTGTTTGTGTAAACATTCGCATCCTCCAAACCAAAACAACGCCTTTCTATCTTCCCTCCTGAAGCAGGGGCAGCTGGTTGAACTCTGTGTGATGTTGAATAAAACTAAGGGAGTTATGCTTTAATATAAAAAGTCAGGTATGAGAACAAGCTAAAGTACAGTGTATTGAATGTCAAAGATTCACAGTCTCCCACAACAGGCCTTATCAGACCTTTTGTCAAGACAGCTGTACGACTGACCAGCGATGTGACACACACACATTGTAACTAACTTCAAGATTAACACCAAGAAGCATCTTGGTGTGGGCTCCTGACCCCATCCTCCTTTATTTTGTTTAGAGTACAGTTCCATAAACATCTTCACAGACACAGACACATAGAAAAGCTAAAATGTAAAATCCCAACACTACCCAGCTACCAATAACAAGGACCACTAAAGTCACTTCTTTAATAAGATCAGTTGTGACAGTGACTGTTGTTGTACAGAGATGGGCGCAGGGTTTGATGCCTCTACTGTAAATATGCCATTTCTGTTTTGCCTCTGATATAATCTCCCCCACGCCCTTTTTACAAATCTCTAAAACACTTCTTAACATTTAGCATCTTGTAGTGTGCCCCTTATGCAGAGGTAGTCCTTCATTAGCTTCCACTTAGCCCTGTGGACACAAAACACGCACACACATTAATTAGTGTGTGGGTTTGAAGGTTAAAGAGGCTTCCCAAGGGACCTGGAGTCATTACAAGAGACGTATTGTATGCTCTGGAACCTCCACAGCAGCCTGAAGCGGCCCTGCCTCATGGATACAAACCTGTTAACTGAAAGAAAGGTGGTGTGCAGCTTAAAGAGCACCGCTTCTACTTAGTCCCACACATCTTTATGCACTTTAAGTATTTAGTGTTATTCTCAGACACAACAATGCTTTTACCAGACAAACCTGCACAGAAACATCTGACTCATTAGTACCCATTAATGTTTCAATCCAAGGAGCAACGCCAGGAAAACATCAGTGAGGACGCTGAACTATGCTACACATTTAGAAGTCCGGCAAGGGTGACGTTTTTGAGTTGTTGTTTTATGTAACCAACTGGAATATTCAGGTCCAGGTGAAAGTTCTAGGAAGCTGTCCTCACCACAAAGTGTGTTATACAAGTGTCAATTGGTCAGTTTTGGATGCTTCCACAACCCTTTGGCTTTCAGCCAACCATACAGAATAAGTCTGTCTTGAATAGTTTATTAAAAGCCAAAGTATTTAAAACTGATAAATGTCATTATTAAATTTGTATTGTGTTGAATAAAAAATGTTGCTCTCATAACACTGACACCAGTTCATATTGAATGGTGTCTATAGAATTAAGGCCCTCAATTGTCTAAAAGCAAACAAAGGGTTAGAACTGATTCCTTACCTAAACTGATTCCTTACCTAAACTGATTCCTATGATATTTGAAGGCTTGTTATTGATGTTCAATATTTTCATCACTTCTACAAAGGCTAAACAAAGAACATTTACTCAGTGGCCTTTCAGCATGTTCAAGCTGAAATTGTTCAAACCTCTCTAACACTTGATTGAAATGTTGATCATCTAAGATATGCCAGTCATATCATGATATATAAATGCAGGTTCTGCCACAGGCAGTCCCTCAATCAAAATGATAATAAATGATGTGACTTTGTGAAGTAGCCTGAGATCATGGGAATCACTATGCCATGATTGCAGTCTGCTCCCCCGGTTAGGATTCCTTTAGTGTTTATGGCTCTGAAGGTTTGTATAAGATGCTGAATTATCCTCAAAAGACTCAAAAACAAACAGACACATGTGAGCACATTTTAAAAGCAACATAAAAAATCGGACAGTAGTGGAAGATTCAAAGACAACTAAGATCCAGTGATGTTTTCAGTGTGTTACATCTAAATTGTACAAATTGTTGTTTTCATTACCCTAAAATAGGCCCTTTATATTTATATACTTTATATTTACATCAGGAGTGGGTCCTCTCTACGGAGCCCCCCATGTTTCTTGTAGTATCCTAAACATGACAAACTAAACATCTTTTGAGTTGTTATGACAACTGAAGGCTACCACAGGTTCTCTTTCATGTTTGGAAGGGGAGGGTGAGGGGTATTGACATGCAACATGCAACTTCACCACTAGGTATCACTAAATTGAACAATGAAACTTTAAGAACCTCCAAGAACTAATAAGTGCATTAATAAAATACTACTTAAAATTCCACTTTGACTCTTCTAGTAGAAAACAACAAAGCTGATGTGTGAGTTAAGGGATTCATAGTCATTCGGAGGTAACCGAATGTAGCTTACCATTCAATACAAACTCTGCATGTTTGAAATTTACTGTAAACATTCAGAATTATTTACATATTAAACTAAATGTATAAAAATCTGTAAGTTCTGGTTGTCTTTAGACAGTTAAATCTAAAACCTTACATATACCATAAGACTATGGCCTCAATGGCATCACTCTTCTTCATCTACAACAATCAAATAGTTAACATTTTCAGCTTGTGCTGGCATTGTCTTGTTGAAAGACTGTATATCTTAATTCATATTCATATATCAAACTGTACCATTTGGGGGAATTCCCCTGTTGTTAGTACCTGGTGAATCGTGAAAAAGACGCTAATTTGAACATGATGTTGGCCCATCAAGTAAAGGCGGAACATGAGCACTCTTGAAGATGCCATCAGATCATAAATTATGCAAGTGGCAAGGGAACCTGTGTGGGAACAGCTGAGTTATTCATTTTGCAAATATGCTAAATGGAATGAAATTGTCTACACCCACCAGTGTCCTCCCTCTCTGATGATGAGCACCCAATGGGACCTGACATGCAGAGTGTACTTTCATGGGTTAAGGAAAGGTGTAATTTCTCAGACGCACTTGTCACTTTAAGCAGCATTGACAATCTGAGAAATCACACTGAAATGTTTGGAAAGTTTTTGCATAATATTTTCTTAAAATGTTGGCACTAACAGCCAAACCTCTTGTCATGCAGTGTTTGTGATTGTAGTTGTGTAAACAGTGCCTTGCCTGTAGCCTCTGGTTCAAAGCTACCACCCAGTCACTGCATATGTTAATCTCAGCTGTGTGAGTTAATAAACATGGTAATGTATGCGTGTGGGCCCCAGTCCCAGAGGGGAGACCCACAGTGACATACGTTCCCTGAAATGAGATATGGCACAAATAAAGTGGCCCCTGAGGCATCACAGTTGGATGGCAAAACATCGGTGTCTGTGACAAGGTGGCCACTTTGGAATGCGGGCGGCCAGCAGCAGCCCCAGCTGAAAAAATATAAATCAGTACAGCACAGACAACAAGCAATGAGAGAGATTACTTTACTGATCAGAGGAACTCAAAGTCTCAACTCCAAAATCCCTATTGTCCCTATCAAAGTGTTCCAGTGTGAGGCTCAGGGTCTCATAATAAAGAAGGAATCTGTGGAAATACATACTGCACGGTCCATTTACTTCAACTAGGCCTGCGGTTGAGTTTACTAGCTACCAACCCTTTTATTGTGGAAGAACTCCATCCTGTACATTCATTGTCTTGGTAGTGCACAGTTTACTTCAAAAGCATATTCAAATACATAGTTGAATATCCAGAGACAATAAGGATACAAACTTTGTTCATAAGTAACACTTCCTCTACAATAATGCCATACTTTTATGTTTCCTGTCGTTTTATTAGGGACGGACAAACCTGAAGGACACAGCTGTGCTGACCGTGTTCTGTCTCTTATAGCAAAGAAGAAAATAAAACACTGGGTTTTGTATTTATATAAAACCAAACCATATTATTGCAGGTAGTTTTTTTCAGGCAATGTTAAGGGTGAACTTTTCCCATACTTTTGACTTTCTGGTACGCGATGCTGTTGCAACGGACACCAGTACCTGCAATACTTATAAGGCGGACCTGCTCTCCATGGAAGCAGGAAACGTGCATTGAGGAGGAGGCACGTTTGACAACGTAGCGTAGACGATGCGGACTCGACTCGGTAAGATAGCCTGTTATCTAGCTTGCTATATAAACGTATATACCTGTGCGCAGAATTCTAGAATTCATTACAAAAATATGGTTTAAACTTTTTTTTTACGAGTTTGAAAGTATTGTTGTCCTATTGCCTGGCAAACATCTTTTTTAATCACAATTATGCAGTCCGAAGAAGACTGTACTTTTGTTTGTTGATGTTTTTACTGCTGATACTTTCCCTATCCTTTTGTTAACAGTAAAAATGGAAACTTGAAATTAATTTATATTAGCACTTTGCCTATCCTTGGTTTTAAATTTTGTTTGGTCTTTGTATCAATAGTACCCTAATATGCAGGAAAGTTTATTAAAACATTTTTTTGAACGTGTCGATCTTTATTGTCTTTATTTTCAGTCATCACATAACCTTAAGCTAAATTTAAAGGCTGTTGGCTTAATGAGAGCAATTTTTATCAGTCATCTGTAATCCGATTAGTCGATTAATCGTTTCACAAATAAATGATTAATCGACCATCAGAATAGTCATTAGTTGCAGCCCTAATGCAAAGTAGGTGTTAATTAATAACCGATTTCCTGGCCACCTTGCCAAGTAGTTTTCAGACATTGGGATGATAACTGCTTGGCAGGGAAGCACCTCTTGTTGTTGTTTGCCATGCAGTCACTGCCACTTCCTTAAGCTCAGCATCCACAGACACTTGTACAACACTGCCTTGTCTAGACGCCAACTACCCATGATGCTCCTCTTCTGTTGTGGCTCATCCCTAGCGAAGTGTGATATTCAACCTGGATACAGATTCTGTTTGGTGAAAACGACATATTGCACATGCTGGCCTTTCGGCATTTTTACTACAGAGGGGATATGATAGCCAGAGCAAAGGGGAGGCCATCCAAATCATACACAGCGGGAATGCATATGTCACCACTAACGGTGCTGAAAACAGCACGGCACCAAATGCTACTCTCTACGCGAGAAAATGCTTACATATGTTCAGAAAAATGCATGTGAAGTCAAACTGAAATGATGCAGAGGCTGTTTTCCCATCTCCAGAGCTGCCTGGCACCGCTCATCAGTGTCACTTCTTCTCCTCACTCCAAAAGGCAGGAGGGCTAATTCATTCTGCTGCCCTCTTTGTTCACAGAGTAGCTATACCACCATTTTTTTCAGGGATCATGACGTCTCATACAGATAGAGGAAGAACTTAATACTGAAAACACATCTAATTAAAAAAACCATGAAATAGAATAAGAAAATACATTTTAATTACAGAGAAGCAATATCGGTTCACTGTGATTTGAGCTCATATTCATCCTATAAGCACGTAACACTGGTTTCTAAATGTTTTCCTGGATGTAAAAGTCTGGATAATAATGAATGTTGCTTAGGTCAATGTGCCCTTTTGCTATAGGAATCTCTTTAAAATAGTGGCTGTCATGGTTGAAGTGTTGCTCTTTCTTTCAAGTTAATATTATATATTACTGTCAGCAAATTCCATGATGAAAAGATATAGTTAGTAAAATTAAACATTGTGGTAAATCCACGTTAGCTATTATTAGTAATCAGTGTAAGTAAATCTGGAAACAGGATGTTTTTCTCTTTAAATATTGAAATCCTGGAGGCTGCCGGCAGACAGAACAGCTGAGTAACCAACAATCAGAGACCTCAAAGGCTCTGATTACACATTCATGTTGTACACTGAGCTGAATGATAAGAACATATAGTGACACTGAAATGGCGCATACTACAGTTTTTTGTAAAAGCTCCAATTAAAAAAGCTTCAGGTGGAAAATAATGATGAGTCTCTGGTTGCTGGGGTGGACAAGTGCAAGCCATGTGTTTGTGAGTGGTAACATTCTCACCTCTCTCTTTTGTTCAGTCATTTTATGAGTAAATGTATGTTCTTAACCATTAAGTGACTGAAAAATGGATCCCAAGGGCTCTAGCTGAGTCTACACCTCTCTTGTATTTGGAACTCAAACAAAAGTCTGAAGGCGTTTCTTTTGTTTTCGCTATTTTATTGCTACACTGATATGGACCTATGTGTCTGAGGTCGTCTCTTGTGTGAACATTAATCAGTATCTATATATTTTTTACAGGCTATTCACCCTATAAAGGCACAGTCAATGCTACACATCAATTTTACCTGAACAGACACTTTACTATTTAGTTGAAGAGATGAATTGTCAGATAAACAGAATAGCTTCAGATAAATGAGTAAACATGATGTATCATTACATTACAATAATAACAATAGCTGTTTTAATTAAAGTAACTCATTTTGGAAAAACACCAGTAATTTTGATGAAAGGTTGTTTGAACGAGCTGAATTATAATTTGAACTGAAAATTAGAGTTTTAAATTGAACCTTTAGATTTGAACCTTGAGGTATACGTGAAAGTTTAAGTATTGACACAGATATTTAATTAATGAAGACCTTTAAAGCATTGTAGTATGAAAGCATATTGACCATAAAAAAAAAGATAGTAAAATAAAGTACACAACACAACACGATTAATACACACGTAAAAGGGTCATTTTGTCTAATTTAAACAGTTATGAAATCTACACAGATTGGGTCTGTGGCATGTGCAGCAACATGTTCACCGCTTGTGGAATTGCTGATGTAAAATACTCAACTGAGAATACGAAAGGCACTTCTTTGACAAGCAGAAACAGACCCACACAACACTATGGGAGTGTGCGGCAGAGGGAGAAGACTAATGTACTTTATCTGAGAATAACAGAACAATTGCCTTCCAACCGGCAGCCTCTAAATGGCTGTCATAACAACTAGTTTGAGAGTATTGAGAGTAGACTCCGCACTCTGTGCTAACAGCAGCATTAACAGCTGCATCAGGAGTATGGCTTTTGGTTATGAAATTAAATGAGGACAGAGCGTCTGACATATCCACTTCTGCTTAATAAGTCATTTTTTCAGCTTCTTGCAGTTCCCACTCTTACAGCATTAGTCAGACAGTAATATGAAACTGTAACGTCAAGAAATACAAAGATACGTGATTCACATGAATATAAAAGAGAAAGAATATGTTTTGTCCTACCGATACATCAATAATCCATGAGTGGTTGGACATTAACTTACTTATACACAACAGCTTAAATACATCCATAATAATGGCTTAACACAAACAGCTGTGGAGGTTGTTTTCCAAAAATACTAGATAAATTAACCAAAGATTCAGACCTGTTCTGCCGACACAATGCAGTCAGTCAAAACTCTAATTTGGTTCTGAACAGATGTGAGAACTTAAAGATGTAAAGTACACTTTAAAACATCTACACACCTTGCAATTAGAAGCTTACTGCTCACATTAGGGCATGACAGACACAGTTTGAACATCTATTTTTCATTGAATGAGAAGACTAATCAATAAATGGTTTTCTCTTCTTTAGCGATACATTTTCCCAAACTGCCTTGATTTCACCATCTGATACCATTAGAAATATCCAAAAGTGACAGGGCTGGGCACAAACATGTGGGACATTCATCCTTTTCTCCAGTTTTCCGTGGCACTGTTACCCTGACCGGTCTAACAGTTGTTGAATGTGTGTCAATAAATAAAACGTGCATAATGTTCATCCCCAGCAGGAGAAAGCAGTTAGATTAGGGTTGGGGCAACGCAGTCACGTATTCAACGTCATCGATTACTTTAATACGTCGACTCACAGAACGCGTGTCGACAAAAAATGCTATGGCAGGTGGTTGCGCATAGTCAAAGCAGTTGGGACCAGATCCAGAAGACGCTCTGTATGGACACAGACGCTGTTATTAGATTGTGATTGAGTGTTTAACCTGCGCACTTTTTCTCGCACTTATGGTAGTCTTATTTTAACCAACTTATTCCGTCTTAACGGTAGTAAATCCTGGCAGCACACAGTAGAGTTTACTTCTGTCAAAGCTTAAACACAAGGTGTTTAAGCTTTTTAGTTGTTTAGTTGTTAATGTTTGTTGAAATTGTTTATATGTGAAATGTAGTTTTATATTAAAAAAAAAGAAGAAAAGGGGAAACTTAAACTAGATTCTTTTATATTTTTTTCTAAAATTAAGAACTTTATTTTAGATATCATTTACAAGAGCTCTTATTTGTTTTTAAATGCAAACCTTATTTTAGCTGAAACGAGAAAAGATTGTTTATTATCTTATTAGAGTAAAGTTCAGTGTGAAAATTATTTATACATTTTTTTGAAATACTATTGAATTACACTTATTTTATTTTATTTGTTAGTTTTCCAGTTTTTGACTTCATACAGACAATGATACAACTACTAGGCTACTTCAAGATACATTTTTAGACTGCTAAACTTGAATTTACAGTGTTTTAATATTGATATGAAGTTGCTTGAATCGGTTTACCTTGGTTTTCATTTATTTTTTTGTTGGACAGCATACTGTAGATTGATATACTCCTTTTACTTGATTTTAACAAGCTCTTGAATGGAACAAGAGATTTTGTATGGGATCGTTATTATATTAATTGAGTAATAAAAAGGAATTGTGATATATACTAAAAAATCGATTGTTAGATTAATTGAAAAGATAATCGTGAGAAGAATTGATTCATCGAAAAATCGTTTGATTAAATCGATAAGAAAACAGTCAATAGGTGAAGCCCTAATTTAAATAGATCATCAGTTTAATTAATAAAGAATGTTGTGTTTGTCAGTGCCTTCCTGAATAATAACAGAATCCAGGTCCAGTCTACTGACACTTACCTCCATACCGAGGTCTTCTCTGATGACCTGCTGAATCTGCTCCATGCTGCTCTGAGGAGCTCGGCTGTGAAGCACCTTCAGTGTGGATGTGTACTCCTCAGGTAGCAGGTAGTCCAGAGCACCAAGGTGCTGGCCTACCTTGATGAAAGTGCCACGATTGGCACAGCACAAATCTAGGAGACGCTCTGCTGACCGCCGGTGAACCTGCAGGCGATGGAACAGAGAAAAAAACAACACATATAAAATGGCACAGGGATGGTAAGGAAAGGCTTGAGGGTCACTGAAATCAAAGATATTGTTTCCTTGGAAGAATGAGTGCACAAAACAATGCTCATGTCATTCCGACATGAGATATTTGGCTTATTTGAAAACAATTGTTTCCCTTATTCTAAAAAGACAACATCATACCTGAACATTTAGCAAATATTTTTATGTGCCGTACCTAAAAACACACAATCATCCACCATAAATGAGCTAATTTACTCAGATACAAACGAGAGATTATTTGTCTCATTGCTATTGAGAAATATATATTAGTCGAGCACAAGAACACAAAAACACTTCAGTATTCACTTCATCAATGTAAAATTTCAACTGATCTCATATTTTACCATAAAGTTTGGTCTGGAGTCATGATCCACACCCCTGTGTCCATCCATGCCCATTTGGGCTACTCGATTATCAGTATCATGAGTTGTTTGGTCAATATTGTAATCATGATTATTTAACACGTTCCTGGTTTTTCATGATGGCCTGATACTATGACGATTTCAAATTTCATTTAAAAAATGAACGTGACGTTCACTCACGTACATCTTTACGTTCACGTTCATCATATGAAAACTGATTCGCTAAGTTCACCGTTCGCGAAAAATATGCCCTACACTGTACACGGAGCCACTGAAGAGCCGTATTTGGTAACAAGATTTTGCAGTGGTGGGCGGCTGTAGTGTATGTAAATTCTTTGGGAGCTATTGATTTTATGTAAGGATGAAAAGTTGTCTCTAATTCGACACTGTTGTAAGGCCACACTCTATGTTGGCATTCTCAGTCATCTGATGAAGAGTCGGTCTTCTTTTTTCCCTTACATATGCAAAAGCATCATTATCACAAACATGTGTAGTCAAAATTACCACAACTTCTCAACCTGCCTATGGACGGTCTTTCTACTTATGTAAATGCACATGCCACTTAAGTCACTGTTGTTAAGTAGCCAGTTGAGCAGTGCTTTATATACATATGGTCTTAGAAGAGCATTTCAGCGTTTTCACCTCCAGCTGGTTTAAATCGGACACTTTTTGTAGCTCTGTACCCAATGCTCACTTACATACAATATATATACATAACCAAATGAGGGTAATAATCAGATGAGACTGTGTCTGAGTTGATGGTGTGTGATGGTCTTGTCCCTTCTGCTCTACTTGAACCAGCTGGAAGTGATAATGCTTAGAGAGCTCCTCTCCTGAGACCAGTGGAAATAAAAAGCCGTGAAATTAGCTCCCCTTAACCTCTGTAACCCCACTACACACACAAACACACACACAAACTCCCCTAGGACATTTTGACATGAGTGTCATCTGGGCACTGATGACAAGGCAATGACAGAAACAAGTCGCCAGAGATTACCAGATGAGCCTTTTTTCAAGGAAAAAATATTTAAGCCACGTCCTCTGTGTTAGACCATATGGAGCACCATACGCAAATGCTTTGACTCGCACAAAACTTAAATGATTGCTGAGGCAGTTATTTATACTAAAAATATTTTGGAATTTAAACTCTGACTCCTATCCAACTTCCATAATAAAACTGACTTTATACATACATATATATATATATATATATATATATATATATAAGTCAATTTGACTATTTGAGGCATGTGTAATTAAAAAAAAATCAGGATGGGAAAATTAACTTCTAAGATTAACCGTTTTCAAAATTGATCTCTCAATCAATTTTGTTTTAACTGCAGAGAAATGTTGCATTTCTTGGCATATTTCCTCTACTGTGCAGATTAAGTTGTGTATGTTCAGGAATATATATCGCTGACAAAAGAGAAAAATAAACTGATCAATTATTGTCTTGACTGTGTTGTATAATTTCTCAGTCCAATTAACAAAAAAATTATTTGAACTAAGCACAGCCTTTGCGTCCAGACAGCCACATCACCTGAAGTCACGTCAGATCTATTTCTGGCAGACTGTGTATGGGAGCTGATTAGAGGCTCTGATCAGAATGAAAATCTGGCATCAGTTTGCCCACGGCATGTAGCCTAATCATCAGATTCATCATCACTGCTCTCTCTCGCCTCTCCTTCAGTAATCAGTATGCTTTGTCCAATGGAGGTGGGCTCACAGCTTGAGGATGACATCACCATGGCAATGGTGCTCACTGACAGCCTGAGAGGGACTGCTGCTCTGGGATAGGCTGACGCTGGCCACCACCCACCATCTCCACACACGCAGCATCCAATCAAATGGGCCGTTAGTGAATTAGACACAGGGGTTAATTTGTGGTACATCACAGGAGCTCAGTGCAGAAGGCTTCTGGGTATCTCTCCACCCATCCTCTTCACACAGTTGGCAAGGACGGTAAATAGAAGGCTGGAGGTGTGTGTGTGTGTGTGTGTGTGTGTGTGTGTGTGTGTGTGTGTGTAATGGATGCTAGAGGGTGGAAGAACGAGGGAATGACGGCTAGAAAGAGGGAACAGTGGGATAGAGCAAGGTGGAAGTGGAGAAGGAAAGGATAGAAGGAAACCTTGAAATGCTGTTATTATACAAATGTAAGAAGTTAAACTTTGCAGCTATCTATATATCAAAATGATGGTCATGCTCATTTAAGTGGATGGACACAGAGTCATACTTTATAAATTGTAAGATTGGCATTAGAACACTGACTCATTTTGACAAATATCTACTTTGAAATTGAAGGCTGACTCATACATTATGAGCCAGTGGGTCAGTTCAAATACCCCCATCAGAGCTTTTAACTGTATAATTAACAAGGTTCCTCAGAGGAATCAGATTACACAGGTAATAAGTAACAAAAACAAGGCTTCACTTATTCTGATCTCTACAGGCCATTTTGTGCAAGTTTCAGTTTTAGTAGGACTAGGTGGATTTATTTAATACAAAATGTAATAATCTCTCCTTTCATCTAGCTGCTTCACTCTAGTTCTTTCTCATGAAAAACAATGAACGTTATTCAGAAGAAACCTGATAAATTAGGTTTTGTTAATCCTCTACCCTGATTATGACAGTTAACAAATCAGTTTATTAAACACTGTAACGTGGTTACTTTAATGAGGGCCATGTTTACTCTGGTGAAAAACATCTCAAATAAAACTCTTTAATCCATCTCTGGCCTAATTTATTATACTTACACAATCTTGAAATACGTGAAGAACTATAAATAAGCCTAATTCACGTCCTCTGACCTGCACATAATTATCGATACTTGATTTAAATTGGTAAAAAAAAATCACAGCTGCATGACATTCATTTAGACCCTCCTGACTTGGACATAGTTCACTGTGGGGACCACCGATTTACTATTTTCAAAAGTTAAAAACATTTCACTTGACACTGTTTGTTATAATCTCCGTCTCATTAAAATGTTTAACAAATATTAATTTGGACTTGGTAAAGGAAAGCATGAAGTATCTTGGTATACCTTTACTAAATTCTTGCTTCGAGCTAATTTTAAGATATAGCTAACCAGTGTTGTGCATGAACGAATGCAAAAGAAGGCTTTCATTGAACACGTTCACTTTTATGAGAACGATGAACTGAACGCAACTCAATGACAAATAATGAATTTGAACGGTGAACACGTTCATATTGTAGCGTCCTCACGTAAAGACGACAGGAAACTTCTCTCTTTATGTGTAACTTTATTTAAGTCCAGCGAACACGACACACTTCTTTTTTGTAACTCCGACACTCCTGTCATCCACCACTGTATTCTTCACTTCGATTCCTCATTCACCCTCGATACGCCAACTCATCAGCCAATGAGAGCCTGCCATTCCACAAAATGGAGTTATTTAAAGATACACAAGAGTATAACAAGTGTCACAAGATGCTCAGTCCCCCCTGACAAACACAGACCTGTCATTCTCTTCAGTGAGGCCACTGTGACACTGTGGAAGAGCCAACACACAGGACTCTGGGTTCAGGGTTGCCTGGCAGAAAAGACTGAGCATGGCTCAACTTCTACTTCTCATCTCATTTCAGGTATCTCCTATCTGTATAACATCATATTAAGATTTAAGACACTTTGATTTAAACATAGTGTTAAATGATTTTGCATCACCAGTCTAATAAATATACTCTGCTGATATGAGGTGAGATGAGGTGTGACGGTCATATCTTCTTGCCTCAGTGGTTCATCATCAGATTGATAGTCACAGTGAAATAATCGCATTTCCCAATAAATAAAAACACAAGCTGTCAAAATGTCCAGCCTGTAATACACAAAGTTAAGCTCGTCCCCCCTACTGTGCTCTAGTCTGTGCTGTTGCATTTCTTGGATTGGTGCATGGTCGCCCCACATGATGCTTGGTTTAGTGCCAAGTCAAAGGGCCTGGTCCGACCTGACATTAACATCCGTCTTGGGTGATCTGATCACAAGAGGGCTGCTTTAAGTTTGTCACTTCCCGCCTGGCATGAGAATGTGAACACTTGTGAGCATATCTAATTTCCTCAGTCTGTTTGCAAATACACACATACATTATTCACCCAAGGACAGATTCACTGCTTTTTCTTCTAATTATGTTTTCAGTCATGTCTGGAGTGCTTGTTTATATTATCAGATAAAGCATAACAGTGCAGCCACTATTGCACATAATTTCACTATAGCTTTTTCTTCGGCTGTATATGTATATATATATCCAGGTCTTCTACTGCAGAAATCTTAATGAAGAAACTATTTGGCCCATTGCTTACAGCTTCAAATATCCTTCTCAGTTTATGAAAAAGTGCTTCTGTTCACCGTTTTGAAACAGTTTTGTGCTCTTGTTTTTTGTTTCTCTGTAACTCACTCTGTCTCTATGTATGTAATTAAAGCATTGGCCCTGGGGCCAATTCCCTGCGGTGCAGGTCGGTGGACAGCCTTCCGATGCCATTAAGCACAGATGGCAAATTGTTTTCTAGGAATCGCTCCTCCTCTCCCTTTGTGCTCTCTGATTGTGTGCAAGTGTTGCAGGGAGAGCCAGAGACATAAAGCCAGCAGAGTCCACACAATTCTGAAATCAATTCCACTGATTCTCACTGTAGACAGTAATACAGACAGAGAGGCAGGCAGACAGGTTCAATGAACTCAACCATACTGCTAATAAAATACTTTTTTCCATACAAGTAAATTATGGTGAATTGTTTTTATGCTATTGCAGTATTGTAAATATGTCTGTGTGATCAACAGATACGTCCAATGTGAGGCTTATGTGTGTCTATAACATTTATATAATATCATTATTGTTATTGTCATTATGTTTTTGTTTTACACCTTTGTCTATAAAGCATGCTGTGACACGTTTTTGAGGGGGGGGGTAGGACTGTTTATTAAAGGTTCATTGGGTCAGGGGACTTACAAGAGAGGGAGTAAAATAAATAAATAAAATCTGTGTAGCAGAGGCTGTGTTATTCTGACTTACACTATATGGACAAAAGTATTGGGAAACACCTCTTAATCATCAAATTCAGGGGTTTCCTTTAGTTGCATTGCCATTGGTTGGACTGGGCCCCTTAGTTCCAGTGAAGGGACATTTTAGTTCTTAAGCTTACAAAGACATTTTGGAAATAATAATATGCTTCGAACTTTGGGGGAACAGATTGGGGAAGGCCCTTTTCTGTTCCAGCATGCCTGTACTCAGTCCACAAAGCAAGGTCAATAAAAGCATAGTTGTGTGAGTTTGCTGTGGAAGAACCTGAGTGGCCCGGATCCCTGATCTCAACCCCATCAAACACATTTGGGATGAACAAGAACGGAGATTGCGAGCTATGTTCTCATGTCCAACATGAGTGTCTGACCTCACAAATAATTTTCTAAATAAATGGGCAACAATTCCTACAAACATTCCCCAAAATCTTGCAGAGAGCCTTCCCAGAAGAGTGGAAGCTGTCATTGCTGCAAAGGGGGGACCAACTCTTTGTTCACATCAATTAGATGATTTGTAAACATAGGGAAGACTTTCCTTTGGGCGACTTAGCATCAGTTGAAACTCAAACCAATGGGTAGATGTTTATAAATACTGTATGTTGGCCTCCATTATATTTGGTTTAATGTGAACAATGGACCAGAATTAAGCTGATCTGGGCCTCCAATAATTGTTAATATTTTCAGGCACTTTAACATTATCTGTTATTTTTATTAAAGGAACAATCCAACACTTCAGACAATATGCACTGGGAGAGAAGATCAACACCACTCCTGTGTGCAATATGTAGGAAAGGATTTCAGAAAACGTTATCACAATAAGTTTGTCTTATAATTCTTTTTTGTACATGCTTTAATTATGTATCCTCTTCTGTGTAGTATCATTATAAAGTCATAATGTATGGTGTCCTGGTCTCGTGGAAAATGCATATTTCTTTAGATAGTTGCTATCATGAATGCAAAGCAATATACAACAGTAGCTTCATAATTGTGTCTCATTGTGAAGCGGGTCAAAGGTGTGAGTGTGTTGTGTGCAGCTGGACAGCAGAGCAGAGAGCAGGGCCCTATACTGGGAGCCCAGCTGCAGTAATTGATTCTGCTGCCACACTACTGCTAAATGACTGGGATTAGTGGACTATGAACAAGGACTATTTATTATTGGGCTGCTCATGATTAGCTCGTTACTCAGCTCACTGAGGCTCATCTTGCCGCCTGTCATGGGGCTATATGTGGATGTGCATGTTTGTGAGCAGATTTAAGCTTCTGTTGTCAAGAGGCCTCATCTACAAGTATTAAAGCAACACAGCTTGAGGTGTTAGCAAAAGCATTCACAAAAGAGATCCTTCAGCGTTTAATAAAATTATACTGAATGTATCTCATAGTTCTGCCGTGCCGTGTTTTAAATGTAATTTATTTTAACAAAGGCCAATACAACAAGGTAGGAAAAATAGCAGTTATTCGTTATCGCTTGCAGCCGGCAGTAGGCGCAGGCCCTTACTGTGCTTCTGAGATGCTGCCGTTTTCTCTCACTGTGATGTGAACAGCACAGCAAGAATGTGGGACTCATGACTCATGGGACAAATGTGGTAATAAGTGAACACATTGAAGAACGGACGAGAGTGAGAGATGGTGGTGTTGGGTGGTGATGTTTCACTGCAAGCCTCAGTTCATTTCATGCGCTGCATTTTATTATCATGCTTCAGTAATTGTGTCTTGGTGCCACATGAACAACAGAAACATTCTCTGCCACGATCAGGTGGATACTGTGAATCATTGAGGATCAGCGACAATGTTCTCCTCCACAAAATGCCCACGTCGTCTGTGCCAGTTGCTCATTATGACTTATCTTTATGTTTTGTCTTTACACGACGAAATTTTGCAGGCATGACCCAGGGAAGGACACATCCAGGATTTCTCGGACAATAATTCATGAATCAGGATAAAAAAAGTCATATTTAGAAAGAAACTGATATTTATGAGTGTGTGCAATTCCAAAAATCTGAATTCAAGTCCAGGGGCCTCATTTATAAAACAGTGCATAGGACTCATACTAAAAGTGCACATGCACACAAAAGCCAAAAATGGCATACAAGCAAGTATGTTCTTATGTTTTTGCATAGTGTCTAGAATTCTTTCAGACACTACACTTCCATCTACCTTTCCAGCTGTGGAAGAAAATGTAGTGCAAAAGAATGAACAGAGAAGAGCAAACCCTCACATTTGAAGTAGAATCAACCAACATTTGGTAATAGTGGGATTGGTTTACTGTTCGGTAAAAATGGCTTATGAATTTAGCTATCTGAGCACAGCAACGATGAATCCATGAATATTGAACTGGAACTGGCTGAGGTTGTGAGGCTTCCATAAAAAAATGTGTCCTCTGACAGCAGATAATTTGGCCTAGTTTTCACTACGAAAAGTCTTAACAAATGTAAATCTGATAATTTCACTAAACTTTGAAAGTGAAATTTCAAATTTATGACAAAGGTCTCCTTTGTCATAATTATATGAAAACCTTTTAATCCCCTACCGCCCAAAAATGTGGTCTCTCTAAATTCAACACAAAGTTTATGTAATACCTTTTCTGAACATCAATGTTTTATTTTGTAACAAGTTTTACAAATTTTTCAGGAAATGTATCATATCCAACCCCTGATGCAGCTGTTGTTCCTGAGGAGGATCATGTCTGCAGACTGACCTGACTGAGCATGTAGAAGTAACATTCAGTACCTGTTTTGGAGAGGACACAGTGACGGCTTGTTGCTGACTAAGCTAAAATGATTAATAGGCTGAAATGAATAGACGACTTTATGACTTGTGTGGTTTCACTGAGTAAAACAAGCTGGGATCATAGAGTTGAGTCCACTTCTAAACGGGCTAAACGGAAGAATTAGACGGCGAATTTACTGTAGCAGTCAAAGATGAAATGAATAGGGTAAATATTCATCAACCCACACCACGAGCATCGCACCCAGACCAGTGCACTGTATCGGTACAAACAGAGAAACACACACTAACCCACTAAGGCAAAAAAAACAATTACCCAGTTCACCTTCTCAGATTGTTGACTGATATTTTTAACAATCTTGCTTTTAGTCAAAGAAAATTCAAAAAGTAATTTTTTAAGACATTCAACAGTTGTTCACTATTTATAGCAAAGATATTTTGTCTTTCATTAAATTTCAGAAGTTGTTCTAATTGTAAACACAGGCTACAGACCAACTTAACACCAAATATTTATCTTTACCTTTGAGCAGTACTGTAGCGACAACTGCAGATGGCATGTGCTATTGGCACTGTTTGCCCAAATCTGTGCAAAACATTTTGAAAAGTAGTAAAATTGTGTTTACATGATGAAAAATGCTAATTGTTCTAATTTTTTTTATTAATGACAAATCATGTTTGAAAAACATACAGCATTTAAACCTCATGCTCTTGGGTGCTGTACCAGCTGCTGTTAGACTCCTTTGCCCTGGGTGGCACAGAGACAACACCAGTGAGTATTTGTGCTGCTGTTGCTGCTGCTGCTGCTGGGGCTGGAGATCAGCTTGTCAGCAGTGATCTGACTACTGCAGACAACTGGGAAGCAAATGTTAAACGTTCCCCCTCCTTCATATCCCTACAGGATTTTACCACCTCAGACTTGTTTTGCTGATAAGCTGCTGCCATGAGCTCATCAAGGTCAACAATTCTCTAGCTCTACTGTAGTATTTACATAGTGTGTCCCTCAGAAGAGCCAGAAGGAGTGGCATTGGGCACTTAACTGAGAGGAACATTGTCCCTTTTTTCCTAAGGGAAGACAGCAGTAGTGATTAACTAAGGGGTGCAGACAGTGCTGACATCTGCTGGTGGAAAGATTTAGTGCATTCCAGTCCTACATCAGATTCAGAAGAATGGTTGCCCTAGTGCAAATTGATGCTCATTACAGATGCGAAACAAACACTTTTACAAATACTTGTATTTAGAAGAAGACACCAAATCGTTGTAACATGATTAAGATGAATCTGAACAAGAAACCATCCCATTCAAGTTTCGCAATATTGCCACTATAGGCAATATTTAAGTTAGAACTGAAAATAAATAATATGAAGATGGATCAGTTACCCCAATCTTTCCTGTAATGCTGGCAACAAGAAAAAAAAATCCAGCTTCAGACTCTACTTTTAATGCAATTATCTTTTATAATGAAGCAGGCTGTGGAAATGATTTATCATTTTAGTGAATAAATATTAAAATTAGCTTTTATTGATCTGGTAATACATCCTCAACTCAAAGTCTTGGAGAAAATAAATGAACCGTTGATGTTATACTCATCATCATGATCCTTTCTCCTGGGGCACTGTGGATGTCAATTTAGAGTAGATGAAATTAACATTTCCACTCAGAGTTATTGCATCTCTTTGCAAAGTTGTTATGATACATGAAAAAAAACATCAATCCCAAATTGTAATGCTATCCATAGTGTCTAAAGTCTAAGTCAGTGAAGTTGCAGGGCTGAAGCGATATACTGTATAGGGAAATATTACAGACATGGCAGATTGATACAGGATTAGGCTCATAACCTTACTGAATCAAACTTTGAATATAATTTGGATCCATTCAAACTCAGGTGATAGTTCAGATCTCAGTTACTATGAACAAAATAAATCTGAAGACCACTTATCTAGGGCAGGTACATGGTGGCAGCAGAAGTAGGGTAGTCCAGATGATCCTCTTTACAGAGACATCTTTTAGCTCATCCGAAATAGATGAGACATAAAACCCAGGATCTCCTCCCAGTTCGAATACCCAGAAAACTTCTAACAGGTGATGTGTAGAATTCCGATATTTTTTAAACCTTCTTTTAGGTTCTGTCAACTTTCTAATTATTTTGTTCACTAGACAGTGCTCATGAAGGGTGAATGTTGAAACATAGATGGACTGACAAATTAGGGGTGCTCTAAAGGCTGATATATGCTACTCCATTTTGACGGAGACGGACACATGGGAACGCCTTCTCCGACGTGGAACGCCCTCTCCGAGCACCTCAGAGAGCTCTACATACACTTCTTTTTTTCCCTAACTATAGGTCGAAATGTCGGAGAGCCTACGGATACCCCTTGGCTGTGATTGGTCCGCTAACGACATCATTTCCGAACAACATCATTTCCGAATGATGATAAGCCCAAACGAGTAGTGCGGGTGAACTGGGAACGTCTGGAGGAGGCCCCCGTCCTAGGTATCTTCAACTCACACCTCCGGCGGAGCTTTTCTGGCATTCCTGTGGAGGTTGGGGGCATTGAGCCGGAGTGGGCGATGTTCAAAGCCTCCATTGCTGAAGCTGCGGTGGCTAGCTGTGGCCTCAGGGTCTTAGGCTCCTCAAGGGGCGGTAACCCTCGGACACCGTGGTGGACACCGGTGGTCAGGGAAGCCGTCCGATTGAAGAAGGAGGCCTTCCGGGATATGATATCCTGGAGGACTCCTGACTCGGTTGCAGGGTACCGACAGGCCCGAAGGGCTGCAGCTGCTGCCGTGTCGGAGGCTAAGCAGCGAGTGTGGGAGAAGTTCGGAGAGGCCATGGAGAAGGACTTTCGGTCGGCACCAAAGTGTTTCTGGAAGACTATCCGGCACCTCAGGAGGGGGAAACGGGGAACCATCCAAGCTGTGTACAGTAAGGATGGGACTCTGTTGACCTCAACTGAGGAGGTCGTCGGACGTTGGAAGGAACACTTTGAGGAACTCCTGAATCCGAATAACACGCCCTCTATGTTGGAGGCAGAGCTCGAGGTTGATGGTGTTTCGTCGTCAATTTCCCTGGTGGAGGTCACTGAGGTAGTCAAACATCTCCGCAGTGGCAAAGCCCCAGGGATTGATGAGATCCAGCCAGAAATGCTAAAGGCTCTGGGTGTTGAGGGGCTGTCATGGTTGACACGCCTATTCAACATCGCGTGGGAGTCGGGTACAGTGCCAAAGGAGTGGCAAACCGGGGTGGTGGTTCCCCTGTTCAAAAAGGGGGACCAGAGAGTGTGTACCAATTACCGGGGTATCACACTTCTCAGCCTCCCTGGTAAAGTCTACTCCAAGGTGCTGGAAAGGAGGGTTCGGCCGATCGTCGAACCTCAGATTGAAGAGGAACAATGCGGTTTTCGCCCCGGACGTGGAACTACGGACCAGCTCTTCACTCTCGCAAGGATCCTGGAGGGGGCCTGGGAGTATGCCCATCCGGTCTACATGTGTTTTGTGGATCTGGAGAAGGCGTATGACCGGGTCCCCCGGGAGAAACTGTGGGAGGTGCTGCGGGAGTATGGGGTAAGGGGGTCTATCCTCAGGGCCATCCAATCCCTGTACTCCCAAAGCGAGAGCTGTGTTCGCGTCCTCGGCAGCCAGTCAGTTTCTTTCTCAGTGGGTGCTGGTCTCCGCCAGGGCTGCGCCTTGTCACCAATCCTGTTTGTGATATACATGGACAGGATATCGAGGCGTAGTCGTGGTGGGGAGGGGTTGCAGTTCGGTGGTCTGAGGATCTCGTCACTGCTTTTTGCAGATGATGTGGTCCTCATTGGATCATCGGCCTGTGACCTTCAGCGCTCACTGGATCGGCTGGCGGCCGAGTGTGAAGCGGCTGGGATGAGGATCAGCACCGCTAAATCTGAGGCCATGACTCTTAGCAGGAAACCGATGGATTGCTTACTCCGGGTAGGAAATGAGTCCTTAGCCCAAGTGAAGGAGTTCAAGTACCTCGGGGTCTTGTTCGCGAGTGAGGGTACTATGGAGCGTGAGATTGGCCGGAGAATCGGAGCAGCGGGGGCGGTATTGCGTTCGCTTTACCGCACCGTTGTAACGAAAAGAGAGCTGAGCCGCAAGGCAAAGCTCTCGATCTACCGGTCGATCTTCGTTCCTATCCTCACCTATGGTCATGAGGGCTGGGTGATGACCGAAAGGACGAGATCGCGGGTACAAGCGGCCGAGATGAGTTTTCTCAGAAGGGTGGCTGGCGTCTCCCTTAGGGATAGGGTGAGAAGCTCAGCCATCCGTGAGGAACTCGGATTAGAGCCGCTGCTCCTTTACTTAGAAAGGAGTCAGCTGAGGTGGTTCGGGCATCTGGTAAGGATGCCCACTGGGCGCCTTCCTTGGGAGGTGTTTCAGGCACGTCCAGTGGGGAGGAGACCTCGGGGAAGACCCAGGACTAGGTGGAGAGATTATATCTCAACACTGGCCTGGGAACGCCTCGGGATCCCCCCGTCAGAGTTGGTCAATGTGGCCCGGGAAAGGGAAGTCTGGGGCCCCCTGCTTGAGCTGCTCCCCACGCGACCCGACCCCGGATAAGCGGACGAAAATGAGATGAGATGAAATGAGATGAGATCATTTCCGAACGACATTTCTGGAAACTCACATTTCCGGACCTCACACTTCCTGTTTTATCAAGAGCCACATAAAGTCTGCTGCTATCACTGTCCACTTCTGGCGGTGAATTGTTTTCAGCACCCACAGCCTTCGGAGCACCATAAATGAAAAGGAGTCCTTCATATCCGTCCATCCGTAACGAAGTCGGAGTAGCATATTTCAGCCTTAAAAGGGACTCTTACCTTTGTTGCATTTGAGAATTACAGCACATTCGAATCATCCCGCCTTCCTCCAATGCCCCACCCCCTCGTTCCCATCCGCGGTGTTTTTTTGAAGAAACTTTATTTACAAGCAGATTTACAACCTACTGCCTCCGCGCACGCACGTGAGTTTTTGTTTACCAAAGCAATGGATTCGGCTTCAGAAGCACCGGTACCGTCACCGCCTTGATGACGCGGGCCCGAATGCGCCACAAGAAGCAGACGAAAAAAACCTGCATGTCCATGCAGCAAACAGACAGGTCTGTTGGCCAATAAGGTCCTTCGGTCCGAAGAATTTTATTGGTTGATGTTTTCAATAAATATTACGAGAGTGAAATAATTGTTTGTTTTAACTCCTGGTGGGTCTGTCTTGCATTTTAGAGTGTCATTACCTTATTAATACCAATTTAACCTTATCCACAAAAAGTGTAAAAATGCAACAAAGGTAAGAGTCCCTTTAAGTGCTTAAAGGGTTCTTCATGCTAGACTTCCTCTACACCACAACAAACCAGTATAGCCCTTGCATTATTGCGGACACTATCTACCTCTCCATAACACACTCCATTTTCAACTCACCAATGAAAAAGACTATAAGACACTTGAACTCTTTTCAAGGGGCTGCAACTCACTCCCAAGGAAGCTGGACCATTTTTCAACAGTGAACCACTTGGATATGCAGATTGTTTCCCACAGCTTTACACTCTGCTGCAAACGACGGTAAATGCTGAAGGTCACACTCTGCATAAGGCAAAGATTATTCTGAGGACCCCAAACTAGAACACTGAAACTGATTTGTTTCAAGAAAGGACCACAAGTGGGACACCTGAAAAAGTATTTATACAGATTAACAATACATCTGTGAAGATTCTCAGTCATCCGGGTCATGGTATCTGTGGTATTGTTCAATGTTGCTCACAACAGTTGATTGGCATGTAGATTTAGCCAATAGGAAGCCCCTATGTTGGTAGGATGTGGACCAATAGGATGACGCAAGGAATGAGGGACACACTGTCACACTTGCCTGTGAAGGCGAGCATGTCCCCAAATGTAAACAAACTGATGGAGAGCACAAGCCACTCCTCTTCAGAATGGATACATCCCGGCTCAGCTTCTCATGGGCCGACATTTACGCACCACAGTGCCAACTATTCCCTCTCATCAGGACCTTACACAGCCTGACAGCAGCCTACTGGCTCAGAAGGAAAAGGAGAAGAGGATGTCAGATGTTGCACACTACAACAGGCTTCACCGTGCAAAAATGCTCAGTGACTTGTCACCAGGAGAACGTGTACGCTAAGACGTTTGGAACTGTGATCAAGAACCACGCTACTTCAAGGTATTATTTGGTTGATTTACCTCAGGGGGTGGTGAGACGCAACCACCTGCATCTGATACCTCTACAGATGCCTACACAAGAGGACTCCACCACAGCAGTATATTTCAGAGCAGGCTCCCAATTCAGGGAACAGCAGTTGTTTAATTAATGCACTTGCTTCATACAAGTTCCAATGCTCACTAAAGTGCCTAACATTATTTTCCTTACAGGGCTCAAATGGTCCAATGGAAACAACAGCGTACTCTTTGTTATCTCAAAAGGGAAGATGTGGTATTGTTCAGTCATCCAGGTCATGGTATCTGTGGTATTGTTCAATGTTACTCACAACAGTTGATTGATATGTAGGTTTAGCCAGTAGGAAGCCCCTATTTCGGTAAGATCTGGACCAATAGGATGAGGCAAGGAATGTGGGGTGCGGGGCGAGTGAGGGATGTGAGGATCCAAATAAACATGTCAACGTAAGAACACAGTCTGTCATACGCACATTATTCAGCGAACTCGACAGTATCTTCAGAAGTTGTACAAGTGTACCTAGGCAATTGGACTTGCTTGTGTTTTGCCTCTCATCCAAGAGGCTTCTTCAGTTCCAAATGACTGATGGGAGCTTTCAGGTATTCAACCTCTGGTCTATACCTGTATTGAGAGCCATTTGGGGCAATGAGGGTCTGTGGAAGTCTATTTGTGCTGTGGTTTGATGTGTGGAAGGGGGGAGAGTGCGGGCTGTGCACTAAACCTGTTGAATAAGTTTAGCTAATTTGCACTCTTCAGGCTTCTTCCTGGCTCTCTGTCTCTTACCTTTAACCCAGATATGTTTCTCATTACATTCCACAAATCACACAAACGATCACTTAACAGAGGAGGTGTTCTATGACAAGGACTTTCAGCCACTTATGATGATGTCCAAAATTCTCCTTCCCAAAGAAACACCCAACCAAACGCCAACTTCAGAGACCCTAATGATTCACACAATAGAAGAGTGGCTCAACAACTTAAGCCCTATTCATGCTTCTGCATTGAAGCTTCGCTGCAGCCTACGTGTGGACCTGTACCCTACAGACCCAGAGGTTAAATACCTGAAACCTCCTATTAGTCAGTTAGAACTGAAGAAGCCTCTTGGATAAGAGGTGAAACATCTTCAAGAAACACAAGCAAGTCCAGCTGCCTACATACAGTTGTACAACTTCTGAAGCCAGATTAACAATAAGTATCATGATGATGTTGCAATTAATAGATGGGTGAACATTTTACAATCATGAAACTGGGTGACCTGAGGTCTGAGAACAGTCAAAAAGAAGAATTACGACTGTTACGAAATCAGCCAAAGGATGGATATTGAAAAGGAAAATGTAGAACTCAGTCACATTAGCTGACACTGGGAAGATATTTCCTCTAGTGAGTAGTCACTAATCTTAAGACATTGATTTTCTCCCCCGCTGTGCTTTCAAATTACTACGATAACCTCAGACACATTCATGAAAATAGGGGTAAAAGACAAGTCATTATCTCTAATCTTGGGGAGGTGCTGAAAGAGAATTGCATGATATTGTGCAGATGTGCCGAATGAATCAGCGTTTTGTTCTCCCTTTCTTCTCATCCATAACAAGCCATCTTCAAAATGGCTGCTTCCCCAAATCAGCTCCACGCTCCTGCCTTCTTCTCATGCAGCTGAGAAAGCAAGGTAATCATTAGACATCAGCATCTGTTTGTGCTTGCTGTCGCCATTTCAGAATCTTTTCCTTCTCCTCTTTTCCCCCCCCCGATCTGTAAAATACCCTTGTGACTTGTAGTGTACCGGCATCTCCTAATGAGGCTGCTTTCAATCTGCCTCACAAACAAAGACAAAATCAATTTATTTGTATGCCATCGTCAAATACAGCATAGAGAAAGCATTTCACCTTAATTTATCAACAATTAATGCAAACAGAAACACCAACAGAAATACCAAATTCACAAAAAAAACTAATATTTGATCATATTTATGGATCTTAATACAGCAAATACATCTTATGTCATATCTAAAGTACCAACCTTGCATTTTAGCAAATAAAAAATTCATGCATGAAACATTACATCTTTTATATTACAAATGACTTCATAACCCGAATCCGAGCCGTGCACGGCACAAAAGGCGAAAGCCACAGAGGGTTTTTGAGTAAATTTAAGTGAGTCTGCAAGATGCAGACCAAAGAATTAACTTATTTTAAGTAACTATGACAACATTTGATTGTGAATGATGGCGGACTCACACAATCTGCATCGATTGGTATAATAAAAAGTACATATATGGAAGATGCGATATGCATATGGCCGGTAGGGGCAGTGTAGTGACAAAATGGTGGAAAGTTTTGAGGACAAGCTGATGCTCTGTATGATAGCAGCTAGAGACAGATATGCACCGTTATAGAAATCGTCATGGAAACCTGATTGGGAACAGTGCAGATGGCATGTTTTGTCAATCAGACATCAATCGCCTGAGCACACAATTGCATGTTTTTCATAATTTCGACTGAGACAGACTTTGCTTAAAATAATAGACAGATCGCCATGTTTAGCATGCATTTTACAAGAATGCTTTTTAATAAAAGCGTTATAGAGCCACTATCCATACCCATGTCCAAAAAAAAGTACTGTTTTGTGGCAGGGAAATTGGATGGGTTCTGTCTAGGAGACATACCCATTACTGAATTTCGATATTTAGAGTTAATATATCAAGTTCATCTCTAGGGTATATCTTTCCTTCAACCTTGCCCATAAGCCTCTTCTGGGGCCATCAAGCATTATTCAAATAAGCTAAGTAAGCTACATTTAATTTCCCAGTCATCTGTTGGCATGTCTTGTAATGAGATACTAAAAGTTGAGAAGCCTGAACCTAAGAGGGATAAGAAATTTAGAATGCTTTCAAAAATGGAAGTGTTAACAGTTTATTTTCATCAATTAACAAAATGCAAAGTGAGCTAACAAAAGAAAAATCTAAATAAAAATCAATATTTGGTTTTACTACCCTTTGCCTTCAAACCAGCATCAATCCTTGTAGGTACACTTGCAAAAAAACACAGGGATTTTGTAGGATTACAAAGTGTATGATCAACCAATTATACCAAACAGGTGCTAATGATCATCAATTTCACACAGTCATTAACTGAAACAGAAACTGCTGTGTAGGAGGCTTAACACTGGGTGAGGAACCGTCAAACTCTGCTACCAATGTGAGGTTGTGAAAGACAGTTTGAGGTCACAGGTCATACACCATGGCAAGACTGAGCACAGCAACAAGACACAAAGTAGTTATACTGCATCAGCAAGGTCTCTCCCAGACAAAGATTTCATAGCAGACTGGGGTTTCCAGATGTGCTGTTCAAGCTCTTTTGAAGAAGCACAAAGAAACAGGCAACGTTGAGGATCATAGACGCAGTGGTCGGCCAAGGAAACTTAGTGCAGCAGATGAAAAATACATCAAGCTTATTTCCCTTCGAAATCTGAAGATGTCCAGCAGTGCCATCAGCTCAGAACTGGCAGAGACCAGTGAGACCCATGCACATCCATCTACTGTCCGGAGAAGTCTGATCAGAAGTGGTCTTCATGGAAGAGTTTTAGCCAAAAAGCCATAACTCAGACATGGAAACAAGGCCAAGCAACTCAACTATGCACGAAAGACATAGGAACTGGGGTGCAGAAAAATGGCAGCAGGTGCTCTGAACTTTAAATATTTGGCTGTAGAAGAAGGCAGTTTGTTCGCCGAATGGCTGGAGAGCGGTACAATAATGATTGTTTGCAGGCAACAGTGAAGTATGGTGGAGGTTCCGTGCAAGTTTGGGGCTGCATTTCTGCAAATGGAGTTGGAGATTTGGTCAGGATTAATAGTGTCCTCAATACTGAGAAATACAGGCAGATACTTATCCATCATGCAATACCATCAGGGAGGCGTATGATTGGCACCAAATTTATTCTGCAGCAGGACAACAACCCCAAACATACAGCCAATGTCATTAAGAACTATCCTCAGTGTAAAGAAGAACAAGAAGTCCTGGAAGTGATGGTATGGCCCCCACAGAGCCCTGATCTCAACATCATCGAGTCTGTCTGGGATTACATGAAGAGACAGAAGGATTTGAGGAAGCCTACATCCACAGAACATCTGTGGTTAGTTCTCCAAGATGTTTGGAACAACCTACCAGCCGAGTTCCTTCAAAAACTGTGTGCAAGTCTACCTAGACAAATTGATGCTGTTTTGAAGGCAAAGGGTGGTCACACCAAATATTGATTTGATTTAGATTTCTCTTATTTTAATTCACTGCATTTTGTTAAGTGATGAAAATAAACTGTTAACACTTCCATTTTTGAAAACATTCTTAGTTTACAGCATTTTTTCACACCTGCCTAAAACTTATGCACAGTACTGTATATTTTATACTTTTTTGTGTGAATCATGAGTATGCATACAACGGTTTCATAGAGCTGCATTGTTGTGCTCTGTGGAAATGAAAAACTACAGTTATCAGTGGTTTCATCTCCACTGCATGATTCTAAAGCAAATATCCAGCAAGAACAATATGTGCTGTTCACTTGAGTGCCAGAAGCTGCATGAGAACTGTACAATATTGTACCTCCTCAAATACCTGATATTTTATTGTGATTTAAAAGTATGTACAATTCATATCATGCTTGATTAGTTTTGTTGTCCCAAAGCTTGTGACATTACTGGCTAAGTAAACATTTTGAGGTTTGGATAAGGCCAATATGCTTCTATCTGTAAAATGCCATCTTTTAAGTCTGGCTTGGTGGATCTGATAGCTTGTCAGTCTTTTTTCTGTGAAGTCCTTCTCTCCGTCTAAAGGAGATATGAATTCAGAATATGTGCAGAGGTTTTGGATGAGGTATGGGTGTAAGAGTCGTATGGGATCTAGGTATTTCCAATCAGTGCTGGACTGATGTTAGTTTCACCCACCAGCCGTAATATTGCAGGACCAAAAAATTTAGAATTGTTCCTTTTGTCACTGCTCCCTGTAATAAGTTTAAGTCGAGTGACAAGACCTTGGTTCATGTTTTCTGGTATTCCCCCAAGCTCAGGAGTATTTGGGATGACATTTTAAATTTTTAAAGTGGCATATGCTGCAGACAGCTAATCCCTGACAGACTCTGTGATGTAGGCTTGCTCCAACTACTTCCGTTCTCCAAAGGATGCTTCCCCTGAATTACAACTAACCCCCATGTTTGGTTCTGTCCTGGCAGAAAAAGGTTATCCAGAGAGAGTGCAGAGTTTCTCCTCCCTTTAAATGGCTAAATCACATAGTGTCTTGTCGTTAAAAGATCACATTGCTTTTGCTAAACTCTGACTAGTATTAAATCCAGATAAGATCAATTACATGCTCTTCAACCCCCCCATAATTTTAAATATCAGTAGAAAAACTGGGATTGCATTTAAAGAGTTCAAATTATAAATATCTGGGTGGAATGGGCATAATATCTGGTTTGAAGACAAACTATCTTTTAAAACTCACATTAATGAACTATCGAAGAAGCTGAAATTTAAACTGGGTTTCTTTTATAGAAATAGGGAGTGTTTACCTTCACGAATAAATTGTGCAGGCAACATTTGTATCAGTGCTAGACTACGCAGGTGTGATTTACATGCATGATGCTACACATACTCTCAAACCACTGGATGCTTTATATCACAGTTCCTTAAGGTTTATTACAAGTGACAGAGACAGAGCTCTGCTCTCCATTGGTTTATACCTTGTCTATATAAAGGTTATCTATCTATCTATACCTTGAAAACAGTTAGTGCACTGCCTAATGAACACCCTTCTTCTGGGCCTTAAGGTCTGGGGTCCTTTATTGCAGTGTGTAGAATTTAGGTACATAAAGTGGTGAAAGAGAACCTATGGTAACCTTCAGTTTTCATATAAACTCAAAGGGTGTTACTTTGTCCAGGTTGGGCTACTACAAGAAAGATGGCTGCAGATGTAAATATTTTGGATGTGATATAATGCAGGTTAAATCTGATTTAAGAATCCTCTTTCTTACTAAATAAATTGTTATTTTTCTTAGAAGAACTACCAACAATTATGTTGTTTCACAACTTCTATCTGCAAGAATGTTGTCAGTTATCTCCTTCAGCTTGAAGGAAAAGTAAGGCTTAAGCAGAGCTCAAAATCCCTCCGCAAAAATGTATCAATGAGTCAACAACAATAGGGTTCAGGACTCAAAATGGAATGGAATGTTGGCCCTGGAAAATACATTTCTCAGGTCCTGAGGGCAGAGAAGGGTGCAAGGCCGTTGGTGCTATCACGGCATCACCATGAAATGCAAGACTTTAAATGTAATTTATGCTCATTATTTCTATAAAATTGTAGTTCATCTGTTAAGTGTTGGCTTGTTTGTTTAAAGTTTGGATCATTGTAAAGATTAAGATCACAACTTGTTAACGTTAATGCATAACATCTTAGTATAGATGTATATGTGTCATCTGCTTGAGTGAGAGAGAAAATAAACACATCTACAGAGAGGCACCGCAGGTTCACCTGCATGGAGTGGAAAGCATTGCACACAGGAAATATAGGGCTCGTATTCAAACACAAACAGCAGTGCTCTTCATTCTCACCCTCACACTTCCTGTAGGATACCTTACGAAATAAGAGCACTCCAGCGTTCCTGTTGACTGAATTCGGAAGATGCCCTGTTTCATACTGTATAGTACTTGTATTTATTTGAGTAGATAGGACTACTATTAAACAAGGAAATACTGAAGTTAGAAAACCCACAAAGGCTGTTGTTATATTAAAAGGTAAAGTGAGCAGTAGTCTCTCTCTTTCCTTCGCTCACACACACTCACTCATTCATGGTCATTTTCACCTTAAACCATGGTTCAAAACAGCTCTGGCAGTAGCAACTCTGCTGCAAAAACCAAGGCTGATCAGCAGCCGGTGTGCCCCCGATTCTAATAAAATTAGGTATTGGAATGTTTTTAATGGCCGAGAATTGCGATACTGTGCAGCACTGCACCAAACTAACAAATCCACTGGAATCAACCACTCACTGCTATATATCCAGATCACACCACGGATGGCCTGCAAAAAGTCAGTAAACTAAAAGTAATTAGCATAGACAGAACAGTGTAAAGTTCACAAGGAAATGTCGACACTGAATCACGATAAAGAAAAGGTTACCCTTCTCTAAATAATGACTGTTGTACCAGTACAGATGAGAAATAAAACAGCAGACAAAGACATTTCATCACCGGATCAACAAGAATAGATGACAGCTGCTGGTGTAAGTAAGCACTCCATGAGAGTGCCCCTGCTTCCCTGACTTGGACATTTTGTAACTGCTGCTGGAGGAGGAACTCTGGCTTAACCAATACACTCCATCACTCAATTATTTTTGACTTAAAATATGAACAGACAATTCCAAAAGACACAGGCTAACATCGAGGCTTCCAGAGCTGAGTGAAAACATAGTGGAAAACCTGAATAGCTAAGCTTTTATAACAGGAAACTGCTAAACATACATCCGATCAGCTGAAAGGGTTTGCTCTTGCACAGATTACAAAAGGCGTTTTGGTGTATTGTGCAGCCACGGTGTTTTTCTGAGGCTAGGGGGGACAAAAAGATGTCCATCTGTTCTATCATTGCAGGTCATGTTCCTCTGCTCATTTGGCAGACTTCAGACTTCTCCCAAGCTTGTTCTGTGATACACTCTAATTGGCTGTGAATGGCCTCTCGGTTCTCTCTGGGCAGCCTTTGATGAGCCTAGAAGAGTGGCTGCCTAAGTGGCCTTTGAGTGAAGCTTTTCATGAGAGTCTGAAAGCAGCTTGGCTGTACCGCTAAGAGACGAACACAGGGTGACACGCATAAAAAAAGGACGATGAGATGTGGAAACAAGAGCTCATTAACTGTGCAGTCATATGTGTCCCTCAGGACAAGAAACAAACAGCTGGAGGTTGAAGGGCATTGACACGATGACTTCATTTGACACAAAGGCTTTTCATATTATGTCATTTAAAGCCTGCAGTCAAAACCTAGTATAATTTTATATAATCCAACAGCCGTGTAATAAATCCAACCCTCATCAAGGTTCTAATGTTTGTGTCAGTTTTTATTGACAATGTTTTATAGAGGTGGTTATTATACACATGAAGACGCTCACATTTTTACAAATAGTGTGTCTACACTGGAAGTAGGGCTGGGCGATATGGAAAAAAATGTTATCACGATATGTTTTTCCATATTGATCGATCTCGATTCTTCGATTCAAGAATATGCCTTCCAATAATGAGCACAAAATGTTTTTGTGAAGGTCTTCATGCTTCCATTGATCAAGAGAGCAGCAGGGCCCATAACTAGCAAAAGAAAAATTCAGAGCAGCGCTCTCAGCTCATACAGTCTTATATGCTTAGTGCAAACTAAGTGATTGGTCACTTTTCACTATAGTTAAAAAATTTTGATTTTGTAAACAACTTACAAAAAACAAGTAAACATGTGGGTCACACCCTCTGACACATTCAAGTGCTAAACTGTAAGACAAAATAAAATGTAAAAAACTAAACCACTATAATATTATACTGGTTTACCTCCCAGAGATTTTTTTGAGGTATATCAGCTTACGACGGCATTCATCATAAAGCTGTGGCAGCGCAGTTTGAGAAAAGTACTTTCTGCCAGGGAGCTCGTACCTGGAGTCTAACACTTTGATCAGTTTCCTGAAGCCGTCCCTCTCCACTGTGCTCAGGGGCATCATATCTTTAGCTAAGCAATAAGTAATAGCGCTCGTTATATTTTTGCCCCTCTTCGATTGTTTTTCATATTGGTTAATGGCTGCAAAACACGACTGGATGGACTGTTGTTTTGCTAACAGAACAGACCCCTCAGCGATGCTAACGGGCTCCCGTCAGCGATGCTAACGTGAGCCCCTCAGCGATGCTAATGGGCTCCCGTCAGGACGGAGTCAAGACGGATTCCCGTCCTTTTTCCAACTTCGTTCTCTCTTTTTCTCTCTCTCGCAACTGCAGCTCCTCTCACGATGGGAAGTGGGCGTGTCGTGTCCTACCTGCAGACGGCAGCCGGCAGACTCAGACACTGTTGTTGCGCTTACTTTTGCCACGTGAGATCGAATACATGTCACAATGAGATTATCGAGATCGATCAACATTTTATCGCGATCCCGAATCGAGATCGAAAAATCGCCCAGCCCTAACTGGAAGGCTCATCAGTAATTGGTTACAAAACCAATGTGCCTTCCAACCACTCCAAAGCCATAACACCCACGCATCAGATCCTTAGTATTTAACATGTACAAATAGAAACAGCAAAATATTGATAAATGTTTCAGCCAGCCCAAATATTTACATTTTCTGTTTGTTCACAATCATCCGCTCTGCATGCAGTAGGGATGGGCATAATTAATCGACGATCGATATATCACATTCCGTCAGAACATACCATATCGCATATTATCAGGTGTAACCATTGAACATATCCCGTTTAACTGCCACAAGAGTTGTTCATCTTGTAATAAAGATCTGAATGAGGAAACACGCTGTGTTTTTCACTGCATTGTAATATAGCCTATAAATAGTGAATTTTAAAATGTTAATTCTCCCGACGATCGATTAAGACAATTTTATCGAATGCCCATACCTAGCATGCAGCATTCCAAGTCCGTTCCTCACAGTGAAGCCAACATGATATAGGTGAATCCCAGAGCAAAGTCTTCTCAACCAGACCGCAGTCCATTCGGCCACTACTTCCGCTGACAGCAACGGCAGCAATCAGCCAGTTGAGCAGCTTTGCACTATTTTAGGACTTTTTCCTAACATTGACAAGTAATTCCACTTACTTTGACTGTTTGGGAATTATATGCTTTCACATAACAAATGAAGAAAGCGTGAGTCAAACAGTTAAAATGTGATGGACATCAGCTCTTATTTGGTTTATTTCATAATGAATCAATACTTGAAATAAAGTCTAGATTTAGCTTTAACCATTTCAGTAAATGGTCTGTCAGTGACCTTTTGTCTCTCTTTACAGACAGAAAAATAATGCAGAAAAAAATCAGCAGCATAAAGAAGCTAAACACGTGTGGAGCCGCTGTACTTCGCCTCACCTCTATGACTTCATAATAATTAGGTGGCATGCCTCCTCTCTGTATTAAATCACCAGCATGCATTAATTCTAATCAGCATGTGTAGCCAGGCTTGACCAGCGGGGCCCGAGGGGCTGAACAGGGTGTCGGTGTGACATGCGCACGTGTACGCACACACACACACACACACTCACGGCCAGCCAAGCTGAACCATGCTCTTCAAGGTTTGCTGCAGCAGGAGCACTTTTTGTCAGAGCAGGTGGTCTCTGACCTTTGCAGTAGCGGTCTCCAGAGTGAACCTGACTAAGCTGTGGCCTTTAAACAAACACCAGCCCAAATCACTCAATGTACATCAACTGGCATTTACTGTTATTACCTTTTCCCCTACGAGGAGGATTTCTCATTCAAATATGATCCTGTTAAGGGAATTTGCAGTCATTTTCAAGGCAAACAAACTCTTTCACCTTGTAGTGCTTTGTGAATCACGCCATTAATGGTTGCATTTATCTCTGCTCTGATTTAGTTCCCAATGGACAAACGTTGTGTTTATCTACCTTGGACTTGAGCACCCAGTATTCCTCTGTGCCGTGTTCCACATGTTTGAAAGCAGTCAGATAGTCGTAGCTGATAACCACCGTCTGCAAAAAAACACAAAATGTAGAGAACATCATAAAATGTGCAAAAGCAAATACCCTGCAAGTCTCACTTTGGAATGCTACAGAAATTATCATCTGCATGCCTAGGATATGAATGGGCTATGTTCTGTGAGCGACAGCATACAGAATTGGGGGAAGTGTTACAGTATTGTACATCGAGATATCCAGTCACCTATCTGAAGCTAGTTTCAACTCTAAGCTGATTCCAGTAACAATTGTAAATATAATTTAAAATCACAAACACAATGCAGGAATCTTTGGGGAAATTGTGAGAACTTACGTATTATGCAAAGAACAGAAGAAAAAAAATCTGAATATCTATCACGCCTAGGGCCTCTATCATGAAGCAAATTCTAGTGAGACTAACTATCTTAGTATACTTGCTTAGGATACTTGCCTCAGTTGGCCAAACACTATTGTGTCCCCTTTTTCTCTGAATAACTGGTAACATGAGGCTGGTTATAAGGGAAAACAAAGCTTTTTTTTAGTACAAAGTCACTGTGAGGTGTGGAGCAGCGAGCAGAGGCAGAACAGAAACATGTTTTGTCTGTGTCTTCTACGTGTATGGTACCACTTTTTCATCCTGAGATATTCGTATTGTCTTTTCAGTCTTGCGTCTGGCCCGTGTTAGAAATGTCATTAACATGCCCACTAGCTTATGGTAAATTGCCCAGAGGATATCCTGCTGCTGTCGCACATGGGGTCGTTCGCACATTATCCTGACATTTTACTAAGGGAAATAGCCAGAGAGCCTTCAAAGAAGTCTCTTACTTGTACAACTGCCTTCTCACATACTATGGAGAATGTCCAGATATTATGCAGAGTTCTATTTATGTCTGAAAGTATCTTTATACAACAAAAACTTGCATAATTGTCTATTTGGACAATCCTCCACACACCTTAAGTTTAGGGAGATTGTGGTGAAAACCTGGACATGTGGATTCAGCTTAAATCTGAGACCACGATGAAACAGCTACACCACCCAACTGGTCTTACTGCTTTTAATATGCTTATTTTGTCAATGAAGCTTGTATATTAAAACGGTATACAACAATTCTAAACATGTGTTAAGGCAGATTGAGATACGCATTCCATATTTAAGACAAGCACAAAGAGTAATGGAAAGGCCTGGCTTAGGGCAGCTACATGATATTTGCCATGATGAAGTGAGAAAATTAATACTTCCTGCCGCCATTGTCAGGCCTGGACTAAAATTAGGACTCAGATGCAGAGGTTTTCACAGACAGCACACTTTATTGTATTCTGATCCTCTTATGATGAGTGATAACTTTACTTGGGCTATGAAACACTTACTAACTCTTTCTAGGACCTGGCAAAGAAATAGGCTGTACAAGGTGTATTAACATAAATCGCTCCCGAAGGAGGATAAACAAAAGACTTGAGTAATAAAACAAAAGCGCTCCCGAGGGAGGAAAACCAAGCTATGGAAAAAAAGGACAAAAGAAAAGGCTCACCTAAACAGGGACTCCTCAAACTAACTAAAACTTCACTAAACATAAATCGCTCCAAAAGGGAGGAAGAACAACAGATTACAAAATAACACAAAATTAAGCTAAACTTGAACAACTTTAACAAACAAAAAATCACTCTTCAAAGAGGACACAGAAAACAACTTACGTGGTGGAACAAGGAAAAACTCAACTATGGCTGTGGAAGGGCTTTGGTGAACGAACAAGAACGAAACACTTCGGCACAAGACAAAGGGGAGACGCAGACTATAAGCACATGAGGGTGAAGGGAACAGGTGGAAACGATCAGGAATCAGTGACACATGAGGAAGGGCAAGTGACCTGAAACGAGAGGAGAGTTAGGATTTCAAAATAAAACAGGAAGTTACGAGACAAAAACCCAAGACAAGACAGACCTCACCACGGTGTGACAGCCATAATTCTACTTGGAAAGGTCAATACTATGTTGAGTTCTCCACTTCAAGCGGAACTTCCATATTAGATTACAATGGCAAGAAAAAATGATTTATTGCAAGGTTAAATATCCAACCCATCCATTAGCTATACCATTTATCCTTTGCAGCGGGGGCTGGAGCCAATCCCAAGCAACATTTGGGCGAGAGGCGGGATACACCTTGGATGGGTCGTCAGGCTTAAGACAGTGCTGCCATGAAGACAAACAACCATTCACACCAACTGCAATATTGGAGTCACCAATTGACCTGTATGTCATTGGACTGTGGGAGGAAGCCGTAGTGAAGTTAAACTCCTAAATGTAAACAGAGCAAGAAGCTAGAAACATTTAACATTAAAATATCCAAATAATAATCAAAATGCTACAATAAGTGTTATAATCATTATTGGCATCTTTAAATATGGTCAACATTTTCTGTAGTTCACAATGAAATTCAAAATAAATATAGCGGATATTTCCCACCAACATGTCAAGTTGAAGTGTATCCTGAGAATTAACAGAGAAGCTGATCTTTCACCTTTAGGATTAAAATTGCATTACCTCATCATTGGGCTGGGCGATAAAACGATAAAGATAATTATCAATATAAAGTTGAAAGAACTCTTTCCATCCATGTTTTTACAGACAGTACAAAAAGCCAATGATAATGAGCATAACGCCACTCGGAATCAATCATGTGGCTGGATTGAGTTACACCCACATCAAGTTAGGTTGACGCCCCACAGCACAGAATGTAGGAGGAGCAGCATGTGTTAAAGTTTGGGCTCCTGCATAGAGGTTGACGACTGTATCGATGCAGTGACTGAACATAATCAGGTTTTTACCTACGTTAATTGTTTAGTTTCCACCACTGAATAATTATAACACTGCTGCTTCAGTGAAGACGCTCAATCTGGTCGTCCTGTGTCAGACTCTCTCGGAGTCTGCTTCCTCCTCCTTATCCTCCTCACCTCCTACTCTGACCAGCTCTCACTACACTTTAACAATAAACACTGATCAGTTAGTTATTATGACTCGTACAGGACTGCCTTCTTTCTTTTTTCTTTTTTTTTGTATATGAGACTCATGTTTAAACCTGCTACACAACACAATATATAACGTAATGCGCACAGTTAGGACTACAGGGGTAAAGTGACTAAAATTATCCGGAGTCATGATCTGACATCATGACAAGATTAATAACCATTTTAGAAGCAGGCAGGTCAGAAAAGGGTAGACACTAGAATAAAGAAATAGACAAATTAAATGAAGAAATGCTTAGTAGGTACATTATACGACATTTCACTGTAATGGTTTGTATGAAATGTTTTAAGTAAAGTGCAGTGGCACAGGATGATTGTACGAGGAAGTAAAATTTGTTTGAAAAAAAAGTCTGTACATAAGAAGAACATTCTACATAAACACAAATGTGCAAAATAATCATTTATGGTTATTTGATTTATATCACGATATATATCGCTACCAACTGATGTGAAAAAAATTATACACACACAATACCCCACAATGATAACTTGAAAAACGTTTATTTGAAATTTTTGCTCAAAATTATATCCTTGAGATGTTTCTACAAACTTGATTTGAGTCCACCTGTGGTAAATTCAGTTGAATGGACATGATTTGGAAAGGCGCACACCTGTCTATATAAGGTCCCACAGGTGACAGTGCATGTCAGAGCAAAACAAAGCCATGAAGTCCAAGGAACTTCCGTAGACCTTCGAGACAGGATTGTATCAAGGCACAGATCTGGGGAAGGGTACAGAAAAATGTCTGCAGTATTGAAGTTCCCAATGAGCACAGCGACCTCAATCATCCATCAATGGAAGAAAAATGGAACCCCCATGACTTCCTAGAGCTGGCCACCCAGCCAAATTCAGCGATCGGGGGAGAATGGCCTTAGTCAGGGAGGTGACCAAGAACCCGATGGTCACCCTGACAGAGCTTCTGCATTGCACTGTGAAGAGAGGAGAACCTTCCAGAAGGACAACAATCTCTGCAGCACTCCACCAATCAGGCCTGTATGGTAGAGTAACCAGATGGAAGCCACTCGTCAGTAAAAGGCACATGACAGCCCGCCTGAAGTTTGGGACAACAGTGTATCTCCTTGATTGGCCCAGCCAAAGCCCAGACTTGAACCCGATTGATCATCTCTGGAGAGATTTGAAAATGGCTGTGCACCAATGCTCCCAATCCAACCTGATAGAGCTTGAGAGGTCCAGCAGAGAAAATGGGAGACACTGCCCAAAAATCGGTGTGCCAAGCTTGTAGCATCATACTCAAAAAGACTTGAGGCTGTAATTGCTGCCAAAGGTGCTTCAACAAAGTATTGAGAAAAGGCTGTGAATACTTATGTTCATG
The DNA here is from genome assembly GCA_038501795.1 of Pseudopleuronectes americanus. NCBI lineage: Eukaryota > Metazoa > Chordata > Actinopteri > Pleuronectiformes > Pleuronectidae > Pseudopleuronectes > Pseudopleuronectes americanus. The sequence goes on along the minus strand of CM076726.1, from coordinate 1,407,369 downwards.
TTACATTTCCGTTAATTATTTTTAATAAATTTGCAAAAAAATGTAACTAACTTTTTTCAATTTGTCGTTATGGGTTATTGTATTAAAAATTTTGAGTAAGGCTGTAACATAACAAAATGTGGAAAAATTAGAGCGTTGTGAATACTTTCTGGATGCACTGTAGTTCCTTTCAAGCATCAAGTAAAATTGCTATGTTTTGTTTGATATTTGCATACATTTTAAACATTCCCTAAAGATATTCTTGATCTTCCATGTTCACAAGAAACATGGATGGATGGATGAGGCAGCCAGAGGGACTACCCGAAAAAATAATAATAATAAAAGCAGTTACATGTTAAGACATGCAAATCATAGCAGCAAATAAAACACATTCTGTGTGAGAAAGGTCTAAAGATAAAAGTTAACACTGCATGAAAAAAATAATTTGTGTCTGAACGTGGCAATGAAATTCCGTGCGAATTCTCTGCTACCAGATTCTTGCAGTTTTTCAAGCCTGAGGAGGTTGGGAGGTGACCCCCCTTCTCCTAAGCCTAGGGGAGGCTTTCACATGCAAATGACAATGCTCTGCACTTTACAAATGCAAATCAGTATAGTTTCCCTCAGAGCAGATAACACCTCTACCTAAACTATCTGGCGTATATGCCAGGATTAAAAATAAATAGAAAACCTGAAATTGTGAATTGTTCTTAAGTAAGTAAGTGTGCTATAATTAATTACATTGTATACCACGAGCAAAATCAATGCTATGAAAAAAAATTTGAAACAATGCACATTATTTCAGCATTTTATTATTATTCAAAACACAATCCTAAATCTCAACCACTGTACAGAGGGGCATGATTACAGTCACTTTTTCAATTGTGCTGGTTAAATGCACAGTGGGTGTGTTAACCACACATCTACCAGCAATCCGCTCAACAGGAAGAAATGATGCTGGATATGATGTGTCTGTTCCCTGTAAGCTCCAAACTTCTACTGGCTTTCCATAAAAATATCTGTCCGGATGGGGATGAAGCCAGGAAACCTGGGCAAGGACAAGTTTAATTGCAGTACATTTTCTCATGACATTAAGAACTATGAACTGCTTTATAATACCTGGTCGCTGTTCGGTAAAAGCAGGGGTGGGCAATTAATTTTCCCAAGGGGCCAAATGAGAAACATGGACAGTTGTGGAGGGCTGGACCAATAAGCTGAACTCAATTCAACTCATATTAATTTGATAAGCTTCTACAGGTAAGAGTAAATGTTATGGTTAGGCAATGAAAAAGTGAGGCAGGTAAAGTAATAAAGCCAACATTAAATCACAGCCTGCTTATATTTTCGGGGTATTTATTTCAAAAGCATATGAATTAATTAAAACTCAGCGTAAATGAAGGACATGAACATTTTAATATAACAAATTTCCATGACTTCTCCAAAACTTTTGGGATTTTGTTTTTTTCAAGCACTTTTCCAGGACTGGAAATAAACATTTAATCTTTTCTCCACAAACTAAGCACACGGCTTTCCCTTTGACTTCAGTATATACATACTTATCAGTCCATTTCTCGTTAAAAACTCTGCATTCTGTATGGATCTTTCTTGTCTTAACTTGGACTCACATCTCTCCTAAACTCCGTTCGCCAACACATCATCCGCTCGCTGGGATTCAGGATGTACGTCAGGTAAATGTTAAAAAAAGGCACCTTCAAAATAAAATAAATGTTGTTGTATTATTTGCATGATGTTCACTTATTTACGTGTGATTCCTAATATTCCGCTGACCTCACGCGGGCCGGTCACAGACAGCCAAAGCCCGGATGCGGCCCGGGGGCTGTACAATGCCCAGGTCTGGTTTAAAGGGTCAAGGATGGGTTTACTGTGAAGACCTTGCGTCAGTCGTTTGCGTCATCACGTGATGCGCTCGTCCAATCACAGCCTTGTGAATGCAGAGACTGTCTGCCGCAGACATCAGAGGATCGTGTTATGTTTGCTCAGTACGAGTGACTCTGTTTTCGGTTTAAATAACTTGCTGAAGTCGACACGACGCTGTTTCCCTGGAGGAGAAGATGAGTGCGTGGGGAAAACAAAGCCGCGGGCCCGGTGTGGAGGAGTCGAGGCGGAGAAGACGGACGCCCAGTCCCTGAATTAAGGTGAGTGCCAGCTAAAGAGCGAAGCCATTGCTAACTGCTAAGCTAACTCTCAGATATGAAAAACGTGTGAACAACTGTGGGATTAGCGCGACAGTTGCTAAAAGTAGAATAAAGCATCGAGTGCTTTAGCGGAACTAGTGCATGTTTAGATCGGTATGAACTACTTAAATCGAACAGTTTGTTGTCAGTAAGTTTTTCCATAAACGTGACTTTTTTCTCGTTTTTTTTTATTTTTCTAGGAAGCTGTCCTTGTCTCTTCACAGCTCTGATTAAAATGGCCGGCGGAGCGTGGGTAAGATTAAGAAGAGATGTGCTGTGCTGTTTAAAATACATCCTCCAGTTTACTTTATCTGAAATTTTCATCGTTGTGTTTTCACAGCCTGATTCCTGCACACGAGGACGCAGTCACTGCACATTACGCTGAGACTCGCTGAAAGTCCGCATTTGCAGTGCGGAAAAACGACGCCATTGTATGTAAGTATCTGTTTAGGATTTATTTTTTTGGGGGGAATTTTGCTGTACATCCAACCGGACCTTGCATCAGCATTGAGGAGTTCAGGAGAAGAGGGTAAGGTTATATTCATTAAATCATTTTTCAGTTGCATGTTTAGGTGTATGTTGTCATTGAACTGTGCTAATTGTACTGATTGTGTTTACAGCTGATTGAAGCAGGACAGATGAATTGGATCCATCCTTCCACAGCCAGGAGCTCAGAGACCTGTGTGCCACACTTCAAATAAGACTAGAAGTTACACTGGATCTCACAGATACACACCACAGACGTCTACACACTGGGGCAGATTCGGACAGAGTCCCACAAAGAACATATGACCCAGAGGCTGCAAAGAGACATTTCAAGCTTAATAGCGTGTAAACAACGGTAGGATAAGTGAGAAAGCTAGAAGAACAAAGCAATGAGTGCAGAACTAGTGTTCTTTTAAATGTTTAGATATTGTGAGAACCGGATTGTTCCTAAATGTGACATTTATGTTTTTTTTTGCATTTTTTAGGAAACTCCATAACTCCGAGTCAGATGGCAGACGCTATGACCCAGAGCAAAGGTAAGATTAAAAAAAGATACGCTTTGTTTCTGTGTGAAATTCATTCTCTCTCTGAACTCTTTCTATCATATTGTTTTCACAGCGTGAGCTCCCGACACAACGAGTGCGTAACTACACGTTTAGTTGATGCTCTCGCAGAAACTCCTGATTGGCGCACTGCACACAGCGACGTCATTACATGTAAGTTACTGTAGTAATGGTGTTATAGTGTTTTAACGTGGATCTTATTACCGTGATTCAGTGACTGCTTTACTTGCTTTAATAATATTGAAACTAATGCTACTCATGTTGGTTTCCAGCTGCATGTAAGACGTATTACGGCACAATAAGGCGGAGCTTCGTATACAGTCAACCGGAACATGAAGCTCTGGGATCAGCGAGGAAAAGTTCGGCTCGGTCTCGACAGAGAAGGAAGAGGGTAAGATAACTGCTAACACAAAAAAATTATTCACAGTTGTAAGTTCATTGTGTCATTGAACTGTGCTGATTGTACTGATTTGTTTCAGTTGTTCGGAGCGAGGCAGAGGGTCCTGGAGCCAGTCGAGGTGGAGTTCTGGAGGGGAACCACCATCGACATGTCAGATGAGGAGGATTGAGGGGATGTCTGGGTGGATTGTGCGGCCTCCATCTTTCCGCAGCCAGGAGCTGTCTGACCTGTGTGCCCAACTCCAGACCAGGGTGGAAGCTGGGCCTCACTACTCAGCAACGCGCAACAGACGGCTGCACACTGGGGCAGATTCGGATAGATTGCCACCCAGAGCATTAAATCCAGAGGATGCAGTCAAACATTTTAAGCGCACATGTGATGTTGTTTCAGGCTGCCACTACTTGAGCCACTACTTTTTGCACTTTAAATAAAGCTTTAATTCAACATTTGCAGCACTACTGTTTTTTTCTCTTTGCCCCAGAAATCTATATTGACGTTGTTGAATGTGTTGCCAATATGATAACAATGACATGACTGCATCAAGCATCTGCAGTGCCTTTTGCATAGGATTAATAATTATTATTTATAAATATAAGCAACAATATTAATAATAATAATTTTTTTATTATGGCTATATAATTATCATAGTTAAATTGTGGGCGGGGTTTACCCCACGTGTGTGCTGCAATGACCCCAGGGTGACCAATGGCATCACTTCGACCAGCCAATCACGAGTGACTTTCCGGGTTGGTTTCCTCCAATGGTGAACCGAGAGAGGCGATCAGCAGCGGCTTCGCCGTGATTCATATGCTAATTAGCTAACACCTCCGCTCCGCGGCTGCACCCCGCCCCGCTGTTCTCTCCCTTTGTTCTCAGTCCCCCACTACGGCGTACGTATACTGCAATCCCCTGCTGATAGTGGCACGGGAGAACAGGGTGCTGACGTCCTGTAAATAGTCACAAATAGCAGGAGATCATGTCAATTCTAAAGAATTTCCACTGACTGAAATGTTGCTTTTCGCCTAGTGTAATAGGTCTATCCTTTAGGGCTGTGCAATTAATCGAATTTTGATCGTGATTTCGACTTTTGGGTCAAACGATCACCAAACTAATATAATCGAGTCGAACGGATTTATTTGGATGGATGGTTGAGGCTCCAATGTTTTGGGCACAGACTCCACCTGGCCATAGTTAAGTAGTAATTATTCTTATGTGAAAAATGCCATTTCAATATCGACACTGATATTATGATTGATATTTTTCATGGATTGGTAAAAAATCTTTTTTCACAGTAGAGCTAAATGAGATTCATTTAGCCCATCTCTTGCTCGCTCATCAACACAAACAAACATAAACAGTGACATCGGAGGCATCAGTAAGCTCAGTCTGGCTTAATTTGTGCTTAGCAAACAGATATGAAATATAGAGCGGGATGTGAGACCTGATCACAAGTAGTCACAAGAGACACATTCAGCCAGAAGCTTTCCCGTACGGACCCGGACCTACAGCCAAAACAGAAGGTTATGATTTAAAACCTGACAGGGCGCTTCTATTTGTAACCGGCGCAGCTTTTGTATTGTTTATGGTAGTGGTTTATCGGATGAGGAAACGCACAGACTTATTGCATGCGAGTTAAGCCATCCCATCAGCCAATCAAGTCTGTGCATTCCAGGCGGTTAACATTACGACTCTACATTGCAGACAGATGAGAGAGTTAGAGGGAAATTACACATTGACAGTCAGGGTTTCCCCCAGAAAACTTGCTAAGCCTGGTGGTAGGGCCGCTAGAGAAGCCGACCGACGGCCGAAAGTTGACAGGAATTTTGAAATTATGACAATTATGTGTTATTGTAAGACATTTATTAACAATACTTATTAACATTACATAATACAGTTTACGAACACAAAAAAAATAATAAATAAAATAGAAATAAATATTATCAATTCGTTTTCAGGTAAAATCTATGTGAATCTAAAAAAACAAGCCATTTCTGGTCACATTTAGAAGTAAAATAAATTAACATAAATAAAAAAGTGTAAACATGGCCAAGGGGGAACAGGGAACTCAGGGCCTGAAGAGGTATGCTGTAGTTATTCATATTAGTAATATATTTACATTATTTAATGTTTGCTTTTGCTTGCTGCCATCTCAATGCTTGTCCGATGGTGTAGAGACCCAATATGTGCGTTTAGCACATCTTGCCTGTACGTAGTACAAGGAGCTTCAATGAAAATTCCCGTTGAGCATCCTTGTGTTGCCTACAGACTACGACACACCCGGCAAAACATACCTAAGAACGACACACACAAAAAGCCACAGCTAAAACAAAGCGTATTTAATGCTGAATTTAATAGCAAAATTACAAAAAACATGATCACCATACTCGGTCTTGTAGAGCCATCCACTAAATTTAGGGTCACCTAACCACTTTGGGTTAAATCCGCTACTTCGATGTTTCCCATCGCGGCTCGCAGCAGTCTGCTCCGACGCGCTAACATCCGACATGCTAACATCCGCGCTAACTAGCTCTGGCTCTGCCTCATCATCGAGACGCGGCTCAGTCGGCTCGCTGCGATCCTCCCCCCTTGGCCTGGGGGTTAACGAGCGGCCCCATCGTCTCCTCCAGTGTTCCCCCGACTCCGGAAAAAGAAGAGTCCAAGGTTTTTTGACCCGTTCTCCGTGACATGTCGCGTGAAAGTTGTTGCGAAAGTTGTTGCGTGGTAGAGACAGGTCGTGGTTTTGGAGGTTCAGGTGATGGAAAATACACCGGACCTCTCACCTTATGTGTTCACATACTGACCATTAGATGTCGCCATTGTAGTTTCAACCGTATCACCATATAAGGTTGAAAGCGCAATGCCGTCTTTGGTATCATGTTTCTGGTGCATAACATTTTTTTTTAATAAATAAACAAGCGACACTTAGCCTGGCGGGGGGGGGGAGAGAAAAGCCTGGCGGCCCGCCAGGCCTATAAAGCGCTGGGGGAAACCCTGGACAGTAGAAAGTAAAAGAAAGATAGCGATACAGTTAGAGAAAACAAAGGGAGAAATACAGACGAATGAGCCGGAGAAAGTTGAGAAACAGAGGAGTAAGACGGAACAAGTTGAGAAACAGAGGAGTGAGACGGAGAAAGGGAGAGAAACAGAGGAGTGAGACGGAGAAAGGGAGAGAAACAGAGGAGTGAGACGGAGAAAGGGAGAGAAACAGGAGTGAGACGGAGAAAGGGAGAGAAACAGAGGAGTGAGACGGAGAAAGTTGAGTAACAGGAGTGAGACAGATAAAAGGGAGAGAGACAGAGGAATAAGACAGAGAAAGTTGAGAAACAGGAGTGAGACAGATAAAAGGGAGAGAAACAGAGGAGGGAGACGGAGAAAATACGAGAAACAGATGAGTGAGACGGAGAAAATGAGAGAAACCGAGGAGTGAGCCGGAGAAAGGGAGAGAAACAGAGGAGTGAGACGGAGAAAGGGAGAGAAACAGGAGTGAGACGGAGAAAGGGAGAGAAACAGAGGAGTGAGACGGAGAAAGTTGAGTAACAGGAATGAGACAGATAAAAGGGAGAGAGACAGAGGAATAAGACAGAGAAAGTTGAGAAACAGGAGTGAGACAGATAAAAGGGAGAGAAACATATGAGGGAGACGGAGAAAATACGAGAAACAGATGAGTGAGACGGAGAAAATGAGAGAAACCGAGGAGTGAGCCGGAGAAAGTGGAGAAACAGGAGTGAGACGGAGAAAGGGAGAAAAACAGACGAAACAAGAGGGGGAGTGTGATATAAGAGGGGAAGAAAGTGATTTTAAAACTAATAGATTGCTAAGATGTGATGAGATTTATTATCTGTAAAATTGGTTGAGACTTTTGAGTCAAGATGTGAACAGAAAAATTGAAATTATAGCTTTTGCTCCCTTTATTTTTGTTTTTCTGAAGTTAAACCCTTTATTTGAACATGCAAAAATGTCATATTTTATTTATTTTCTCGTTTTTGAATTGCAGACCTACTTTTATTTAGTTAATAAGAACATTATACATATCTGCAATCATACATATATACGTTCAGTACGACGTTACGTGAAGTGATAAATATTGTCAAACAGTTTTTGAATCGAACTGAATTCCTTTGATTTGACAGTCAGGTAGTGTTACATTTACTGTTTCTCTGAACTTCTTCTTCTACTTCTTCCAGCATTAGTGCAGTTGAGCTCTGTTGACAACAGCTATGCGTCCCTTTACATACGTCACATACTATGTAGCACTGATTGGTTGTAGGTCTATCCAATTGAGCGAAGAGGCTTTTTTTTTCCAGGTTCGGTTGAAACACGCCCCATAATCACAGCCCAATGGAGCGGTATCAGACTCACATTCTGACTAGAATTGTGAGTATGACAACGTCAGGCTAGAGTACATGCAGATGTTGATACAACTACTAGTCCACTTTAATATATATCACACTAAATAGTTATACATTATGATCTTCCAGACCTCTTCTTCAAGAAATTTTCTCTAAATGGACCTCTTTAAATTTTAGTTGAATCCCCCTGCTATAGTAGTTTCTGATCTGGTGGTCAGGCTGTTGACAGGTTTTGATCTGATTCTCTGAAATTAATTTGATCCTTAGCAGGCTAGTTATGCAGTGCAGATTATGTTTCATGATACCTGAAAACCTGAGTTAAGGACAATACTAACTAAATAACTGGCTTATCCGTTACTCTTGCTTAATGATACAGGTCCCTGGGTGGTAAAATTCATATCAAGCATCAAGGCAAACACATTAAGAATCTAAACTGTGGAAGTGCATCAAATCAAAAAGACAGTTGGGGCAGAGGTGTGAAATTACTTACAGTGGCCGCAGCTCGTCCAAAGCGGATGATACTGAGGTCATTGAGGTCCAGCTGTCTGCTGTACAGATAAATCCCAGACGAGGCAAATGCCACAGTAGCCAGAGAGGAGACTTTGAGGAGTCGACCAGCCATCGGAGGCTCTGCAGGGAAAACAACAAGAGTCGGGCAAGTTCACAAAGGATTTAGGGGGTTATTACAATGTTGAAAACATGTAAAGCAAAGGAGAATGACGTTTCAGTCAATTATAAATGTACACTATTTCCCCCTGTGCAACCACAGGGGGAAATAGTATCAAGCATTCAGACCTCTACTGTTCTCTTGGTTTATGACAAATTCCTCTACTAATGTTCAGTGTTACGTCAACACCAATAGAGACAAGATGGATGCGGAACTCATGCGTCACATTGATTTGAGTGTAAACCAGCAACAGTGAACACAACTGCTGTGCAAGTTTTTGGCCATGCGGTTCATCTCACCAGCACACATTTTTTGTGCACACAGCCACTACCCCACTTCTACTGAGGATCCAATATGCTGCTGCCGGTTAAAGACATACTGCTCAAAATAGAGAGAAATACTTATTGTGTCATTGTTTTTTAAATGTGGATAGAAATCTAGTGATAGCACAGCATCATTTCCCAGATCTGAAACAATGACTATTTATGGACGCATCCTTCAAGGAATCGACTATTATTGCTGTCACTAATGCCATAACAAATCTCCCAATGAAATATCTTCATTTGTTAAAGCCTCCTGGATCTTGTATCAGAGCCATTGGTCACCTGTTCCCATCAGAAAACTTTCTGACTTTAGTTTAGAAAACTGTCATCGTTTCACTTCAAATTGTTGCTGTGAGAAAGTCCCCAGCTCTTCGATATCAGTAAGGCCGCATGACTAGAGACATTAGTCCGGTGTTCAAAGCTATATGTATGATGGAAGTTCCAAAGTGAAAGTGCCAATCAAGATAAATCAAATCATTTACAGTTTTCAAATGTTAAAAGGAAGAGTATGAAAATAATGTCCGCCACCTACACTACTATGTAGCTTTTGTAGTTAACTGCTTATCATTAACTGGTACTGCAGTTGTTGACTGTCATATATGAATGTGCATTGTCTGATAGTATGCTAGCACATGTTACTTAATGTACTTTATGCTTTCTTTTTCTGTTTTTGACCACAGCACATTTGTAATAATACTGAAAACATTTTGGCTGAAAACCTTCCTGACCTTGTTGTTTGGATGATGCGAGAGCGCTCTCATGATGATTACTAAACCAATATAGAATAGATTTTTTTTCCCCAAGAAAGTTGAGAATCAAACTTATGTGGAAATGAAACTGATATCCTAACTTTTATTAGAGCGATTACCTCATTTTCCATAATTCTTCACTGGCAGCGAGGAGTCTCCAGTTAATAAAATACAGTCTCCAAACCCACTCTGAGGAGCTGCCATCACTGACACAACACCTCGCTTAATTTTATTATTGCCCAGCCAACTGAACTTGGAAATACGAGGAATGTCACTATAAACAAGCCGACTATGTTATTATATCTGACAGGAGGCTTTTTAGAAAGTAGCCATGTTGACATGAAGCAGGAGGTGAACACTGGTAACTGGTCTCTGTTCTCTGTACTATTTAGACACAGCCTTGATTCATGTGGTTAGTACCACCTCTGTTTACCTGCTGTTTCATGTCAAAATGGCTGCCAGGAAAGGTTCTGTTTGGGCAGATACACGTGTAATGTTCTTATATTACACAATAATACAGAGTGGACATCACTGAAGCCACCTTTCAAGTCGACCGTTACAAAACCAGAGTAACTTCCCCTGTCACTCTCTTATGTGACACCTGCGTGCCTGCAGAACCCAGGAAGGAACAGGTCATGTAAGAGCTGCTTCACGGTTTGAGAGTGTCCCGTTAAAGCTCGTTGATGTACGCTTTACAGCAGCTGTCACCGGGAACACTCTGTGTTATACAAATAAGCACTTTGTGTAATATACGACACGTGTCACGGGAAATACACTCACTTCTTGATACAGACAGAAAGCTAACTCACCAGTGTCTACGCCACACGCGTTGCCTGACTTTCTCTAGCCGGTTTTGTTTCGACCTCTTCGTCAGTTTACGACGTGAAGGTGAGGGACTCTGGGAAACGTAGTTCCAGGGGGGACGAATGCCGGTCTGTTAAGATTAACCACCACACCCGCTAAATACGCTGATAGACATGGAGACAACCTTAACGGTGCCCATCATTGAGGTCAGGGTTTAGTTATCACAGCACGAACTTGCTCTTTGATTCTCTCCGTTTAGCACAGACTAAAAACCTGGCGAAAACGATGACGTATTTAACACGCGCCACGCGGAGATCAGCTGTTCTTCAGAGAGACTTTATGTACGGTCGACTCTAAACTAACGCGATGGTAAAAACAAAAAAAACTAATTTAACTGTGATAACAGGCCAAGAAAATAAATGACAACATAAATAAATCCGTAAAAAAAATGTATAGTATCAAAAAAAAAGTTAGATATTCACTTATATGCATTTCCCTTTACATTATTCTTCTCAGCAGCAGCATCAACTGAGGAGTAAATAGGAACAATTTTATTCAACGGTTTGACATAAAAAAAAATTCTCTTGTCAGTAAAAGCCTCATTTCTTGAAAGTCCCAATTAACACCCAGGTCAGGGGACAACAATGGAGGACATAAACTGCTAAAACTGACAGGATGATTTGATCTGCCAGGAACTTTCACCTGTTCAGCCCACACAATGCAACTCCATTACCAGTTTTAGAGGAATTACTCAGAGAAGATCAAATACTTAATTACAAATGCAAATATACAAACACAGAAAAAAACACGCAATGGAGTATAACACTTTTTATTGCCATACAGTGGAATGATGTATAACCACAGCAGCTACCACCAACCAGCGACTGTTGACAATAACATGACTGAAAATAAATAAAGTCAATAGTACTGGAAAACTTATTAAAACAATGACAACAAAGTTAAGGCCCAAATTGACTGAGGGTGTAATACAGGGACATTGACATAGAAAATAAACACAACAATGCTGGTGTACTGCTTTAAGTTAAGTTAGTGCCTGAATAGAATTGCACAGTTTCTGAAAATAGAGAAAAACAATACAACGTCTTGGTGTCTTTGACGCAGTAACACCAGAGAGCTTCACTCAAGTTCACTGCCTTTGTTTGATTTCTGCCCTGCAAATGGCCGTCTGTTCCTCTGAACCTGGAGCTGGAAACAAACAAAAGAACAAATCATATGGGATATAGAGCAAACAGAAAATAAACTTTCATATTTCTTGTTTTTATTATTGCTTCTTTCATTTTAATGCAACATTTCCTGTCCCTATTTTCAAACGTATAACATATCTTTGGCTGAGGGTGCTTCAAATTAATAACATTTAAACTTATTTAAGAGTCATAAGTTGAGCAATTTGTGAAAAACTGAAAATATTAGAATGAATATTAATTAGATAAATAAAAGAGTGAGCTACATAATTAACAAAAACATAAACTATATGAAATGTACAAGAATATATAAAAGCTTTGTTCTAATAAAATGTAGGCATGAGAGTGACATGAAAAGGACCCTGTTCACACTGGTTATTGACATCAATCCGTAATTTGATCGCAAGTGGGCAGCTCTAAGTCTCAACAAACTCAGACACAATGAGTCTTCAGATCTGGTCATTCAAGCCACATGTAGAGGACAGAGACACGTGTGACCAAATTCGAGTGAGAAGTGCCTGTCTTTCACAGAATGTCTTGCTTTTCATTTTGGCCAACACTACCCGCGCGAGATGTGCTACTCTTCAGGAGATTGTGGGTTACGCCTATTCTCACCACATACCGTTGCAATTTTGTTCTGTAAAATATGTCACAAACATGAATATATGTAGTACTTCCTTTACCATTTAAAAGTAAAACCACTCTAGTGTTCCTGACAACTGAATACATTCATTTATAGTTTTCAGAAGGTTTTTATTGTGAAATATTCATAGCACTAATGAGAAGATGAACAGCTTCATAAAGTAGAGTCCTGATGTATAGTTGAGTATGTAGACTTTTATTCAATGAACTCCTCAGTGCAAATGCGTTCATGTGTTTAATATCAATACTGACCAGGGCATAAGGATTTCTATGTATTTTCTTTGATTGGTAACATCGTGTTCAATAGTAGATCTGCTTACAGTGCATCATTCAATCAGCTCCCACTGACTCGACTCCCTTCCTCTCTCTGGGTAAAAACTACATAGTTTAAAACGTAGTTTTCACAAACACAAATGATGTACGTGTTGATTTGTAGGGGGAGTAAAATAGAAATGTAAAAATCAATCACAGGTGGTCACACAAGACATTCTAATGATAAGCGTGTACAACCAAATGTGATTGGATCTCACAGAAAGGATGTAAATACCAGGTCTTCACAGGGCCAAGAACAAATACGATGCTGGGTGATGATGTTTTTACTTGTACCTTGGCTCCCTCCAAAATATGTGGGTCCTTCTCAATTGCATTGTTCAGTCCCTCCTCTGTCGCGAATCCAACCCAGCAGAAGCCTCTGTGGAAGCCTGTTTCTTTATCCTGGTACCACAAACAGTACACAGTAAAACAGCAGTGTAAGAATTGGACCACATAATAAATTCATTTGGACAAATAACTCCAGTTTTTCCGAGTTAATGTTTTCGTCTAGAAAGTGGCTGCCAGGAAGGAAGAACACTGTTAACAAAATCAGAACGTGTGCATTTGAGTAGGAAAAATTACATAGAAAATTAAGTATTATACAATATTAATCATCATCGTAATGCTGTGAAAACTTACAAATGGTAGAAGGCACTTCTTCACTGGGCCAAACTGCACAAAGTACTCTCTCATCTCCTCTGAAATAAGAGCACACTTGTCACATAATCAAGCACAAATTCAGTTTTACTCCACTTCTTCTTAAACAAATGTACCTGAACATATGTCTCTCATGCACAGATTTTACAGTGTGTGAGAGCACAAATCCGGCTAAGATTAAGGTTGTGTTATACAAAACATCCTACATATATAACAGCTTTTCATTGAGTTTTATTATAAATGTGTACAACACATACTGACGATACGGTTGAAACAACAGCTCTGAAACACGACACAGTACAGCAAGTTAACCTTCATGAGGCACCCTTGAATTGCATCCCACCAGTTTTAGCTGGTTGTGGTGAATAAACTGGAAACTGAGTGCAGAGTATTTTAGTATTCTAGAGGCAAATGCCAGGCGGCTCTGTGATTCAATGGTAAAACATCACCCTCCTCGCATGCTTGAGCTGATAGCTGACGATACACCACAGCAGCACAATATAAAACGGCCACTACAGACACATGCATCGCTTCAAATCAATATGAAAGACAAATTAAAACGCTGAATTAACTCACTGCTGGCTACGGTCCAAGGTATTTTAGACACGAAGACCTCGAAAACTTTCTTAGCTGGCGCCGCCATGTTGCGTCCTTGAAATTCCCCTTTGACCTATGACGTGGAATCACGTGACAAAAACGTATACGTCATACAACCAATGACGCTTAATAAAAAATATAATTATTATTATTGTTAGACTGTTTAGCTTTAATATCAAACATAAGAGGACAGCACTACGCCACTGAAGCGTCTAATCTTTTATTCTGAAGAAGAAGATTCGCATGGAAAGCATAGGATTGAAAGGCGAGTTACGTCATCATGGCCAAGATGGCAGCCTCCATGGTGGAGAGTGGAGAAGACGCATTTCGTAAAATATTTAAGTTCTACAAGAGAAGAAACCCACCGCCAGATTTCAGCGACGTCATTGACTTCTCCAGAGGTGTACCGAGTGACAAGGTGAGTGGAATGGTACGAGAAGCCCGTTGGTGACTCTGATTGACAGGTTGTGTTTGTTCACCGTGGACATTAAAGTTTGTAGACACATCTCCAGTGGTGTTATTTATAACTAATAGCAGCCACTGGACGTTACTCCAGTTCTGCGAGTGTGGGTGTAACATGGAACCATCAGAATGAAAGTGAAGGCGAGGCATTATAAGTGATCAGAGTTAATAACCTAACCAGTCTCACCATGAAACTCTCTCAGGTCATAACTAACCTGAAGACGAACATTACTTGTACTACAAAAATGATTATTTTATAAAACTCTCCTTGGATCACATGGATATCCTCTACAGAACATTTGATAAAGTTAAATTCAGACGTCTTTTTATATTTGACATATTCGAGCCAAAGGTTTTTACCTGTTAATTAGTTAATACTGACTACAGCTTTTAAATATATATCACTATTTGCTAGATATAACATTTCTATGAGATTTAGTTGTGAGTGATGTATTAACAAAGCCCTGATAAAAAAACAACCTCTAGAATAAAGACAGGAACTAGAATGGCACTCAGTAGAACGTACACAAGTCCTCTTAAATCCAATCAACTTGCACCAAATAACACACACTTATAGATATTCATTCCCTATGTTTGCATGATAATTCCCATCAATATCCACGCATGATTCTCTTGGAAACCTGTGAAAATGTTGAAATTATCACCATCTCTCAATGTTATATTAAGTGAAAAATTCCTGGATCTGCTACAAAACTTAATGAATTATACCACATCCTTCCACCAAGTTTAATGGAAGTCCGTTTAGTTTTTGTGTAATATTGCTCACAAATGGACAGGATTGACACAGAACATCCTTGGTGAAGGTAATGAAACTGGAAGGTTTGCTGACTGTAACAATGATACTGTTATAGGGAAGATTTCTGACTCAAATTTAATTATTGTAGTAGACAGAGGTATTGATGTTTGATCAACACCTGTTCTCTTTTCACTGGACTGAAATAAGAGATGTTGTCGAAACAAAATAGCCCAAACTCAAAGTTGGTCTCACTGGGAGAAGTACTCTCATCCATTAATAACCCAACGTAGAAGCAGAATGAGTTGTCTGACATATACCTCAAGTACAACATAACTGAAGTAACAAACATTTTTATCTTGGAGGCTAGCAGAACCACGGGACATAGATTACTAATGTAACACAGTATGAAAGCAGCTATAACCATATATCAGCAGAGGTCCCTTGAAGTGCATTTGAAACACTCTTCAGTGTCTCCTTACCTCAGAGGTCGGATAGAGAAGACAGGGGAAAAAAGTATCTACTCATAAGAGGTCAGAAATGAACAACTGCAAGTGCCACTGAACGTAAGCTATATTGTGTTTTTCACCCACATGGTTGCAATATCAGTGGGAATAGATGTATTGGATTCACATTGTAGTCTCGTATAATGCAATAACAGAACAAAACTCTGTATTGGTCTCAAAAAACATCAGATGTAAGTCAATCATCTTCCTTGTCAACATTTTATCTGAATTGTTTGGCAAGTCTACACAGTCGAAACTTGAAGTTGTAGTGTGTAGAAGATTGAGGAATCTACCGACAGTAATGGAATATATTACTCATGAGTACGTTTTCATGTTTTACATTACCCGAAGGCCACTATAGGATGGGGAAGTGAAAGGCATTCAGCTGGTTACAATATTCAGATTTACCACTAGAGGTCCCTAGAACCTACACAATGAAACTTTCATAGAGGGGGATGATTTGGAGACAAAGTTAGGCCATTCTTAATATTTAAACTAGCCACTTACTGTGCACATGTGATTGATTGATTTATTGATTGATAGGTTATTCCAGCTAAACTGGACCTTGTTGCAGTGAGTGATACGGAGGCTGCCAGGGTTGGATTACAGCCCGTCAGAGACTGGAGAGCCTTCAACCTGCAGGGCTACCCAGGTAAAAACAGAAGGAGAGACACAAAACATGCTGTTCTTGACATAAACCAAATACCAAGAGGGGGACACAAACTACTTACTGGTGAGAAAATGTATGTGGAGCAAAATTCATATGGACGACAAATGAAAGGAAAATACAACACCCAGTTAGTCAGTTGGGGGACCTATGACAAGGAGCACAGAAGCTGACCAGGACCAAGCCAAATTTGCTTATATCGGGGTAATTTCAGGGTAAATTCAGCGTCTCCGGTCATATGAAGCTCATTCACTTGTTATCGGTGGAAACCACCATGGCTAGCCTGCTGCGGAGCAGGTTAAGTTGAAGATAAGTGATCAACATGTAGAAAAGTTATGCCCACTGACCAATAATTTCCTTTGAATCATGACATAAGCGTTCTTAGAGGTTCCCGTGGAGATGCGTGTGAATTGTTAGTCTCAGAGAAGGACAAGCGCCTGCAGAGATCCACAAAATCCTTTGACCTACTCTGATGAGTACCTTTATGATAGAAATAGATTATCATCAGAGGGAATGAAAAACGTTTGTCAGCTGCTAGAGCTGAACATCAAAATTACAATGAACTGCTGCGCGATGCACACTCTCCTTAATATGATGGATAAAGAAAGTTTAAAACAAGGTTGGTTGGTCATAATCCCCACCGCTTACACACCCAGTACAACTCAATCGCTCCCTGTTTCCACATGTCACCTAGATGCCATATACACACAGTCAAATTCTGTTTGCCATTGTGTACGATATTACCGGTAGGTGCATTTGTGTTTATTGGCGGGTAATTGCAAAGGTTTCCACTACAGTGTGTCCTCAGAGTCTGTGCAGAAATTGTGTCAAACTAAAGCTCATTATAGAGGCTACATCATATGATTTAGAAGCGTTTCATCGCTCATCAAGAGGCTTCTTCTCTTCAGCTCCACAGGTCTTGTTAGTAAAGAACAGATTCATAGCCCATGGCTCCAAGTTATTTATTTAATTCAACACATTATTCTATTAATGTTTTACCAGCTGTTTTTTTTGCATTTAGCAGCTGTAACTGTGTTTGTCTTAGTCTGGATAATGTGTATGTTCTCCTCCTATTTTCTAAAATAACAGTTTGATCTTCCTTGTGAAATATGCTGTCATTTCACTTGTACATGTCTGCGATTGGTCGTACAAAGTAGACCAGCACCTTTCATGTGCATGCGCTCAGATCTTGATGAGGAAAAAACCTGGGTTGACTTAACAAGTTGATAGCCAACTTCATGTGACTGACTGCGATTCTTAGGTCATGTTCAGCTTGATCTCGGAAAGATATCCAGGGTATGTTGAACTCGCTTTGTAGTACAGGGCCCTGGAGGATCCTGAAAGAATAACATGTTACTGGGTTCTCTTTAATAGAGGGAAGGAACTCCTTATTCCAAAACCTAATAATAATAACTTCCTTTTAATAGCCCTTTTCAAAACAACGTGCTTTACAGATTAAAATCAGAGCACACAGACAATATAAAACAACATAGTATGAAAAATTAAGACATTGTCAAAATAGAGACCGCAAAACATGTAAAAACAACATGGCAGATCACAGCATGTAAAACACATTGAGGTGAAGAAGATGTACCCCATATTCACTATAAATAGTCTTCCTGTAACAGTAGGTTGTAAGGAGTGATTTAAATTTGCAACACTAACTTTCCTATAGTTCCTCAGGCAGGAAGTTCCACAGACTCAGGACTTTGACGGAAAACACACAATTACCAACAGGACAGGCTGTGAGAGCAGCTAGGGGAGCTCTGCTTGAGGAGCTTAGGCCGCAGCTAGGCTCATAGGGTGTGCAACGTTTTATGATGTAGGGAAGAGCAATTCTGAATTAAATTATTCCTGAATTGGAGAATGCATGAATGCCTCTCCTGGAACCGTCACCTTATCGTGGTGGAGAGGTTTGCGTGTCCCTGTGAACCTGAGGGCTGTGTTGTCTGGAGCCTTGTGCTCCTGGTAGGGTCTCTCATGGCAGAGTGGTCTCAGGTGAGGGGCCAGACTAAGAATGGTTCAAAAAAAACCTCAATGAATATCGTTAAAAGAGGAGATGTGACCCGGCCCGGAGGAAGCCCGGGGCCCCCGTCTGGAGCCAGGCCCAGACGGAGGGCTCGATGGCGAGCGCCTGGTGGCCGGGTTTGCCACGGAGCCCGGTCGGGCACAGCCCGAACAAACTACGTGGCACCCCCCCTCTTTTCATCTCATGGGCCCACCACCTGTGGGAAGACCCGTTGGGGTCGGGTGCGCAGCCACATGGGTGGCAGCGAAAGGTCAGGGGTCTCGACGGACCAGACCCGGGCGGCAGAAGCTGGCTCTGGGGACGTGGAACGTCACCTCGCTGTGGGGAAAGGAACCGGAGCTTGTGAGGGAGGTGGAGCGCTATCAGTTAGATCTGGTGGGGCTTACCTCCACGCACAGTCTCAGCTCTGGTACCGTACTCCTGGATAAGGGTTGGACTCTATTCTTCTCCGGAGTTGCCAAGGGCGTGAGGCGCCGGGCGGGTGTGGGGATACTCATAAATCCCCGGCTGAGCGCCGCGGTGTTGGAGTTTACCCCGGTAGACGAGAGGGTCGCCTCCCTGCGCCTAAGGGTTGTAGGGGGGAAAACTCTGACTGTTGTTTGTGCGTATGCACCAAACGGCAGCTCAGAGTACTCGGCCTTCTTGGAGACCCTGAATGGAGTCCTGTATGGGGCTCCAGTAGGGGACTCCGTAGTTCTGCTGGGTGACTTCAACGCCCACGTGGGCAACGATGGAGACACCTGGAGAGGCGTGGTGGGGAGGAACGGCCTCCCTGATCTAAACCCGAGCGGTCGGTTGTTATTGGACTTCTGTGCTAGTCATGGATTATCCATAACAAACACCATGTTCGAACATAAGGGTGCTCATAAGTGTACCTGGTACCAGAGTACCCTAGGCCGAAGATCAATGATCGATTTTGTGATCGTGTCATCTGATCTGAGGCCGCATGTTTTGGACACTCGGGTAAAGAGAGGGGCGGAACTGTCAACCGACCACCATCTGGTTGTGAGTTGGATCAGGGAATGGGGGAAATTTCCGGATAGACCTGGTAAGCCCAAACGAGTAGTGCGGGTGAACTGGGAACGTCTGGAGGAGGCCCCCGTCCTAGGTATCTTCAACTCACACCTCCGGCGGAGCTTTTCTGGCATTCCTGTGGAGGTTGGGGGCATTGAGCCGGAGTGGGCGATGTTCAAAGCCTCCATTGCTGAAGCTGCGGTGGCTAGCTGTGGCCTCAGGGTCTTAGGTTCCTCAAGGGGCGGTAACCCTCGGACACCGTGGTGGACACCGGTGGTCAGGGAAGCCGTCCGATTGAAGAAGGAGGCCTTCCGGGATATGATATCCTGGAGGACTCCTGACTCGGTTGCAGGGTACCGACAGGCCCGAAGGGCTGCAGCTGCTGCCGTGTCGGAGGCTAAGCAGCGAGTGTGGGAGAAGTTCGGAGAGGCCATGGAGAAGGACTTTCGGTCGGCACCAAAGTGTTTCTGGAAGACTATCCGGCACCTCAGGAGGGGGAAACGGGGAACCATCCAAGCTGTGTACAGTAAGGATGGGACTCTGTTGACCTCAACTGAGGAGGTCGTCGGACGTTGGAAGGAACACTTTGAGGAACTCCTGAATCCGAATAACACGCCCTCTATGTTGGAGGCAGAGCTCGAGGTTGATGGTGTTTCGTCGTCAATTTCCCTGGTGGAGGTCACTGAGGTAGTCAAACATCTCCGCAGTGGCAAAGCCCCAGGGATTGATGAGATCCAGCCAGAAATGCTAAAGGCTCTGGGTGTTGAGGGGCTGTCATGGTTGACACGCCTATTCAACATCGCGTGGGAGTCGGGTACAGTGCCAAAGGAGTGGCAAACCGGGGTGGTGGTTCCCCTGTTCAAAAAGGGGGACCAGAGAGTGTGTACCAATTACCGGGGTATCACACTTCTCAGCCTCCCTGGTAAAGTCTACTCCAAGGTGCTGGAAAGGAGGGTTCGGCCGATCGTCGAACCTCAGATTGAAGAGGAACAATGCGGTTTTCGCCCCGGACGTGGAACTACGGACCAGCTCTTCACTCTCGCAAGGATCCTGGAGGGGGCCTGGGAGTATGCCCATCCGGTCTACATGTGTTTTGTGGATCTGGAGAAGGCGTATGACCGGGTCCCCCGGGAGAAACTGTGGGAGGTGCTGCGGGAGTATGGGGTAAGGGGGTCTATCCTCAGGGCCATCCAATCCCTGTACTCCCAAAGCGAGAGCTGTGTTCGCGTCCTCGGCAGCCAGTCAGTTTCTTTCTCAGTGGGTGCTGGTCTCCGCCAGGGCTGCGCCTTGTCACCAATCCTGTTTGTGATATACATGGACAGGATATCGAGGCGTAGTCGTGGTGGGGAGGGGTTGCAGTTCGGTGGTCTGAGGATCTCGTCACTGCTTTTTGCAGATGATGTGGTCCTCATTGGATCATCGGCCTGTGACCTTCAGCGCTCACTGGATCGGCTGGCGGCCGAGTGTGAAGCGGCTGGGATGAGGATCAGCACCGCTAAATCTGAGGCCATGACTCTTAGCAGGAAACCGATGGATTGCTTACTCCGGGTAGGAAATGAGTCCTTAGCCCAAGTGAAGGAGTTCAAGTACCTCGGGGTCTTGTTCGCGAGTGAGGGTACTATGGAGCGTGAGATTGGCCGGAGAATCGGAGCAGCGGGGGCGGTATTGCGTTCGCTTTACCGCACCGTTGTAACGAAAAGAGAGCTGAGCCGCAAGGCAAAGCTCTCGATCTACCGGTCGATCTTCGTTCCTATCCTCACCTATGGTCATGAGGGCTGGGTGATGACCGAAAGGACGAGATCGCGGGTACAAGCGGCCGAGATGAGTTTTCTCAGAAGGGTGGCTGGCGTCTCCCTTAGGGATAGGGTGAGAAGCTCAGCCATCCGTGAGGAACTCGGATTAGAGCCGCTGCTCCTTTACTTAGAAAGGAGTCAGCTGAGGTGGTTCGGGCATCTGGTAAGGATGCCCACTGGGCGCCTTCCTTGGGAGGTGTTTCAGGCACGTCCAGTGGGGAGGAGACCTCGGGGAAGACCCAGGACTAGGTGGAGAGATTATATCTCAACACTGGCCTGGGAACGCCTCGGGATCCCCCCGTCAGAGTTGGTCAATGTGGCCCGGGAAAGGGAAGTCTGGGGCCCCCTGCTTGAGCTGCTCCCCCCGCGACCCGACCCCGGATAAGCGGACGAAAATGAGATGAGATGAATGCATTACCTTGGTGATTTATCGGTCAAAATAAAGTGGGCAGATGTCTGGATATTTGATACAAGTTCTGCAATATTTTTTGTACAAAACACCAGTCACACATCAGCTTTGGGGGGTTAGTTAAAATGACCTCCGATATGGACTCAGTGAGCCAGAGGAATATGTACAAATATTTGTTTTTGATATTATTGGATATTCTCTAGCTTGTTGTTTTGCTGATGAATTCTACAAAGCACTGCCAACACGTCACATCAAACCGCTTTGTAAACGTATTTTCATTCATAACCGTATACTAATGGGAATCGGTCAATGGTCATTTCCAAACTTTCAAATTAATATGAGGCCAGCAGCATTTTTTAAACACAATTTTAGCGTCTCTAAAACTCTGGAGTAGTGTGGTTGCCAGGCGTGTCCATAGCACAGCTGTATAACTATGGTTCAATGTTATGGAGCTTGTTTCACTTCCCTATACTGCGTTCCATTACTCTAATATTGTGTGTTTTTCAGGGTTCATCTTCATCTCCAACCCGTTCCTGCTGGGCTCGCAACCCTTCTGGATACAACAGTGTTTGAAGACGTATCCTCAGAAACCCAATGTCTGCAACCTAGACATGCACATGTCTTCATCTGACACCCAGGACATCTGGGGCAAGAGCATACATGGCCTCAGGTGAGACTGACCTGGGCCAATTCAGCATTTTTGGTCAAGCAAAAGGAAGCCGTGCTCCCAGTTTCTTTGTTACAACTAGTTTCAGCTCTCCACAAATATTCTTGTTTAGTAAGAAAACAAGCATATTTCCCAAATTGCTGACTGCTCCTTCTAGTGCTGCACAATATTAGGAAGATATGCGATATGATTTGCGATATATAAACAAACAGTCTCTGGTACACAGCTCAGTCACAGTGCCACCAGGTTTGGTGCAGAAACAGGGAGCCATGCATAGCTCCACTTAGACTTACAGTGTTAATTTGGGTCTTTTCATACAATTTTGGACTATGAAAAGTAAATCTTTTCACAGTTTTACTGTCTCTGTCTGTAATTTACTGCTCCTTTGGGTCTCTGTCATTCGCGCTACCGACACCTCCTCCAGCTCCAAACTTTTGATATCCTCCACAGCTGTCCTTCCTCTGGAAAGAGAGAACCAAAAACTCTACTGGAGAGGCTGCGCTGGGTTACTCTGGGATATCATTACAACTGGGATACGAAGGTTGGTGATACACCCTTCTTTTTCTCAGGCTACTCCCATCCATACTAAATGATGTTGTTTGATAATGCATTAAGTTACCTATATTTATTTGAGACGTCAAGTGCTGCTGGCCCTTTTGTAGTTGTAGACACAGACACCCGTGTTCACTTCCTGATTAGGTCTAATCAGTCACGATGTATCCTTCACTGATTTATAACCTTTTACTCTACCCCTTTTCCGAAGAAAGCAAATGGCATTAGCCTCGGCTACCAGTGGAGAAGGCGAAATTGATTACTGTTGTGATTTTTATACTTTAAGCGTGACATCATTAAATGGTTTGCCTTTGGGTTTTCAATAAATTTGGTCAGTCAGTAAAATCAGTAAATCAGTAAAATATTGAATATTTATATAAAAAATATGAAATAACTAATTGAGTAAAATTACCTCGGGGAACCACCCTTCAAATAAAGGGAAAGATAGCCAATTTATTGATTAAGTCTCATTAAAGTACTAACTACAAATTTGGAACTCTGATTTACCATTAAATTAATAACTATAACCAAAATGTCCACATAAGTAGTTAGCAAAGTTGGAGGATATGGAGTTCTTGACAGTGTAGAGGTTCGAAAAATTCATACGTATGCAGCATTAATGAACACAACATTTGTATTAAAGAAAAACATTTAATATGAAAATGATAAAAGTATAAACACACAAACTAAATAAGTGTATTTACTAAATACATGTATGTGTGTTTTGCATGTGTAAGTGTACTTTCAAAATGGCTGCTGGCCACTATGAAGACAAAAGACCCCTGGACTGTTGGGGTCATGTGGCTGACATCACATGTATGTGTGAAGTTTGGGGAGTGTGTGCGGTGTTGCTGCCAGGTTGGAGGAAGTAGTTACTAGTTAGACGAGCAGAGCAGAACTAACATTTGCTTTCAAATTACGTAATACCGAATACTACAACATCACAAATCAAACTTATAAAACGACATATGAATAGAACATTCCTGTGCATAGCCTAATGAAATTATTAAGCGTAGTTGTGTTACCAGTCCATGAAAAGGGGTAAAAGGTTAATGTGCGGTTTGAAGTCCAGTGAAGTGGTCTTACTTATTTGTGGCTTCTGTTGTTGTAGAAGCTGGCAAGATCTTTTGTTGATGCAGCTCTCTGAAGTTCTTAGACAGGCTCTCACGTCGCTGCCTTTCTTAAGGTTTTAGCAGTCTGCTCCAGGCAGGTGGAAGTATTTGGTTAGGCAGAATTTCTATATACAGTATAGCTGGGTAACGTCATGTCAAAAGTTCTTTACATTAATTTAATTTAAACCAAAGATAAAAGTAATAATATCTAGGGCAACGTTGTAGCACTGACAGGCTCGAGCACACGCATTTTTAAGCCTGTTGCAGTTAGTGGAGAGAGCGATCAATGACCAAGCGCACGTCTCCGCATTGCATGCGTTTTGCGCACTGCGGCAAGGATAAACGCTTCACTTCCTGCATCTGTCATGCACCGCTGGACCACGTTCACTAATCAGGCATTACGATCCACTGCATCAAGTTAAGCCCCATGGTGAAAACTTTATCTAAATCGAATTTAGTTTTTAAACGAGGCTTACCTCCTTTTTGCAGTAGGTGGTGCTATCGCTATCACTATACTAGACTAATAGATCTGTTCAGGTCAAAAACACTCTTTTCTCTCTTCAGATCGTCTAAATCTCTCATCTTTGACATCAAAGGATTCTAACATCACTGACACTGTGACTTTAGCAAACTGACAACAAATAATTATTTGCTTAATAAATCCTTTGAAGTGTTCTTTTATATTTACAGCTCATTTGAGCTGTATATATAAAAGAACATACATCCAGAATACAATTACTTTTTGGGGTTTTGAATTTCCTGCAAACTTTGGTAAGAATTTGAGCATGTCTAGGCCCGGAAAAAGCCCAAAAGGGAAATACAAATCCTTCGAAATACAATAGGGCCTCCCACCTTAGGTGCTCTGGCCTAATAAAAAAATGTAAATTTGCAGGTGAGATTAAAGACACTTCTAGAGGCTTATGGTAGAAATCTCACATCAGTAAGCATTATTCACAAATACAGAAATCATGAAATCTGTCAAGCGTGTTGGTTTATCCTAAATATGAGAAGAGCCAGAATGATCCAATTCAGGTGTTTATTGAGACGCAATGAACAACATGGCCATGGATAATTATCACAGCCTAGGCTAAATAAGTTAGCAATAGGAAGTCAATAATGGCCCCGAACAGAAGAGGTTTGATATAATTATAACAGTACATTTAATGTGATTGGTTTAAAATATTGGAGGAGAGTCAGTGCAAATCACTTTGACGCTCTCTTGTTGGTGCACAGGCTTAGTCCACGCCTCTTGGCACTGGAATCCAGGAAGTGACAAGAAGCCATCCTCGTCACGCTCCTACTCTACGCTGCCGGTTGCTAGGCAACCCTCCCTCTCCTGATTGTTCGAAGTTGTTTCAAAAACTAGCCTTTAGTAGAAAATATTATGTTTTCTGCTCCCTCGGCTGCACTGGCTGTTTCCCAAAACACAGTCACTCAGACCTTTTATCAAGGTGTGAGACTGACAAGCGATTTTGACGCACATACATTTCCAAATATTAAACACTAAGAGTAAAGGTTATTATTAATGATTTGTGTGAAGGCCTAATCTCTGGCTCAAACTGCTCATGCTCCCCTCCCCCCCTTTAGTTGCAAATAGTTTCAGTCAGACCCGGAATTTCAATTCCTAACAAATCCCAAAAAGTTCAAAAGGCTTAAACTTGACAATACACTGATATAGAAGATTAAATGAGATAAAAGATATTGTGTGCACATGTGACTGAGTCTGTATATTCACATATTACATTCAGTATAGCACCGTTGTCCACTTTATAATTCCTCTTTTATTCATACACAGTTTATAATATGAGGGCCAAAAGGAATATCCAGACATCCAGACCGAAATTGAGTAAATAATTTACAAGTTCATTTCTTAGTCTATTTAAAATCTGGTTATGAGTACTTTTGGTTATCTGAAAACAAGTTTGTAAACAGACGAAGAAAGAAATCACTTATAGCAACATATATCTTCACATTGCTTTGCTTGTGTAATCAACCAAGTTTTTCTTTTATTGTTCCATTCACAGACTTACTCTGCAAACCATTACACTCCTTTCCCAGCTGAGCTGAACCGACTGTCCTTCCAAATAACAGCCGCCTGTGGGTTTCCAGGATTTAACTCAGAGGCTGGAATCCTCAACTACTACAGATCAGATTCCTCTCTGGGAATCCATGTGGATGAATCTGAACTGGATCACAGTCGGCCGCTGCTGTCATTCAGGTGAGAGGGGCGAAAAGTTTGCTGAGGGGATGGAATTCTTCTACCCTTGTAGAGTTTTCGAATCCTGATGCCATTGTTTTATTGCAACTGTAATCTAGACTGCAGTTTGGTTAACCACAGAAAAATATCGCCACCCCTTAACTATACATCTTGTTTTGTTTTTTAATAGTTTTGGGCAATCAGCCATCTTCCTCCTGGGAGGTACATGCAGACATGACCCCCCCACTGCAATGTACATGCACAGTGGGGATGTGATGGTAATGTCTGGAAAGAGCCGCCTCCTTTACCATGCTGTCCCGCGCATCCTCCCAGCGCCAGAGGGACATACTGCTTTAGAGATGGAAGGCTGCAGCCTGACCCCATCCCTGCGGGACAGCACTGTAGTGGAGCAGATGTCAGAGCAGGACTGGGCAGTGTGTTCCAGGTACATCCAGAGCTCCAGAGTGAATGTGACCGTCAGACAGGTGCTGGGGCCCGGACAGAGCTTTCCAGAAACACCCTCTCACCACCGCAGGACTGATGCAGGCCAGACAGACGGGTACCATGATGGATCAGTGGACGGAGAGAGGTCGAAGAGAAAGAGGAGTAGAAGCTGTGACTTTGTTGATATTGGAAAGACATGACACAGACCAAGGATTAATTTAATTATTTACATTTCACATTATACACCTTTGATAAAGTTAACGCTCAGCTGAATTTGTCTAACAAGCATCAACAAGACCACATTTTGACAGAGACAATGTTACACAGGAATATTTTGTTTTAACTGAGCTAGTGGCTAAGAAGCAGAACCCTTATTCAGGAGGACAATTTGTGAAGTTGCTGCTGTTGGACCACCAAAACCAGACGATGTAATATTGTTCAAAACTGTCAGTTTGTGTCAAAAAAACACTGAAAGATATTGGCTGAAACCAGCTTCGACTAACGTCATCATCTGACATTAAATACCTAAAATAATAAGTCAAAATACCATAATATTCACTTTTTTGTGAAATACAATCGGTTTGTATAACGGACACTGTATATACCAGTATTGAAAGAATACATAGGTGGCCATATATGGTGTCAATTCACCATATCCTACTGTAAATTTCAAAATATTGTTTTCCCTTTTATTTAGATGCGTTTTATTAAAGCCTCTCTTAAAGTCACTGCACCTTCTTGACTCTTCTTCCCAGTCTTCAGCTGACAGAAGGCAACTTAGATTTCCTGCTCAGTCATATGTCAGTTTATGTTGTAGTCTGGTCTTTAGACTAAATGTTTAAACTAGTCTCTATTCTAACAATTAGAGATAAGTTAAACTTTTTAGATCTCAATTTTAGTGTTGTGGAAATCAGACGTAAACATAGGTTAAGCTATACATTTTCAAACAAAATCATATTCGTATGGATGATGTGTGTGTGTTGCTAACCTTGGTATCCCAGTCTTATAACCACAGAGAGATGAGACATCGTGCTCATCTTAAGTACCAGATATAAAGCATGGTTTTTTACGACAGTAAATGTGACATTCTGTTTCTTCTCTCAGAAAAAAAATCTATTTGTTAAATATACAGATGTTACTTGACTCAAACCAGCAGGGTTCATAAGTGGATGTGCAAATTAACCCTTAACCCTCAACAATAGTAAGGAAAAACTATCAAAAAAAACTTTTAACAGGGTAAAAAGAACGTAGAAACCTCAGAGAGAGCCCCATGTGACAGATCCCTCTCCCAGGACGGCCAGAAGTGCAATAGATCCCACGTGTAAAGGAGAACATCAGAAAGAAAAGGGTATTTAGCAGCATTGATTAGAATAAACACTTTGTAGAATAATGGAAGGTCAATGAATTGATGGATTATTGTCAGTAATGGTCGAGTATCTGAGGAGACATAATGTATATCAAGTAGTCTAGTTGTAATCATAGTCCATGTCAGCAGCCATCATGATCAACCATCAAGATCGGATGCCACTATAGTCCACAGACATTGTCCACTGCCGCCATCATGATCCACCATCAGCTGCCACCTCAATCATGGTCCACTACCACTATCAGATGCCAACATGATACAGGATCCGCCATGCTAAACTGTTGGAATACAGACCTCTTATTAGTATCACGTTTATCAGTAATGAGTGTTGTGTATCTTTCAGGACACAAGAGGGCAGAGCACACTAGCATAATTCGCTGGTATTGTGGAAGTAAAACAATATGCTTCATTATCCTCAAAATATTAAGATGTTGTTATCACATAGAGTTGATAAAAGTATCAAGCAAATATACGAAAGCACCTGGTGACACTAAAAGTGAACTGCAGCAGTTATGTCTCTGCAGACAACAGCAAACAGCAAGAATAATAAACTCATGGTGACAAATCAAGTAACTCCCTTTGCTCTGGAACTCTCCCTGGCCTCAGTTAATGCCCCAACCAGCTGTATATTTCTATCTTGCTTTGTACGATTACTTTTTTCTCATTTCTTCTGTTTTGTATTCACCAACATATGTAAAGTGCACTTGGGTCCGGTGAAAGGCGCTACATAAATTAAAGCCATTATTATTATTTTTTTTAAAAGCCACAGTTCTCTTTGACATTGATTCAACAAGATGCTGGAAACCTTCCTCTGATATTCTAATCCATGTTGACAAACTTTATCAAAACATTTTTGCAGATTGTGGTGTCTCTTGAGCTGATGAATTCCGCTCTGCCTATGTAGGACTTATCCGTCCATCCTCCTCCCCCGGCAGAATCCACATAATCTTTTATGGCCTGCATTTCCAGGGTTGAAAGAGAGTACAATCGTCCCTCGGGGGTGTAGGCGCCTGGTAAGACGTTTATCGCAAAAATGATAATCGTGATGACAAGTTAATGAGGTTTCCTCAGTCTTGTTAGAAAACTTCCAAAAGATTATTATAAGACTAGGGAACTTTAGACAGATCAGGATCTGCTGTGTTTGTAATGGGATAATCAATGGTTTTACAGGGATGTTGTGAAAACAGAGCGAGAAATTATAAAATAGTAAGTTCAAAGGTAGACAGGTAGCGAAGCAAATTATCTAAATAGGGCGAGAATGAGGCAGAATCAAAAGATACAGGCAGGATGATCACTAGAAAAATGCTGGAACCCTAGACACTGGGGGTACAGAGATGAACTGGGGTTTAATAGGGACGAAAGAGCAGACTGTTAACACTGTGATCTTTACTTTATTATTATGATGTGACTCTTCTTGTTATCGCGGGCGGCGTTTCCAGCCAGCTCAAGGATCTCAGCGGTCAGGTACTCCAGCACAGCTGGCAGGTATACGGGTGTGCCGGCACCAACACCCTGTGGGCCTTAACGCTGAAACCTATGAGTACGACCAACTGGGAACTGGAGCCCGGCGCGGGACGGGCGGGTCTTTGCCTTCCCTATGGCCTTCCCATCTGTTTTACCTCTTCCAGACATTTTGGATGAAGTTTGATTTCTGAATCACGTCTCAGAAAAAATGCGGTTACAAGCTCCTGTCCACAGATCGAGCGTGACAGTTCATGCCAGACCAACCAGAAAAGAAGCCTCCAGCAGAGCAGCAGAGGACGGCCTGCAATTTTCTCCAATAAGCATCAGGGACTCAGACGGTGGGTCACTCTTTTGGGCATTGCTGAGCTCCAGGAGGAGCCTCTCACCAGTCAGGACCCATGGATCTGAAGCAGTGTCACCATTTCACGGCTGGCTTCATATTTTAAAAGCAAAGTGTCGCTTCTCTGATTCACATTCTCTCAGAACGCAGAGGCTTTGCATCTTTTGAGCTGCACAGTAGACTCACACATCCAGCTAATATAAGAGTATCCCCATTTTCTGTCTATGAGGTCCACTTAAATCTACACTTCTTTTAAGTAGACCTTAAAATAAGTGTTTGCAAGGAGAACATACAAAGCTTACATTTACCAGCTGGCTCAGCTTTATTGCAATAAAGATTTAAGATTTGATGATCTGTAGTCCATCAGAACAGGCCTGAGTTTAGATTTGTCTCTTCCCAGCGGGGAGAGAACAGGTGCATTCAGTTGAGTTTCCATGGCAACCAGATACACACAGATAGCAGGAGGGGGGTGACTCTCTCTCTGTATGTCTTACTCTCTGTGTCTCTCTGTGTGTATCTCTCTCGCTTAAACCAGCCAGTCTGTCTCTCCCTCTCTCTCCTTCTCTCTGCGTGTCACTCTCTGTGTATCTCTCTCTGTGTCAATTGTTTTATATTGAATGTTTGTCAATAGATCAATTTCACCTAAAGCTTACACACTATTTCATCCTGTCACCTGCAGACAAAAGTAATTTGACTTCAAGATCCAGACGAGAACAGAAACTTCTGAAAATAGAGCATCAACTGTTCCAACAGCTTCATCAACAAATAGATCTGCTCTGTGTTGTAAACCATGCATGCAGCAACCAGATATTGTGATGAGCCTCAGAGCCGAACTCCTCAGAGCCAACAGACAAATTATGGCTCCTAAATATGGAACCTTTTCTCTCTGTGTGGAGCAGCTGGAAAACCAGCTTAAAGACAAAGATGATGTCATAAAGAAGGAGATCAAGAAACGGCAATGCTCGCCTCAGGGCCTACATTGACTGCATGGCCCGAGGTCACTGAGTGTCAGGCCAAGGCTAAGAATAAGGAGGCAAGTCTGCACCAGGATCCACCTCAGCCTGTGACAAGCTGTAGCAGTGAGGTGGAGGTGGAGAAGGAAAACCTTGTTGGAGGTCGGACAGAGGAGGCCCATCGGCCTCATAAGCTCATTAACAAGAACCATCTCATCACATGCAATACCCAACACAGAAGAACTCCCTACATCGGCTGCCTGGGCTTGCGCACTACAAAAGAAAAGGAGCATATGGAGAGTCGGGGGCTCGAGACGAAACTGCAGCAGGAGACAACTCCAACTATGGGACTGAGCTGCAGTCTGGAGAAGAGAGAAGAGGTGGCAAAGCCCTTACCATCTCTCTCTATATATATCATTTGAACTATTCATAATTCTTTGCAATAATCTTTTAGATATACAGTTTATATGTTCGGTTCATGCTGATGGATGATGCAAAGTAAATGAAAAGAAACAAATTGTCACGATTATGAAAATAATATTAATAAAAGGAAAAATAAGCTGCCACCCACTCCTTCCATTCTTGCCACCGCCTCCCTCACCCTTTCCCTACTCGTACATATTATAAATGATTTAATGATGTGAATGTTGTAGATATGTTAAATTTTGTGAATAAATATAACTAGTACAGTAACATCTTCCTCTGTCTTTCTGAATATAGATACAGGATTCATGGCCCTGATCTATTAACACAGTGTTGGAGTGAAACAAATCAGTGTGATTCATTTAGTTTGCTACTATTCATAGCAACACAGCACAGCAACAGAAGACAAACAATGTTTCTTTACTTTTTTACATTTGGTCTAATAATGACAACAATACAATAATAAATATAATGTTATTTTATTTAAAAAAGGGCGCTTTCTCTCGAGGAAGAAAAAGGGCAGTGGCTAATGCCCCCTTTGGTGTTTATGTGTGCACATGCCAGCCTCCATCAATTTAATCTCCCTCATTTCAATCAAGCTGCACCAGAGTTCAATCACTCATAGAAACCAGTCCTCTAAATAATCCTGACTGTTTTCATCAGTCTCACATTTATAAAGAAATTCATACAAACAGGCTCCTGTATCCAACCCTTTATCAGGATTCCTTCCCATTTTTGGAAAAATAAATAAATAGACCAAAAACCGCTATTTAAGAAAGAATCATAAATCACAATACATAACAATTCATTATCCATGTAATAAAGTTTTAATCTGGATCAAACTGATCAGGATTTGGTAATCTCGTTTTCTGCTATCCAGGATCACGTAATCCATTTTATTTTTATGCTGGTTTTTCAAAGCAATGTGGGATTGGATTACTCTGATCCGGATTCAAACTTTTCAGGATTACCAAATCTGGATTACCTGTGGTCTAAATGGGACTATCACAATGTAGCTATGTAACGAACAACAGGTAGAATAGTGTGGGGTCACTCCAATATGCTTTATTTGAACAGAAAATAGGACTGAACGGACCAGCAAGCAAACAATATAAACACAACATCGCGACCAGGGGACGGTTTTTCAAAAGTAATCTGATCAGATTACGGCTATCGGATTGGACCAAATCTTGAAAATGGGTATTTCAAAAGCAAAAAAGGATCAGAAGTTGGATTGGATCACGTAATCTAATCTTGTTGTTGAACCGGATCGAACCTTGAGTTTGGGTTTTTCAAAACTTTTTGGTAGGATTGGGATCAGTTTGATCCCAAAAATCAGGATTAAACTGATCCCAGCAGGAGGGTGGATTCATGGTGGATATCAGTAATAAAACTAGGTAACTAAAATTGGTTAGTTAAATAATACAACATTTATATCATGCATTTTACAGTATTTATATTTATTCATCAATTTCACTTGAATTGTTCAACAGGAAGTACATAAAGTAGGTAAACTAAGTAGGCTAGCAACCTTTCAGTACAGCAAATTATAAATTATAAATATTTCGGCCCCATAAAATAATCCCCAAAACAGCTGTCAATATTGAACTCAAATAATAAAATCTGTCTTTGTTCATTAAATATTAATCACACTGACACAATCATCAGTCATGGACTTATCAAAAATAGTATCTAACATTTGCATCTCTTATTGGTCGTCCAGTCGGGCCCTCATTCTGACAGAATGCCGGAGGTTGAAAATGTCTCCAATGGGCTCAGGTGCATCAGGGGCGTCATCACAGAGAGGGACTTTGCACCTGGTCGCGATGTTGTGTTTATATTGTTTGTTTGCTGGTCCGTTCAGTCCTATTTTCTGTTCAAATAAAGCATATTGGAGTGACCCCACACTATTCTACCTGTTGTTCGTTACATAGCTACATTGTGATAGTCCCATTTAGACCACAGGTAATCCAGATTTGGTAATCCTGAAAAGTTTGAATCCGGATCAGAGTAATCCAATCCCACATTGCTTTGAAAAACCAGCATAAAAAATAAAATGGATTACGTGATCCTGGATAGCAGAAAACGAGATTACCAAATCTGGATCAGTTTGATCCAGATTAAAACTTTTGAAAAACCGGCCCCAGGTGCAAAGTCCCTCTCTGTGATGACGCCCCTGATGCACCTGAGCCCATTGGAGACACTGACCAACCTCCGGCATTCTGTCAGAATGAGGGACCGACTGGACGACCAATAAGAGATGCAAATGTTAGATACTATTTTTGATAAGTCCATGACTGATGATTGTGTCAGTGTGATTAATCTTTAATCACCAAGACATCCAACATAGTTCAGAGGGTAACAGCAAAAAAAAAGGTACATTTATTGTAGAAAAGACAACAACATCAAAAACAGGCCGGCAAAATGGACAGAAGAAAGAAAACACAACACACCAACCAACTGTATTTTCCTTTATTTAATCAATCAAATCAATCAAATTTAATTTGTATAGCCCATATTCACAAATTACATTCATCTCATAGGGCTTTAACAGGGTGTGGCATCCTCTGTCCTTAACCCTCACCAAGAGTGAGGAAAAACTACTAAAAACCCTTTTAACAGGGTAAAAATAAGTAGAAACCTCAGAGAGAGCCACATGTGAGGGATCCCTCTCCCAGGACGGACAGAAGTGCAATAGATGCCACGTGTAAAAACATAACAAACACAAGTCTTTAGCGGCATTGATGCAGTCCCGCTGCAATCACAGTCCATGGTCAGCAACCAGCAGGACCACGATCCAGCATCCAGACCAGAGGCCACTCCAGTCCTCAGTCACCGTCCAGTGTATAATAACTACACATTATGACTCGCTTGTACGGATGTACTATGAAGTCGTCCATCTTGGTTCTGTTTGTCACAGTGGCTCTGACCTGATGCTTCGCACCAGGTCTTCCTGCTCCTCTGTGTCTTCTGTCTGTGCTGCAGCAGCGACGTTCTCATACTCAGGACATTCGTAAGATGAGAAATTATTAAGCCTCACAGGACTTTATTCATGAAACCTGAAAATAATCACAGTTCATTCAAAACAGTTTGAGCGTTGTTGCGCCACCTGCCCATTCTTTTTTTTGTTCATCAGCAGGATCACACAATAACTGATAAACGGATTGCCACAAAACTTGGTGGAAGGACAGCTGGATTAATTTTGAATGCAGCTGTCTAGCGCCATCTTTTTAGTTTTTTTAAGCCAGAAGTAACCATATGTGGAGGAGAGGGGGTGGAGCCTGACTCAGGGCCCAAGGACACTGCCCCCCCACCTAAACCGGTGACCTGCACCCAGTACTAGCTGTCAATCACACGGTATCCATGCCCCAATGCCTGAGGTGCTTTATGGTCTATTTAACTCTAAATGGATCATTCACTTCACTTTCTAGACCCAGAGTCTACGTCCATTTTAATATACGGTCTTTGGAAAGAACCTTTTACATTTTAGTACAGATTCAGACAAATTCAATCAATCAATCAATCAAATTGTATTTCTATAGCCCATATTCACAAATCACAATTCGTCTCATAGGGCTTTAACAGGGTGTGACATCCTCTGTCCTTAACCCTCAGCAAGAGTAAGGGAAAACTACTAAAAACCCTTTTAACAGGGTAAAAATATGTAGAAACCTCAGGGAGAGCCACATGTGAGGGATCCCTCTCCCAGGACGGACAGAAGTGTAATAAATGCCACGTGTAGGAAAACATCATCAAGATTGAAGTTTTTAGCAGACTTAAGGTGGGTTAACATTCTGAAGGATAACTTCAAAACGATCTGTCAAGCAGTCCAGCTGCACTCATAGTCCATGGTCAGCAGCCAGCAATATCATGATCAGCCATCCAGTTTAGATGCCACTTTAGTGCACAGTCATTGTCCACTGCCGCTTATTAGTATCCATCATGAGCCACCAACCGTATCTGATGCCAACGCGACACAGGATCCACCATTACCACTACGTTCAGCCCACATGATATAGAATCCGCTATACTCGATCCACCATTGCGACCTCTGATGCGCGATCCACAGATCTTAAATCCATGGTGCGGCCACAGAGGCCCTGGATCACATGACGTGCCTGACCGTTTCCTCCCCTGAACAGGTTACCCGAGGGCACACAGGGGATCTTGCCAACCCATGCCGGTACATGGTTTCCTGCACTGGCAGGCATTTGTGCAGACATAACCAATTTATGTCTTTTAGCCCATTGTCAAGCCCCCTTGGCTGGATCCCCTTCCAAATCTCTGTCGGGGTCCCCACCACTGGAGGTGCGACCACTCCCTTACTGACCGCTCTGTAGAGGGCTCTGTGATCAATTTTTATTTCTCTGTTGGAGGCCTCAGGATGAGCCCGCAACCACCTGGCTGCATGGTTGTAATGCCATGGCTGCTGCTCAACCCTGGGTGCTAAATTGTTCCAGACCATCAACCCCCTAGCTTGGTAGGCGAAATAGAGCCGTAAAAAATAGCCTGAGGGGTGCTCTATCGGAAATGATAGTTCCCTGCACAAGGAAGAAACATAAATGCAGTCCAGCTTCAGCGGGAGGTGTGGCACATCCCTCCCTCCTGCTTCGATACCAGCAAGCATGCGGGCCCTCGCCACGTATTCGTATCTACCCCCCCATATGAAGTCGAACACGAGGCGCATGAGAGGTCTCCTCATGCTGACTGGCAGTGGGTATATGTATGCCAAATATAGGAGGGATGGCAGAATGTCCACCTTCAGTACAAGTACCTTCCCTATAAAGGTCAGGCACCTGCTCTTCCAGAGTGCGAGCCTCTGCTGGACTGCTGAAATCCGCCTGGTCCAGTTAATGGTGGCACTGTTGGCTGTCTCAAAACTAACCCCTAGTAACTTCAGTGGTCCTGTGCAGAGCGACAGCCCTCCTGGTACATCTGTCCTGTCTTTCCACCGTCCAAAGAACTTGACCGAGGACTTAGCCCGATTCAGTCTTGCTCCCGATACCCGACCAAAGTCCTGAAACATCGCCAAAGCTCGGATTAGGCTCTCGTCACTGTCCAGCAGCAGGGTGGTGTCGTCTGCATACTGGGACAGTTTGACCCTCAGGCCTCTGCTGCCGGGAACCAGGAAACCTTTCACCCCTGGGTCAGCCCGTATAGCTGCCGCCAGGGGCTCTATGTAAAGGATGTAGAGCAGCGGTGAGAGTGGGCAACCCTGCCTTACCCCTGAGTGCAACCTGAAAACTTCCCCTAGGTGACCGTTGACTGCCACTGTGCTCCCCACACCTGTGTATAATGTGCGCAACCATCCAACAAAAACCTTGTTAAAGCCTAGCCTTTCCAATACCCTGAACATAAAGCCCCAGTGAACCCTGTCAAAGGCCTTCGCCTGATCGAGGCCCACCATCATAAATGGCAGATTTCTGTCTTTTGCCCAAGCGGCAGCGTCTCGTATGAGCTGGAGATTCCATCTCACCGAGCGCCCCGCCACCCCACACGTTTGGTCCACATGGACCACGTGTGGAAGCGCTGTGCCCAGACGATTCGCTAGGACCTTTGCCAGAAGTTTATAGTCAACACACAACATGGTCAGTGGCCGCCAGTTCCCTAGGTCTGTGCCATCCCCCTTTTTAAACAGAAGGGAGATCACTCCTGTAGCCATAGTACCTCCCATTGCACCTGTGAGAAGCACTGAGGACAACACCTCCAACACTACCGGCCCGAGAATATCCCAGAACTTGAGATAAAACTCCACCGGCAGTCCGTCGATGCCAGGCACCTTCCGCCTGTTCATTTTACCAAGGGCACCCTCTAACTCTTTGAGGGTGAGCGGGGCCTCCAAAGCCTGTGCTATGTGCAACGGCACCTGCTCGGTCAGTAAGTTCAGGAAAATCTCCCCTCCCCCTACATCTACCTCTTTTTCCTGAAAGCTTGTGCGGTAGTAGTCAGTAGCGGCCCCCACCATCTCAGCTGCCTCAAAAACTACCACACCCTGCTTGTCCCTAATCCCGGACTGTACCTGTCTCTTCCTGTCTGTCCGTATTGAGCTGAAGAAAGCAGCAGAACACGTCTCGTCCTTCTCCATGAAATTTCGTCGCGCCTGCAACAGGTAGGCCCGGGCCCTTCCCTCAAAGACCTCCCTAAGTTTTGATTTTAGGGAGTCACAGGCCTGCTGATTTACTGTGCCACCGCTGTTTCCTTTGCTGCACTCGAGCTCAAGCAGGCGCTGTAAGCGAACGACCTCCCTCTTTGCAACCCTCACCTTCCTTTTAGAATAACCATCGCAAAACATTTTTATCCTTTTCTTGGCTTCTTCCCACCACTCCATCACCCCATGACATAATGGTCTTAGTCCTAACAGGTTTTGGAAAAACAGTTCAAAACTTTGTTTGAAAATGTCCTCCTCTAATATGCTTATGTTTAGGCGCCAGTACCCACGCCCAAAAACGGGCAGGCACAGGCGCACCTCAAACAGCAGCCCATCATGGTCAGTGAAGAACACAGGGAGCAGTCGCCCTGACACCAGAATCAAAGATTTTGCGGCAAACACATAGTCAAGACGTCTAACCGTACCACGTGAGTTACGCCATGTGGGGCCGTCTGCCAGTGGCCTGACCATCCTCCCCCCATCTATCAACCCATGTCTAGCCATTAGGTGGGAGATGTAAATATCGCTGGTGTCCCCCCCCTTGCCTAACTGCACGTTGAAATCCCCACCTAAAATAATTTGCCTATTGGTGGCCAGGTGTGGCTCTACTAACATAAACATTTCTCCTCTTTCCCTCTGAGTTTGTGGTCCATACACCACAACAACCCTCAGCTTGTTTGTCCCCCATGTGATGTCAGCACCCATTATCCTCCCTTGGACAATTATGAACACCTCCTCCACCCTAATCTCTTTAACCCCAAACAATATCCCTACACCTGTAGAGTGCACCCCTCCCACACTCCATATTGAATCCCCTTTCGTCCACTCCCTTGAGAATATCGTAGCATCCCCTATGTCCCGTAAATGAACCTCTTGCAGTAAACAAATATCAACATGCAGCTGGTCCACAAAATTATACACAACCCTTAGTTTACACGTGTCCCTCATCCCTCTTACATTTAACGAAAGTATCTTTACTACAGCCATTATAATTGTATTTTTAAAGTCTTTACTGCATCAAAACAATCAATTATCTCCCTACTACAAGAAGAAGTCCTCCCTCTCCATCTGGTCCGCCCAGGAAAAGGGCACTGGATTAGGCGATGTTGATGGCCTGTTGGGTCCCTCATATGCATCTTCCCCCATAGGGGATAGTATATTGAGCAAGTCTGGAGGTAAATCCAGCTCCAGCCCCAGACCTCCGATTGGCAGCTCACCCGATTCCCCTCCGATATGCTCCGTAGCCTCTCCACCCTTACCTAGCCCTATGTTATCCCCTTCCTGCTCCTGATGTCCCTCCTCTACAGCCCTTCTTTGCTGCCCTACCCCACAAACCATCCCACCATCAACTCCCTTCTCTTGGTCCTGTCCCTTTGCCCCGCTGCCTTCCCCCTTTGACTTTTTACTATTGCCTCCCTCCTTACTCTCTCCGCTTTTAATTGTCTTCCCCCCTCCGAAAACCTGTGATCCTTTTCGTGCACCCTTCTTGATCTTCGAGGTGGTTGGATCCGGGCTGATGGGAGGAAAGTCTCCCACTGCGTTATCACTGGGCATCTGGGCTTCGCTATCCCCGGTGGCCCTGCCTTTTGTTCCTTTCTCCAGGGGGACTTCCTCTGTTCCAATCTTAGACAGATATGTAGCTGGATCAGTAGCTGGCTCCGCCCGTACCGGTGTGCATGTGCCATTCTCTGCAGGCACGGGTCCCTTTCCCGGATCCGTGGCTTTTTCAGGCTCTGCATTGGACTTGGCCACTTCCGCAAAGGTCTTCCTTCGGCTGGGACAATTGCGATAAAGGTGACCTGTTCCACCACATCCATGACAGGCCTTGGGACCTGTGCAGTCTTTGGCCTCATGACCCCCTTGGCCACAGGTACGACAGCAGGCTCCAGAACAGCCTGCCTCTGTGTGGCCAGACTGCCTGCAACGCCTACAGAAAGCTGGTTGCCGGGCGTAAAACAGGTAGCCGCGGTCCCCACCAAGGCTGAAAAGAGCAGGTGGATGCTTCAGTCCTCCAGGTCCTTCTGGGTCAGGGTTCAGCAGCACTTGGAACTGCCTTCTTCCTGTCCAGAATCCCCTCATGTCTTTCACGTACCTAGCGCTCGTCACAACCTCTCCGTACTGTCCCAAAAAAGCAACTAGTGCTCGATCGGTGACGAAAGGGTTGTATGTATGCACCGTGACAGTTCTGAAATTTGGCCTGTCCAGGTTCAAAATCTTCTAACCGGCTATGAATCTTGTCCCAGCCTCCTTTCTACAGGATTCAGCCACTCTTGAATATACATCCTCGCTTACCAGGGTAACATCGAACGCTTTTTCAGGCTGGTTCCACTGGATGCAGTACACATCTTCTACCTTCAGCCTCAGTTGTTCCAAGATAACCCCCAAGTGTTGGATGTCCACGCCAAGCTCTTGGCACAAATCTCACTTGTTGTGGTACCCCGTTTGTAGGTGTGCATAACAATGGCGGCTGCTTATCACCTCCGCCCAAGTTCCCCTCTGTGGACGCCTGAATTCTGACCTAGACAGCTCTTTGACTTTTCACAATTTGAAAAGGCTAAGCCATACAGCAAAGCCTGCCAAAAATATATTCAACTCATGTTTGTTCCTCTCCACGGAAGTCTTTAGTAAAAGGCGAAAGACTTGTGCGTTATGAAGAGAAACCAGAGTCAGCATGGCCCTGTGTTCGAGAGGCAGCGGAGGTGCCTCTCGGTCACAGTCACCACCTTCACGGTAGGCCTCTCTTTTGCTTTCCGCATGTCAGATCCCAATATGCAACATTCCCAGCCCGCCCCCATCTGCCAACCAAAATGATACACGTCTTTATTAGCTCTTGCTCTGACTACAGTGATTGGCTTTTAAGCCTGTTTAAGCGATACATCCCCGAAGCCCTTACATTAGGTCCAAAAAGCTGACTCTGCTTTCTCACCAAGTCTCCCAGATGGTCTTGAGTGAAAACAAGTTTCCGTTTTTGACAAACGCTTTTGATTCACTATGGAATCCAGTCGAAGCTCGATGCGACCCCGTGCGGAGCCGTGCGCGATCACGTCACAAGGCAGTGAGTCGTCAGAGCGGTTTGGCACACCTGTCAAACTCTGCCGGGCCATTAGCTCAGCTTCATTGACCCAGTGTCGAATTCACTTTGGAAACTCGACAATTGTTTGCTTTTCTACATGCTAAGAACCGAGTGCACCGTTCCCAGCGGCACTGCAATGCTAGGTCGATGCGTGGAGAGAAGGGAGCAAGCTCCAAATTTCTGCTCCTCTTGCCAAAAATCTGCTTAATATGTAGTCCTCATATAGAGGACATATCAGATATTAAACTGATAAGAACAGATACTACACTTGATCTTAGCCAAAAGGCCGAGAAGCGATAACCCCCAAGTGTTGGATGTCCACGCCAAGCTCTTGGCACAAATCTCACTTGTTGTGGTACCCCGTTTGTAGGTGTGCATAACAATGGCGGCTGCTTATCACCTCCGCCCAAGTTCCCCTCTGTGGACGCCTGAATTCTGACCTAGACAGCTCTTTGACTTTTCACAATTTGAAAAGGCTAAGCCATACAGCAAAGCCTGCCAAAAATATATTCAACTCATGTTTGTTCCTCTCCACGGAAGTCTTTAGTAAAAGGCGAAAGACTTGTGCGTTATGAAGAGAAACCAGAGTCAGCATGGCCCTGTGTTCGAGAGGCAGCGGAGGTGCCTCTCGGTCACAGTCACCACCTTCACGGTAGGCCTCTCTTTTGCTTTCCGCATGTCAGATCCCAATATGCAACATTCCCAGCCCGCCCCCATCTGCCAACCAAAATGATACACGTCTTTATTAGCTCTTGCTCTGACTACAGTGATTGGCTTTTAAGCCTGTTTAAGCGATACATCCCCGAAGCCCTTACATTAGGTCCAAAAAGCTGACTCTGCTTTCTCACCAAGTCTCCCAGATGGTCTTGAGTGAAAACAAGTTTCCGTTTTTGACAAACGCTTTTGATTCACTATGGAATCCAGTCGAAGCTCGATGCGACCCCGTGCGGAGCCGTGCGCGATCACGTCACAAGGCAGTGAGTCGTCAGAGCGGTTTGGCACACCTGTCAAACTCTGCCGGGCCATTAGCTCAGCTTCATTGACCCAGTGTCGAATTCACTTTGGAAACTCGACAATTGTTTGCTTTTCTACATGCTAAGAACCGAGTGCACCGTTCCCAGCGGCACTGCAATGCTAGGTCGATGCGTGGAGAGAAGGGAGCAAGCTCCAAATTTCTGCTCCTCTTGCCAAAAATCTGCTTAATATGTAGTCCTCATATAGAGGACATATCAGATATTAAACTGATAAGAACAGATACTACACTTGATCTTAGCCAAAAGGCCGAGAAGCGATAACCCCCAAGTGTTGGATGTCCACGCCAAGCTCTTGGCACAAATCTCACTTGTTGTGGTACCCCGTTTGTAGGTGTGCATAACAATGGCGGCTGCTTATCACCTCCGCCCAAGTTCCCCTCTGTGGACGCCTGAATTCTGACCTAGACAGCTCTTTGACTTTTCACAATTTGAAAAGGCTAAGCCATACAGCAAAGCCTGCCAAAAATATATTCAACTCATGTTTGTTCCTCTCCACGGAAGTCTTTAGTAAAAGGCGAAAGACTTGTGCGTTATGAAGAGAAACCAGAGTCAGCATGGCCCTGTGTTCGAGAGGCAGCGGAGGTGCCTCTCGGTCACAGTCACCACCTTCACGGTAGGCCTCTCTTTTGCTTTCCGCATGTCAGATCCCAATATGCAACATTCCCAGCCCGCCCCCATCTGCCAACCAAAATGATACACGTCTTTATTAGCTCTTGCTCTGACTACAGTGATTGGCTTTTAAGCCTGTTTAAGCGATACATCCCCGAAGCCCTTACATTAGGTCCAAAAAGCTGACTCTGCTTTCTCACCAAGTCTCCCAGATGGTCTTGAGTGAAAACAAGTTTCCGTTTTTGACAAACGCTTTTGATTCACTATGGAATCCAGTCGAAGCTCGATGCGACCCCGTGCGGAGCCGTGCGCGATCACGTCACAAGGCAGTGAGTCGTCAGAGCGGTTTGGCACACCTGTCAAACTCTGCCGGGCCATTAGCTCAGCTTCATTGACCCAGTGTCGAATTCACTTTGGAAACTCGACAATTGTTTGCTTTTCTACATGCTAAGAACCGAGTGCACCGTTCCCAGCGGCACTGCAATGCTAGGTCGATGCGTGGAGAGAAGGGAGCAAGCTCCAAATTTCTGCTCCTCTTGCCAAAAATCTGCTTAATATGTAGTCCTCATATAGAGGACATATCAGATATTAAACTGATAAGAACAGATACTACACTTGATCTTAGCCAAAAGGCCGAGAAGCGATAACCCCCAAGTGTTGGATGTCCACGCCAAGCTCTTGGCACAAATCTCACTTGTTGTGGTACCCCGTTTGTAGGTGTGCATAACAATGGCGGCTGCTTATCACCTCCGCCCAAGTTCCCCTCTGTGGACGCCTGAATTCTGACCTAGACAGCTCTTTGACTTTTCACAATTTGAAAAGGCTAAGCCATACAGCAAAGCCTGCCAAAAATATATTCAACTCATGTTTGTTCCTCTCCACGGAAGTCTTTAGTAAAAGGCGAAAGACTTGTGCGTTATGAAGAGAAACCAGAGTCAGCATGGCCCTGTGTTCGAGAGGCAGCGGAGGTGCCTCTCGGTCACAGTCACCACCTTCACGGTAGGCCTCTCTTTTGCTTTCCGCATGTCAGATCCCAATATGCAACATTCCCAGCCCGCCCCCATCTGCCAACCAAAATGATACACGTCTTTATTAGCTCTTGCTCTGACTACAGTGATTG
Organism: Pseudopleuronectes americanus; assembly: GCA_038501795.1. Taxonomy (NCBI): domain Eukaryota; kingdom Metazoa; phylum Chordata; class Actinopteri; order Pleuronectiformes; family Pleuronectidae; genus Pseudopleuronectes; species Pseudopleuronectes americanus. Next base: position 1,364,311 of record CM076726.1, on the reverse strand, counting down.
GCTTTTAAGCCTGTTTAAGCGATACATCCCCGAAGCCCTTACATTAGGTCCAAAAAGCTGACTCTGCTTTCTCACCAAGTCTCCCAGATGGTCTTGAGTGAAAACAAGTTTCCGTTTTTGACAAACGCTTTTGATTCACTATGGAATCCAGTCGAAGCTCGATGCGACCCCGTGCGGAGCCGTGCGCGATCACGTCACAAGGCAGTGAGTCGTCAGAGCGGTTTGGCACACCTGTCAAACTCTGCCGGGCCATTAGCTCAGCTTCATTGACCCAGTGTAGAATTCACTTTGGAAACTCGACAATTGTTTGCTTTTCTACATGCTAAGAACCGAGTGCACCGTTCCCAGCGGCACTGCAATGCTAGGTCGATGCGTGGAGAGAAGGGAGCAAGCTCCAAATTTCTGCTCCTCTTGCCAAAAATCTGCTTAATATGTAGTCCTCATATAGAGGACATATCAGATATTAAACTGATAAGAACAGATACTACACTTGATCTTAGCCAAAAGGCCGAGAAGCGATAACCCCCAAGTGTTGGATGTCCACGCCAAGCTCTTGGCACAAATCTCACTTGTTGTGGTACCCCGTTTGTAGGTGTGCATAACAATGGCGGCTGCTTATCACCTCCGCCCAAGTTCCCCTCTGTGGACGCCTGAATTCTGACCTAGACAGCTCTTTGACTTTTCACAATTTGAAAAGGCTAAGCCATACAGCAAAGCCTGCCAAAAATATATTCAACTCATGTTTGTTCCTCTCCACGGAAGTCTTTAGTAAAAGGCGAAAGACTTGTGCGTTATGAAGAGAAACCAGAGTCAGCATGGCCCTGTGTTCGAGAGGCAGCGGAGGTGCCTCTCGGTCACAGTCACCACCTTCACGGTAGGCCTCTCTTTTGCTTTCCGCATGTCAGATCCCAATATGCAACATTCCCAGCCCGCCCCCATCTGCCAACCAAAATGATACACGTCTTTATTAGCTCTTGCTCTGACTACAGTGATTGGCTTTTAAGCCTGTTTAAGCGATACATCCCCGAAGCCCTTACATTAGGTCCAAAAAGCTGACTCTGCTTTCTCACCAAGTCTCCCAGATGGTCTTGAGTGAAAACAAGTTTCCGTTTTTGACAAACGCTTTTGATTCACTATGGAATCCAGTCGAAGCTCGATGCGACCCCGTGCGGAGCCGTGCGCGATCACGTCACAAGGCAGTGAGTCGTCAGAGCGGTTTGGCACACCTGTCAAACTCTGCCGGGCCATTAGCTCAGCTTCATTGACCCAGTGTCGAATTCACTTTGGAAACTCGACAATTGTTTGCTTTTCTACATGCTAAGAACCGAGTGCACCGTTCCCAGCGGCACTGCAATGCTAGGTCGATGCGTGGAGAGAAGGGAGCAAGCTCCAAATTTCTGCTCCTCTTGCCAAAAATCTGCTTAATATGTAGTCCTCATATAGAGGACATATCAGATATTAAACTGATAAGAACAGATACTACACATGATCTTAGCCAAAAGGCCGAGAAGCGATAACCCCAAGTGTTGGATGTCCACGCCAAGCTCTTGGCACAAATCTCACTTGTTGTGGTACCCCGTTGTAGGTGTGCATAACAATGGCGGCTGCTTATCACCTCCGCCCAAGTTCCCCTCTGTGGACGCCTGAATTCTGACCTAGACAGCTCTTTGACTTTTCACAATTTGAAAAGGCTAAGCCATACAGCAAAGCCTGCCAAAAATATATTCAACTCATGTTTGTTCCTCTCCACGGAAGTCTTAGTAAAAGGCGAGAAGACTTGTGCGTTATGTAAGAGAAACCAGAGTCAGCATGGCCCTGTGTTCGAGAGGCAGCGGAGGTGCCTCTCGGTCACAGTCACCACCTTCACGGTAGGCCTCTCTTTTGCTTTCCGCATGTCAGATCCCAATATGCAACATTCCCAGCCCGCCCCCATCTGCCAATCAAAATGATACACGTCTTTATTAGCTCTTGCCTCTGACTACAGTGATTGGCTTTTAAGCCTGTTTAAGCGATACATCCCCGAAGCCCTTACATAGGTCCAAAAAGCTGACTCTGCTTTCTCACCAAGTCTCCCAGATGGTCTTGAGTGAAAACAAGTTTCCGGTTTTTGACAACGCTTTTGATTCACTATGGAATCCAGTCGAAGCTCGATGCGACCCCGTGCGGAGCCGTGCGCGATCACGTCACAAGGCAGTGAGTCGTCAGAGCGGTTTGGCACACCTGTCAAACTCTGCCGGGCCATTAGCTCAGCTTCATTGACCCAGTGTAGAATTCACTTTGGAAACTCGACAATTGTTTGCTTTTCTACATGCTAAGAACCGAGTGCACCGTTCCCAGCGGCACTGCAATGCTAGGTCGATGCGTGGAGAGAAGGGAGCAAGCTCCAAATTTCTGCTCCTCTTGCCAAAAATCTGCTTAATATGTAGTCCTCATATAGAGGACATATCAGATATTAAACTGATAAGAACAGATACTACACTTGATCTTAGCCAAAAGGCCGAGAAGCGATAACCCCCAAGTGTTGGATGTCCACGCCAAGCTCTTGGCACAAATCTCACTTGTTGTGGTACCCCGTTTGTAGGTGTGCATAACAATGGCGGCTGCTTATCACCTCCGCCCAAGTTCCCCTCTGTGGACGCCTGAATTCTGACCTAGACAGCTCTTTGACTTTTCACAATTTGAAAAGGCTAAGCCATACAGCAAAGCCTGCCAAAAATATATTCAACTCATGTTTGTTCCTCTCCACGGAAGTCTTTAGTAAAAGGCGAAAGACTTGTGCGTTATGAAGAGAAACCAGAGTCAGCATGGCCCTGTGTTCGAGAGGCAGCGGAGGTGCCTCTCGGTCACAGTCACCACCTTCACGGTAGGCCTCTCTTTTGCTTTCCGCATGTCAGATCCCAATATGCAACATTCCCAGCCCGCCCCCATCTGCCAACCAAAATGATACACGTCTTTATTAGCTCTTGCTCTGACTACAGTGATTGGCTTTTAAGCCTGTTTAAGCGATACATCCCCGAAGCCCTTACATTAGGTCCAAAAAGCTGACTCTGGTTTCTCACCAAGTCTCCCAGATGGTCTTGAGTGAAAACAAGTTTCCGTTTTTGACAAACGCTTTTGATTCACTATGGAATCCAGTCGAAGCTCGATGCGACCCCGTGCGGAGCCGTGCGCGATCACGTCACAAGGCAGTGAGTCGTCAGAGCGGTTTGGCACACCTGTCAAACTCTGCCGGGCCATTAGCTCAGCTTCATTGACCCAGTGTCGAATTCACTTTGGAAACTCGACAATTGTTTGCTTTTCTACATGCTAAGAACCGAGTGCACCGTTCCCAGCGGCACTGCAATGCTAGGTCGATGCGTGGAGAGAAGGGAGCAAGCTCCAAATTTCTGCTCCTCTTGCCAAAAATCTGCTTAATATGTAGTCCTCATATAGAGGACATATCAGATATTAAACTGATAAGAACAGATACTACACTTGATCTTAGCCAAAAGGCCGAGAAGCGATAACCCCCAAGTGTTGGATGTCCACGCCAAGCTCTTGGCACAAATCTCACTTGTTGTGGTACCCCGTTTGTAGGTGTGCATAACAATGGCGGCTGCTTATCACCTCCGCCCAAGTTCCCCTCTGTGGACGCCTGAATTCTGACCTAGACAGCTCTTTGACTTTTCACAATTTGAAAAGGCTAAGCCATACAGCAAAGCCTGCCAAAAATATATTCAACTCATGTTTGTTCCTCTCCACGGAAGTCTTTAGTAAAAGGCGAAAGACTTGTGCGTTATGAAGAGAAACCAGAGTCAGCATGGCCCTGTGTTCGAGAGGCAGCGGAGGTGCCTCTCGGTCACAGTCACCACCTTCACGGTAGGCCTCTCTTTTGCTTTCCGCATGTCAGATCCCAATATGCAACATTCCCAGCCCGCCCCCATCTGCCAACCAAAATGATACACGTCTTTATTAGCTCTTGCTCTGACTACAGTGATTGGCTTTTAAGCCTGTTTAAGCGATACATCCCCGAAGCCCTTACATTAGGTCCAAAAGCTGACTCTGCTTTCTCACCAAGTCTCCCAGATGGTCTTGAGTGAAAACAAGTTTCCGTTTTTGACAAACGCTTTTGATTCACTATGGAATCCAGTCGAAGCTCGATGCGACCCCGTGCGGAGCCGTGCGCGATCACGTCACAAGGCAGTGAGTCGTCAGAGCGGTTTGGCACACCTGTCAAACTCTGCCGGGCCATTAGCTCAGCTTCATTGACCCAGTGTAGAATTCACTTTGGAAACTCGACAATTGTTTGCTTTTCTACATGCTAAGAACCGAGTGCACCGTTCCCAGCGGCACTGCAATGCTAGGTCGATGCGTGGAGAGAAGGGAGCAAGCTCCAAATTTCTGCTCCTCTTGCAAAAATCTGCTTAATATGTAGTCCTCATATAGAGGACATATCAGATATTAAACTGATAAGAACAGATACTACACTTGATCTTAGCCAAAAGGCCGAGAAGCGATAACCCCCAAGTGTTGGATGTCCACGCCAAGCTCTTGGCACAAATCTCACTTGTTGTGGTACCCCGTTTGTAGGTGTGCATAACAATGGCGGCTGCTTATCACCTCCGCCCAAGTTCCCCTCTGTGGACGCCTGAATTCTGACCTAGACAGCTCTTTGACTTTTCACAATTTGAAAAGGCTAAGCCATACAGCAAAGCCTGCCAAAAATATATTCAACTCATGTTTGTTCCTCTCACGGAAGTCTTTAGTAAAAGGCGAAAGACTTGTGCGTTATGAAGAGAAACCAGAGTCAGCATGGCCCTGTGTTCGAGAGGCAGCGGAGGTGCCTCTCGGTCACAGTCACCACCTTCACGGTAGGCCTCTCTTTTGCTTTCCGCATGTCAGATCCCAATATGCAACATTCCCAGCCCGCCCCCATCTGCCAACCAAAATGATACACGTCTTTATTAGCTCTTGCTCTGACTACAGTGATTGGCTTTTAAGCCTGTTTAAGCGATACATCCCCGAAGCCCTTACATTAGGTCCAAAAAGCTGACTCTGCTTTCTCACCAAGTCTCCCAGATGGTCTTGAGTGAAAACAAGTTTCCGTTTTTGACAAACGCTTTTGATTCACTATGGAATCCAGTCGAAGCTCGATGCGACCCCGTGCGGAGCCGTGCGCGATCACGTCACAAGGCAGTGAGTCGTCAGAGCGGTTTGGCACACCTGTCAAACTCTGCCGGGCCATTAGCTCAGCTTCATTGACCCAGTGTCGAATTCACTTTGGAAACTCGACAATTGTTTGCTTTTCTACATGCTAAGAACCGAGTGCACCGTTCCCAGCGGCACTGCAATGCTAGGTCGATGCGTGGAGAGAAGGGAGCAAGCTCCAAATTTCTGCTCCTCTTGCCAAAAATCTGCTTAATATGTAGTCCTCATATAGAGGACATATCAGATATTAAACTGATAAGAACAGATACTACACTTGATCTTAGCCAAAAGGCCGAGAAGCGATAACCCCCAAGTGTTGGATGTCCACGCCAAGCTCTTGGCACAAATCTCACTTGTTGTGGTACCCCGTTTGTAGGTGTGCATAACAATGGCGGCTGCTTATCACCTCCGCCCAAGTTCCCCTCTGTGGACGCCTGAATTCTGACCTAGACAGCTCTTTGACTTTTCACAATTTGAAAAGGCTAAGCCATACAGCAAAGCCTGCCAAAAATATATTCAACTCATGTTTGTTCCTCTCCACGGAAGTCTTTAGTAAAAGGCGAAAGACTTGTGCGTTATGAAGAGAAACCAGAGTCAGCATGGCCCTGTGTTCGAGAGGCAGCGGAGGTGCCTCTCGGTCACAGTCACCACCTTCACGGTAGGCCTCTCTTTTGCTTTCCGCATGTCAGATCCCAATATGCAACATTCCCAGCCCGCCCCCATCTGCCAACCAAAATGATACACGTCTTTATTAGCTCTTGCTCTGACTACAGTGATTGGCTTTTAAGCCTGTTTAAGCGATACATCCCCGAAGCCCTTACATTAGGTCCAAAAAGCTGACTCTGCTTTCTCACCAAGTCTCCCAGATGGTCTTGAGTGAAAACAAGTTTCCGTTTTTGACAAACGCTTTTGATTCACTATGGAATCCAGTCGAAGCTCGATGCGACCCCGTGCGGAGCCGTGCGCGATCACGTCACAAGGCAGTGAGTCGTCAGAGCGGTTTGGCACACCTGTCAAACTCTGCCGGGCCATTAGCTCAGCTTCATTGACCCAGTGTAGAATTCACTTTGGAAACTCGACAATTGTTTGCTTTTCTACATGCTAAGAACCGAGTGCACCGTTCCCAGCGGCACTGCAATGCTAGGTCGATGCGTGGAGAGAAGGGAGCAAGCTCCAAATTTCTGCTCCTCTTGCCAAAAATCTGCTTAATATGTAGTCCTCATATAGAGGACATATCAGATATTAAACTGATAAGAACAGATACTACACTTGATCTTAGCCAAAAGGCCGAGAAGCGATAACCCCCAAGTGTTGGATGTCCACGCCAAGCTCTTGGCACAAATCTCACTTGTTGTGGTACCCCGTTTGTAGGTGTGCATAACAATGGCGGCTGCTTATCACCTCCGCCCAAGTTCCCCTCTGTGGACGCCTGAATTCTGACCTAGACAGCTCTTTGACTTTTCACAATTTGAAAAGGCTAAGCCATACAGCAAAGCCTGCCAAAAATATATTCAACTCATGTTTGTTCCTCTCCACGGAAGTCTTTAGTAAAAGGCGAAAGACTTGTGCGTTATGAAGAGAAACCAGAGTCAGCATGGCCCTGTGTTCGAGAGGCAGCGGAGGTGCCTCTCGGTCACAGTCACCACCTTCACGGTAGGCCTCTCTTTTGCTTTCCGCATGTCAGATCCCAATATGCAACATTCCCAGCCCGCCCCCATCTGCCAACCAAAATGATACACGTCTTTATTAGCTCTTGCTCTGACTACAGTGATTGGCTTTTAAGCCTGTTTAAGCGATACATCCCCGAAGCCCTTACATTAGGTCCAAAAAGCTGACTCTGCTTTCTCACCAAGTCTCCCAGATGGTCTTGAGTGAAAACAAGTTTCCGTTTTTGACAAACGCTTTTGATTCACTATGGAATCCAGTCGAAGCTCGATGCGACCCCGTGCGGAGCCGTGCGCGATCACGTCACAAGGCAGTGAGTCGTCAGAGCGGTTTGGCACACCTGTCAAACTCTGCCGGGCCATTAGCTCAGCTTCATTGACCCAGTGTAGAATTCACTTTGGAAACTCGACAATTGTTTGCTTTTCTACATGCTAAGAACCGAGTGCACCGTTCCCAGCGGCACTGCAATGCTAGGTCGATGCGTGGAGAGAAGGGAGCAAGCTCCAAATTTCTGCTCCTCTTGCCAAAAATCTGCTTAATATGTAGTCCTCATATAGAGGACATATCAGATATTAAACTGATAAGAACAGATACTACACTTGATCTTAGCCAAAAGGCCGAGAAGCGATAACCCCCAAGTGTTGGATGTCCACGCCAAGCTCTTGGCACAAATCTCACTTGTTGTGGTACCCCGTTTGTAGGTGTGCATAACAATGGCGGCTGCTTATCACCTCCGCCCAAGTTCCCCTCTGTGGACGCCTGAATTCTGACCTAGACAGCTCTTTGACTTTTCACAATTTGAAAAGGCTAAGCCATACAGCAAAGCCTGCCAAAAATATATTCAACTCATGTTTGTTCCTCTCCACGGAAGTCTTTAGTAAAAGGCGAAAGACTTGTGCGTTATGAAGAGAAACCAGAGTCAGCATGGCCCTGTGTTCGAGAGGCAGCGGAGGTGCCTCTCGGTCACAGTCACCACCTTCACGGTAGGCCTCTCTTTTGCTTTCCGCATGTCAGATCCCAATATGCAACATTCCCAGCCCGCCCCCATCTGCCAACCAAAATGATACACGTCTTTATTAGCTCTTGCTCTGACTACAGTGATTGGCTTTTAAGCCTGTTTAAGCGATACATCCCCGAAGCCCTTACATTAGGTCCAAAAAGCTGACTCTGCTTTCTCACCAAGTCTCCCAGATGGTCTTGAGTGAAAACAAGTTTCCGTTTTTGACAAACGCTTTTGATTCACTATGGAATCCAGTCGAAGCTCGATGCGACCCCGTGCGGAGCCGTGCGCGATCACGTCACAAGGCAGTGAGTCGTCAGAGCGGTTTGGCACACCTGTCAAACTCTGCCGGGCCATTAGCTCAGCTTCATTGACCCAGTGTAGAATTCACTTTGGAAACTCGACAATTGTTTGCTTTTCTACATGCTAAGAACCGAGTGCACCGTTCCCAGCGGCACTGCAATGCTAGGTCGATGCGTGGAGAGAAGGGAGCAAGCTCCAAATTTCTGCTCCTCTTGCCAAAAATCTGCTTAATATGTAGTCCTCATATAGAGGACATATCAGATATTAAACTGATAAGAACAGATACTACACTTGATCTTAGCCAAAAGGCCGAGAAGCGATAACCCCCAAGTGTTGGATGTCCACGCCAAGCTCTTGGCACAAATCTCACTTGTTGTGGTACCCCGTTTGTAGGTGTGCATAACAATGGCGGCTGCTTATCACCTCCGCCCAAGTTCCCCTCTGTGGACGCCTGAATTCTGACCTAGACAGCTCTTTGACTTTTCACAATTTGAAAAGGCTAAGCCATACAGCAAAGCCTGCCAAAAATATATTCAACTCATGTTTGTTCCTCTCCACGGAAGTCTTTAGTAAAAGGCGAAAGACTTGTGCGTTATGAAGAGAAACCAGAGTCAGCATGGCCCTGTGTTCGAGAGGCAGCGGAGGTGCCTCTCGGTCACAGTCACCACCTTCACGGTAGGCCTCTCTTTTGCTTTCCGCATGTCAGATCCCAATATGCAACATTCCCAGCCCGCCCCCATCTGCCAACCAAAATGATACACGTCTTTATTAGCTCTTGCTCTGACTACAGTGATTGGCTTTTAAGCCTGTTTAAGCGATACATCCCCGAAGCCCTTACATTAGGTCCAAAAAGCTGACTCTGCTTTCTCACCAAGTCTCCCAGATGGTCTTGAGTGAAAACAAGTTTCCGTTTTTGACAAACGCTTTTGATTCACTATGGAATCCAGTCGAAGCTCGATGCGACCCCGTGCGGAGCCGTGCGCGATCACGTCACAAGGCAGTGAGTCGTCAGAGCGGTTTGGCACACCTGTCAAACTCTGCCGGGCCATTAGCTCAGCTTCATTGACCCAGTGTAGAATTCACTTTGGAAACTCGACAATTGTTTGCTTTTCTACATGCTAAGAACCGAGTGCACCGTTCCCAGCGGCACTGCAATGCTAGGTCGATGCGTGGAGAGAAGGGAGCAAGCTCCAAATTTCTGCTCCTCTTGCCAAAAATCTGCTTAATATGTAGTCCTCATATAGAGGACATATCAGATATTAAACTGATAAGAACAGATACTACACTTGATCTTAGCCAAAAGGCCGAGAAGCGATAACCCCCAAGTGTTGGATGTCCACGCCAAGCTCTTGGCACAAATCTCACTTGTTGTGGTACCCCGTTTGTAGGTGTGCATAACAATGGCGGCTGCTTATCACCTCCGCCCAAGTTCCCCTCTGTGGACGCCTGAATTCTGACCTAGACAGCTCTTTGACTTTTCACAATTTGAAAAGGCTAAGCCATACAGCAAAGCCTGCCAAAAATATATTCAACTCATGTTTGTTCCTCTCCACGGAAGTCTTTAGTAAAAGGCGAAAGACTTGTGCGTTATGAAGAGAAACCAGAGTCAGCATGGCCCTGTGTTCGAGAGGCAGCGGAGGTGCCTCTCGGTCACAGTCACCACCTTCACGGTAGGCCTCTCTTTTGCTTTCCGCATGTCAGATCCCAATATGCAACATTCCCAGCCCGCCCCCATCTGCCAACCAAAATGATACACGTCTTTATTAGCTCTTGCTCTGACTACAGTGATTGGCTTTTAAGCCTGTTTAAGCGATACATCCCCGAAGCCCTTACATTAGGTCCAAAAAGCTGACTCTGCTTTCTCACCAAGTCTCCCAGATGGTCTTGAGTGAAAACAAGTTTCCGTTTTTGACAAACGCTTTTGATTCACTATGGAATCCAGTCGAAGCTCGATGCGACCCCGTGCGGAGCCGTGCGCGATCACGTCACAAGGCAGTGAGTCGTCAGAGCGGTTTGGCACACCTGTCAAACTCTGCCGGGCCATTAGCTCAGCTTCATTGACCCAGTGTCGAATTCACTTTGGAAACTCGACAATTGTTTGCTTTTCTACATGCTAAGAACCGAGTGCACCGTTCCCAGCGGCACTGCAATGCTAGGTCGATGCGTGGAGAGAAGGGAGCAAGCTCCAAATTTCTGCTCCTCTTGCCAAAAATCTGCTTAATATGTAGTCCTCATATAGAGGACATATCAGATATTAAACTGATAAGAACAGATACTACACTTGATCTTAGCCAAAAGGCCGAGAAGCGATAACCCCCAAGTGTTGGATGTCCACGCCAAGCTCTTGGCACAAATCTCACTTGTTGTGGTACCCCGTTTGTAGGTGTGCATAACAATGGCGGCTGCTTATCACCTCCGCCCAAGTTCCCCTCTGTGGACGCCTGAATTCTGACCTAGACAGCTCTTTGACTTTTCACAATTTGAAAAGGCTAAGCCATACAGCAAAGCCTGCCAAAAATATATTCAACTCATGTTTGTTCCTCTCCACGGAAGTCTTTAGTAAAAGGCGAAAGACTTGTGCGTTATGAAGAGAAACCAGAGTCAGCATGGCCCTGTGTTCGAGAGGCAGCGGAGGTGCCTCTCGGTCACAGTCACCACCTTCACGGTAGGCCTCTCTTTTGCTTTCCGCATGTCAGATCCCAATATGCAACATTCCCAGCCCGCCCCCATCTGCCAACCAAAATGATACACGTCTTTATTAGCTCTTGCTCTGACTACAGTGATTGGCTTTTAAGCCTGTTTAAGCGATACATCCCCGAAGCCCTTACATTAGGTCCAAAAAGCTGACTCTGCTTTCTCACCAAGTCTCCCAGATGGTCTTGAGTGAAAACAAGTTTCCGTTTTTGACAAACGCTTTTGATTCACTATGGAATCCAGTCGAAGCTCGATGCGACCCCGTGCGGAGCCGTGCGCGATCACGTCACAAGGCAGTGAGTCGTCAGAGCGGTTTGGCACACCTGTCAAACTCTGCCGGGCCATTAGCTCAGCTTCATTGACCCAGTGTCGAATTCACTTTGGAAACTCGACAATTGTTTGCTTTTCTACATGCTAAGAACCGAGTGCACCGTTCCCAGCGGCACTGCAATGCTAGGTCGATGCGTGGAGAGAAGGGAGCAAGCTCCAAATTTCTGCTCCTCTTGCCAAAAATCTGCTTAATATGTAGTCCTCATATAGAGGACATATCAGATATTAAACTGATAAGAACAGATACTACACTTGATCTTAGCCAAAAGGCCGAGAAGCGATAACCCCCAAGTGTTGGATGTCCACGCCAAGCTCTTGGCACAAATCTCACTTGTTGTGGTACCCCGTTTGTAGGTGTGCATAACAATGGCGGCTGCTTATCACCTCCGCCCAAGTTCCCCTCTGTGGACGCCTGAATTCTGACCTAGACAGCTCTTTGACTTTTCACAATTTGAAAAGGCTAAGCCATACAGCAAAGCCTGCCAAAAATATATTCAACTCATGTTTGTTCCTCTCCACGGAAGTCTTTAGTAAAAGGCGAAAGACTTGTGCGTTATGAAGAGAAACCAGAGTCAGCATGGCCCTGTGTTCGAGAGGCAGCGGAGGTGCCTCTCGGTCACAGTCACCACCTTCACGGTAGGCCTCTCTTTTGCTTTCCGCATGTCAGATCCCAATATGCAACATTCCCAGCCCGCCCCCATCTGCCAACCAAAATGATACACGTCTTTATTAGCTCTTGCTCTGACTACAGTGATTGGCTTTTAAGCCTGTTTAAGCGATACATCCCCGAAGCCCTTACATTAGGTCCAAAAAGCTGACTCTGCTTTCTCACCAAGTCTCCCAGATGGTCTTGAGTGAAAACAAGTTTCCGTTTTTGACAAACGCTTTTGATTCACTATGGAATCCAGTCGAAGCTCGATGCGACCCCGTGCGGAGCCGTGCGCGATCACGTCACAAGGCAGTGAGTCGTCAGAGCGGTTTGGCACACCTGTCAAACTCTGCCGGGCCATTAGCTCAGCTTCATTGACCCAGTGTCGAATTCACTTTGGAAACTCGACAATTGTTTGCTTTTCTACATGCTAAGAACCGAGTGCACCGTTCCCAGCGGCACTGCAATGCTAGGTCGATGCGTGGAGAGAAGGGAGCAAGCTCCAAATTTCTGCTCCTCTTGCCAAAAATCTGCTTAATATGTAGTCCTCATATAGAGGACATATCAGATATTAAACTGATAAGAACAGATACTACACTTGATCTTAGCCAAAAGGCCGAGAAGCGATAACCCCCAAGTGTTGGATGTCCACGCCAAGCTCTTGGCACAAATCTCACTTGTTGTGGTACCCCGTTTGTAGGTGTGCATAACAATGGCGGCTGCTTATCACCTCCGCCCAAGTTCCCCTCTGTGGACGCCTGAATTCTGACCTAGACAGCTCTTTGACTTTTCACAATTTGAAAAGGCTAAGCCATACAGCAAAGCCTGCCAAAAATATATTCAACTCATGTTTGTTCCTCTCCACGGAAGTCTTTAGTAAAAGGCGAAAGACTTGTGCGTTATGAAGAGAAACCAGAGTCAGCATGGCCCTGTGTTCGAGAGGCAGCGGAGGTGCCTCTCGGTCACAGTCACCACCTTCACGGTAGGCCTCTCTTTTGCTTTCCGCATGTCAGATCCCAATATGCAACATTCCCAGCCCGCCCCCATCTGCCAACCAAAATGATACACGTCTTTATTAGCTCTTGCTCTGACTACAGTGATTGGCTTTTAAGCCTGTTTAAGCGATACATCCCCGAAGCCCTTACATTAGGTCCAAAAAGCTGACTCTGCTTTCTCACCAAGTCTCCCAGATGGTCTTGAGTGAAAACAAGTTTCCGTTTTTGACAAACGCTTTTGATTCACTATGGAATCCAGTCGAAGCTCGATGCGACCCCGTGCGGAGCCGTGCGCGATCACGTCACAAGGCAGTGAGTCGTCAGAGCGGTTTGGCACACCTGTCAAACTCTGCCGGGCCATTAGCTCAGCTTCATTGACCCAGTGTCGAATTCACTTTGGAAACTCGACAATTGTTTGCTTTTCTACATGCTAAGAACCGAGTGCACCGTTCCCAGCGGCACTGCAATGCTAGGTCGATGCGTGGAGAGAAGGGAGCAAGCTCCAAATTTCTGCTCCTCTTGCCAAAAATCTGCTTAATATGTAGTCCTCATATAGAGGACATATCAGATATTAAACTGATAAGAACAGATACTACACTTGATCTTAGCCAAAAGGCCGAGAAGCGATAACCCCCAAGTGTTGGATGTCCACGCCAAGCTCTTGGCACAAATCTCACTTGTTGTGGTACCCCGTTTGTAGGTGTGCATAACAATGGCGGCTGCTTATCACCTCCGCCCAAGTTCCCCTCTGTGGACGCCTGAATTCTGACCTAGACAGCTCTTTGACTTTTCACAATTTGAAAAGGCTAAGCCATACAGCAAAGCCTGCCAAAAATATATTCAACTCATGTTTGTTCCTCTCCACGGAAGTCTTTAGTAAAAGGCGAAAGACTTGTGCGTTATGAAGAGAAACCAGAGTCAGCATGGCCCTGTGTTCGAGAGGCAGCGGAGGTGCCTCTCGGTCACAGTCACCACCTTCACGGTAGGCCTCTCTTTTGCTTTCCGCATGTCAGATCCCAATATGCAACATTCCCAGCCCGCCCCCATCTGCCAACCAAAATGATACACGTCTTTATTAGCTCTTGCTCTGACTACAGTGATTGGCTTTTAAGCCTGTTTAAGCGATACATCCCCGAAGCCCTTACATTAGGTCCAAAAAGCTGACTCTGCTTTCTCACCAAGTCTCCCAGATGGTCTTGAGTGAAAACAAGTTTCCGTTTTTGACAAACGCTTTTGATTCACTATGGAATCCAGTCGAAGCTCGATGCGACCCCGTGCGGAGCCGTGCGCGATCACGTCACAAGGCAGTGAGTCGTCAGAGCGGTTTGGCACACCTGTCAAACTCTGCC